>OX375878.1:71953915-72348915 GCA_947359465.1 Metellina segmentata
TCAAGAGAGATACAAAATTGTTAAAAACTTTTATTCGCGGATTTACAAAGTTTATGTATTTATTCGATCAAATATTAACCAAAGTTTACTTCTCAATATTTCTAATGTAAAAGCAGCTTCAGAAAACGTGGAAAATTTTTTGTTGGGAGAGATTTGAAAAATCCAATTACAAGAGTATGCATTATGAATATTTCTGCTGAAACTGTTAAAAAAAGGAATAAAAGTGGTAATAATGTACAAGAAATACGGATGCAACGGGATTTTTTTTGGAGTATGCTGGGTATATCAATGGATTACAATGTCGATTTTGAGAAGATTTTATGTTACCCAATTATACCGATTCCAATGTCTTTATGCCATTTGCAAAACCAAAAAGTCAGCAATAGTAGAAGTTTTTGAGAAAAAAAATCACAAACCTGAAAACATACCTAAAAATTTTGATATCGTAATAGTTGATGGTTTCCATCTTTTACATAACATGCGTGATATGCCAACGACATTCGGCAACATTTCCAAAAAAATTATGAAAACTCTAACAGCGACCAAAGCTCCACGCGTTGACCAGTATTTTTTCTCATCGATTAAAAATTACGAACGTGCACTACGGAACGAAGTAAACAGCATGGATTCTAAAGTTACCGGTCCAATGCAAGTACGTCCAACAGATTTCAGTAAAGAGATAAAAAAACATTAAATTCAAGCAGGCTCTCGTAAGATATTTAATAGTCCACTGGACTACACCAGAAATGGCGTTATTTATTGGTAACACAATCATTAATTTAAGTTAGGATCAGTGTTACTCTAACAGATTGAAAATGATACGGTAATTATGGCAAAAAATGATGAATTGCCTTGTGACGATCAAAAAGAACCAAACACAAAAATTGTACATCATGTGTTTAAAATTAATAATGATTTTGTCACTAGCGTCCTAATTAAGTCTTGCGATACAGATTTTTTAATAAAATGATCAGCAATATAGATCATCTGCAGTCTGACAATTGTCATGGAGTATGACAACGGAACTAAAAAAAAGGTTTATTAACATGTCATTACGGGTTGCGATCACAACCCTTCTTTTTTCAAAAAAGAAAAGAAGAAGTCATATTAAAATCTAACGGAGATTATCAAAAAGATTTTACCGATCTTGGAGCAGTCCATGTGTCAAATACCAAATACAAATATTGACGACCAGCTACAGGCTCAAGCCCAACAAGGCTGGTCCTTTGTTTAAGAATTCCCCAATTCCCACTGACTATTCAATTGTATCTTAAATTCGTACACTCCCTTTGAATTAACTATATTTTCTGGCAACGCGTTCCATTTGTCTATTACCTTATTAAAGTAGTAGTTTTTCCTTAAATCCCGATTAAAATGTGTCTTATTCAATTTATACCCATGGCCCCTTGTTCTGTTATCCCTATTGAAATGTAAGCCCTCTGTGTCCCCTTGTTTTACCAACATGAAAAGCTGAATCAAATCCCCCCTCCTTCTTCTTCTTTCCAGTGTATACATGCTTAGCTTACTTAAACGTTCATTATTGTCGAGATTTGCAATACGAAACGTTTTGGGTATTAGAAAAATTTGTCTGTGAAATTTATGACTTCGAAAATTCAACCGATATTAATAATGTTAGATTCCATAAATTTTGTTCAACATATAAAGCTCATAACGCTATTGAACCGTTCAAAAACTTTTTGAAAAACTACGATGCATCAAATTTACCTCCGTGTAAAGCTGAGTTACACCAACAACTCTTTCGCACTCAATACATAACAAGCATTTGGCGAAATGCACATTTACGGTTTCCAAGTAGCATATCTCCATTAAGGCATGGGCATGGATAGGATTGATTTGCAAGATGAGAAATTTGAATTTTACTTAGAAAGAGATTGTAAGCCGCCTTCTGTTTTAGATGCTTTAAAAGTAGAAACTGAAACAGAAAATAATGCAGGTAAATATCGATATTTTTTATTCAATGAAATTTCATTATTTATCGTGCGCAAATGAAAATTAACCTTTTTTTCAGACAACGAACAAAATATCGAAGTAGACGGAGAGACGTATATTGAGGATGATCTTACAGACGATGGAGCATCGGAGAGTAATGAAGTGGAATAATAAAGTCGAAAATATAAGTTTACAGCTTTCAAGAAGTTCAGCGAGCCAGTGCCCCGGCAGCTGCAGGCGCAGCCGATAAACGTTCTCTCGTACTCGTATCTACCTATACGACTTTTTTGTCGCATTCATGTAAAATCTTTATTTGCATCGGATAGTTATTTAAAACCGCTGTGTTCGTCTGGCTTTTTGAACACATTTTCAATACTAATTAATAAACATGCTATAAAAATTTCAGAGTGCCTAAAGAATATATTTTGCGTTTATTATAATACGAGTTCGGGGCAGTCGGGTTATACTTTAAAACCGTCTAAACAGTCTGGGATTTTTATTTCTGGATTCTATAAATGCTAAAATAAGAGATTAAAAAAATTTCTGAGTGCCTAAAGGATACTCGGCGAGATTAATTTTTTTCAAATGTCACATGCTGCGCATTAGCGAAATAACCCTAAACGCCTTTCCCGACTGTCGATTCCTTATTCAACTACCATTGATATGCTTCTATTTTACAATTTCACAGTGCCTAAAATACCTTCACCAAATTCGTCATCAGCTCCCCGACGATCTGTTTTATTTCTAGAGTTTAAATTTGATGTTTTTTATTCAATAACTGTAATCAAGGTAAGTAATGTTTTAATTAATTTTTAAAATATTTTTAACCAATGTATGAACATAATGAGAAACTTTTTTGTTTTTAACTGACAGAGAAGGCATTTATAACACCACAGTTCTACATTTTTTCAAGGATCGGAATTTGGTTTCTGTTTGTATTTATGTGTTCTGACATATTACCTATTGCATATATTAAATTAGAGGATTAATATTTTATGATTTATTTATTTCCTGTAAAACATCATATATGTAATTTCTTTTCGGTATACAGTGGCTCCCAAAAGTGTTCGTACACCTACGAATTTCAATGAAACGCTGCTCTAACCATTAATAAAATTTAATATTTCAGAATGGGAATTTTTTTAATAATATCTATAACTTGCTCTTAACAAAACTACATAAAATATTTTTTAAACATAGTAAAACTTTTTTGGGAAAATCAATAGTTAAAAAGTAACAAAAAAAGTTACCTCACTAAAGTCTTCTCTCGCGCGCGTACACTTTAAAAAAAATATTTACTTATTAGTAGATATTGCAATATTTCGATAAATTAGTACTTAGTAGGATATCTTATAGCATAGTCAATTCGCACTTTTTAAAATTTTTGCTGTATTTAATAGTGGAATCTGAAGCCGTTTATTTTTTTAATCAGCAGCACTCAAGTATTTTGTAAAGACGAGCCATAGAGAAAGCAAAAATCGTAGCACATAGTTTTAATATTTTGATAATGCCAATCTATTTGAGTTAATAGTGTCAAGAACACTGTAAATTTGTATTTTAAATAATTCTTCGGGTGTCTAGTTACTTCCTTCAACTGGTGTTTCATCTATTTCCACTATCTTTAACTCTTCTCTTTCGTTTATTAGGAAATCCCTTCTCTATATACTTCTCTTCAGCCAAATTTTGTTCAAAACCTATACCTCGAAACCCTTGCAATGTAGGGGAAAGTCGGGTAAGATGACGAATTGAATTTTTCACGAAAATTACTCTAAGTGACAGCCTTGATCCTGTATCATCAAAGACCTCTAGCGACAAGCTACCCAAAAGTTTCCATCCCGTATTTTGTGTGATTCATAGTACGCGGGAATATATTTTTGAGTGTTTCCGATGTAACTTTTGGTTGCTGCTTGGTTAAGGCCCGGTGCACACATCCGGTTTTTCACCGGGCCTTAAGTCTGAAGACTCAACTTATTCATTTGAAGTTCCCTACGTTGACACTGATGACGATCTGGACCCAGAGGACCTCGATAATAAGGAATGCATCATTTGAGGTAAGCAAAGAAAAATGGAACTGTGGTTCCAATGTTTTATGCTCTGGGCCCATTCCGTCTGTACTGGCTGGGACGAAGTCCTAGCTACACATCGCCCTTAACAATACGATTTTTTGTAGTTGATTTAATACCTTAATGTTTTAATCTAAAATTTAGATTGATGATGTTTCGTTTGTTTGATGCTGTTTCTTTAGTTTAATTATGTTTGTTTCGTGTTATGTGCAATTTGTTATGTTCAAGACGTGATCTCAACAATTTTTAAATAGTTTGATAACATATGATGTTGAATTAAATTGTTGTCTCAGTTCGTCATCTTACCCGCACAATCGGGCAAGATGACAAAAATGTGTTATGTTTATGTATTATGTTTGTGTTTGTATTATGTTTGTTTGTGTTATGTTTATGTATTATGTTTATGTATTATGTTTGTTTGTGTTATGTTTATGTATTATGTTTGTTTCGTGTTATGTACAATTTGTTATGTTCAAGACGTGATCTCAACAATTTTTAAATAGTTTGATAACATATGATGTTGAATTAAATTGTTGTCTCAGTTCGTCATCTTACCCGCACAATCGGGCAAGATGACAAAAATGACTTATTTTTTTTAAATGAAATTTTTGAGGCTCAAACTTGAGAAATAATACAAGGGTTGTTCAAATGAAAAGGTACGAAACGACACTGTGGGTATAAATGAAGACTTTATTCAAAGTATACACCATAGGCCTGAGCACAACGATCCCATTGATTAACGAGCCGAAGGATTCCTTGTTTCCAGAATTCCTGTGGCCGTGGCGAGACCCAGTCCTTCACAGCGTCCTTGAGTGCGTCGTCCGAGTTGAAGCTCTTCCCTTTCATATGTTTTTCAGGAGACCCAACACATGGAAATCGCAGGTCGACATGTCCGGGCTGTATGGCGGATGGTTAAGCTGCTCCCACTTGAACTTGGCCAGTTCCGCGTGTGTGACCCTGGAGACGTGTGGACGCGCGTTATCATGGAGCAGAACCACACCCTCTGTGAGCAGCCCCAGTCTTTTGTTCTTGATGGACCTGCGTAGGCTTCTGAGTGTCTCACAGTAAACATCGTAGTTAATGGCTCTTCTGAGCTCGAGGAATTCAACAAGTAGCGGACAAATAGAAGTTCTTTTGCTCTTCGGTGATCTGCTTCGGAACCCACTGCGCGCACACCTTCCTATAACGCAACTTGTCAGGAACAGTTGCACACACTATTCCGACGCTGACATCCACCTTCACCGCCAACATTCACAATGTGACAATGTTGGACTTCGGGAATAAGAGGATTGTCGAAGCGTGTGACGTCACAGTATACAAATAGCATACCCTATATAAGATCATATTCTCATTTAATCTCATCAGAGCTTAGGGTGTGAGTGAGCTATGTTGTTCCGCTATGATGCTCACTGTGTATAATTTATATTATGTTCTCTTTAGCGAGTAGCTGAAGGTTTTAATAAATGATATATTTTAAATACGTATTCTTTCTTTGCGTACTCTGCAAATAGACCTTTACTAGGCCAACATGGTTATGGGCCATCGCTTATAAACCCGAAAAGGAAGAAGTACGTAATTAAAGTTTCAAAGTCTGAACGAGCTTGCTGTTCTGGGGCCGCGCCTGTTTTTTGAAGTTTGGAAATGTCTGAGAAGCCGGAAACCCAGCTGTTTGCTTTTCCAAAGTTGGACATCTTCAATTACAGAAGCTGGAATGTGGATATGAAGGTTGTCTTGATAGACAGAGGGTTTTGGGACTATGTTTCTGGAGAAACTACACCCAACTGTTGGATAGTGCAAATGAAACAGAGAAACAAGCTTTCCGAAGAATGAAAAAACGATCGTATACAACCATTTACCAATGTGTCGATCGGCAGTTTCTCACGTTAATATCGCACACTACTGATGGACGAGAAGCCTGGAACATCCTGAAAACTAATTTTGAACCCACATCTAGAGCAAGACTTGCAAGTTTAATAGACGAAATCTACGAGTTGAATTTTAAAGAAGATAAAGAAACAATTGGCATTTTCTGTAAAAGAATTAAGGAGAAAAAGTTGCATATCCAAGAAGCTGGATTTGAAATGCCGGAATACTTGGTGTGTTTTCAATTGATACGCAAGTTATATATATATATATATATATATATATATATATATATATATATATATATATATATATATATATATATATATATATATATATATATATATATATATATATACATATATATGTATATACACCTGCTGATTATAACAACTTAGTACAGTTGTTATACCGGTTAGACCAGTGGTCCCCAACCTCCGGGCCGCGGACCGGTACCGGTCCATGAATCAAATAGTACCGGGCCGCCAAAGGAACATTAAATTATTTCCATTTTATTTATTGTGGTGTATTTCTCTCGGGTTTGTGCTGCTCTTATCTATAAAATGTCAACTCGAATTAGGAGGCGGTAAATCAGAACTTGAAATTTTTTTTGTTACTAGAGCTTCAATTATGATTTCTGAATTCTATATGTCTCTATTTTCCAATTTTGACAAATGTGACAACTGTTTTCGAGTTGGTAGACAAAGTAGCTGCATTTAAAGCCAAACTGAAGTTGTGGGGACAACGCGTGAACAGAGGCATTTTGGACTTGTTTCAGACATTAGCGAGGATTTTAGACGAGACTGAGCCTAAACATTCATTCTCTCAGTTGGTGCACGATCACCTGTCTTTGCTTTTAAAAGTTCGAGCGCTACTTCCCAACCACAAAAGACCCACGAACTAGTAAGGAATAGATCCGCGTCCCATTTGTAAACAAATCAGGCGAATTTAGCATGTCTTTGCAAGAAGAAGATCAACTGCAGGAGATTGCAAATGAAGGCGGCGTTGAAACTACGTTCAAGACAACTCTGCCGTTGTTCTGGATTAAAGTCATGGCGGAATACCCTGAGATTGCCACCACAGGATTTAAATCCCTATTACCATTTCCGACAACCTATCTGTGTGAGGCGGGGTTTTCTGCAGTGACAGCAACCAAAACAAAACAAAGGAATAAACTGGACATAGGCAACACACTTCGGATGTCATTGTCTCCTATTAACTCCAGATGAAACCGTCTCGTTGCAAAGAAACAAGCTCAGGGTTCTCATTGATTTAGCGTTCTAGTGAGTTAAAATGTTAAATCACTTTATATTCATTTTTTGGTGTAACTGTATTTTATTTTAAGGCATGTTTAAATACAATTAAATTAAAATTATTAAATAAAAACAATTTAAAATATAAACAAGCAAAGTCCCACCCCCCCAGCGGGCCGCGTTAAAATTATCAAACGGTGATCCGGTCCGCAGCGATAAAAAGGTTGGGGTGCACTGGGTTAGACGACAAGCAGTTTAACTTCAATTACATCGAAAGTCAACTGATAAGTGAATCTGGGAGAATCGGACATAGCATACCCTATATAAGATCATAATCTTATTTAGTCTCATCAGAGCTTAGGGTGTGAGTGAGCTATGTTGTTCCGCTATGATGCTCACTGTGTATAATTTATATTATGTTCTCTTTAACGAGTAGCTGAAGGTTTTAATAAATGATATATTTTAAATACGTATTCTTTCTTTGCGTACTCTGCAAATAGACATCAACTAGGCCAACAGACACGCCGATCACTTCTCACTAGGTCTTCCACCTTGTCGATGAGATCGGCCTTGAAAACTGTGTTTGCCTGGCCTGGTCTCGGGTTATCAACCAAACTCTCACGGCCTGCACGAAAATGGGCTCTCCATTTTCGCACTGACTTGTCGGACACACTGTCTTCCCCGTATACCGTCACCATCCGGCGATGAATAACGGCCGTTTTAACACCTTCCGTTGTCAGAAATTGGATAACGCCTGGCTGTACCTAATTGGTGGAATTTTACAATGTGAACGCCATCCTGTTCTCACACGCACTGCCGCATCATTCGGACTGCGCTCTTTTTAAGAGCCTCTGCTTTCTCCTGCGCATGCGGGCGCCCGCGCATGCTCCGATCCACGCCGGAGATTCCAATCGCATCCCTAGATGTCTCGCTACGTTCTTCCATAGCGGCATAGTCAAATATGTTAACGGTTACGTTATTACAACGTTTCGTACCTTTTCATTTGAACACCCCCCCCTTGTAATTTTGAAAAATATAACTTTAAACTAAATTGTTGTAAGAAGATTTTTCCGAAATGATAACCCTTTTGCAACGAATATTAAGGCCAGGAAAAATTTCCAAAGCTTAAGTTCGCCATCTTACCAGAATGCATCCTGTTAAGTAATCAAGCAATTACTTCAAAGTTCCACAATCTATTGAAAAATCATTCTGTTGTAATAGTCCGGGAGCCCGCGTACCGTTTTGGAAAGTCATTTCAACAGGGCTCATTTTTGTGTCAGATGTTATCTTCACATCCCGCAACTGGAAACCGGACGTCAGCTGGCACGCCCGCGGTGGGGGTGATTGTGGGAGGGTTCATTTGTTGATGAAAATAAATTTTCAAAAAGTGATTTCAACAAAGCTGAAACTTTTTCTTTTGTTATTTAACAGGATAAAATGACAAAAAAATACAGTCAGCTGCATAGCAGAGGGTGGAAATATAGTCAGCTGCATAGCAGAGGGTAGAAATATAGTCAGCTGATGCGATAAGCATATTGCGCGGTGAAATGAGTGAGAGCACCGCCTCGGCAACATTATTGTTTCGGCTGACGTGCCCGCCCAGATACTCAGACAGCTGACTTTTATTTTCGCAAAAGACATTTATACTTTTACAACATATCAAAATTTCTATTTTGTTGAAATCATTTTAATATTTTTATAAAGTGTAAATAGTGTCAATATGAATGCTTATATTTCATTACATTTTTTATAAGTAGGTTACTAAATAAACAAACTTAAAAATTCATCATTTTTATTTATAAACGTGAAAATCAGTCATCATTAAAACCTACTGTGCTATCGGTATTATAGTCATATTCTTCTCCTGGCCTCTCGTCAGAATATTTCCTCAATATTATTTTCTCTTATGAGATCACAATCGTCACATTCTTCTGCGGTTTCTTCTGGTTCAATGCTATCTAAAAACTGTAAATGAATAAGTTATTGATTAATTTGTATGGGAAATCGAAAGAAGAGAGATATTAAGAGATATTGACTATTCTCTTCTTTCCATCCATATTAAGTGGGTGAAAGTTCAATCAAATTTGGCGAATGTGCATAACTCCAGAGAGTACCTATGTATGATGAACGTATTAAATGCTGGCGTAGTTCGGATTTCAAGGAGGCAGAATTGTACCATCAACTGCTGTTTTCAATTGTAGTACATCTTTTTCTTGATCAATTTTGTATGTCTTCATAAATGTGACTACTCGGGCGTTATTGATATTGTTGATTTTTTTTTTAAACCGTACATCCTACAAACAATTTTTTTTTTCCAAATAGCTCGTCGAAATTACAATCTGGTAACTTTGCGATATCGCTGAAAGTATGCTCATATGACTCTGAATTTATGATTGAGGAATATGGTTTGGTTTTTCCTTTCTTAAAGAAGGAATGATTAAAATC
The DNA here is from genome assembly GCA_947359465.1 of Metellina segmentata. Classification (NCBI taxonomy): domain Eukaryota; kingdom Metazoa; phylum Arthropoda; class Arachnida; order Araneae; family Tetragnathidae; genus Metellina; species Metellina segmentata. The sequence continues at coordinate 71,963,490 of OX375878.1, forward strand.
GCAACCTGTAAGAGCAAGGAAGCCTGGTAAAACACTGCATTTATCCTTTCCTAAAGTTTGATATAAATTACTCATATTTAGGCCAACAAAAATGGTTTGTTTCATGTCACTCGACCGACCATGAAATTACAATACAAAAATTCCGACCCTAAAATTCTTTTTTAGACTCTTTAAAAAATTTAATTGAGTTTAAAAAACACGTTCGTTAAAACGATTAACTATAAAATGTCATAAATAAACTCTTTAGGGGTGAATAAGCAGTTAAACCTGAAGAAAACTTATAAATACCCACTAAAATACCCAATTTGAGTAAATACCTGAGTATATACCTAGGATATTGACCCGCAAAAATGAATATACCCAGGTATTTTACATCACTGATCACATTTCTGATCAATTTTAAACCTAACATTAATACTCAGATAATATTTCCTTTTGCGTATTTGCTAAACTAGGGGGCTCCGCCCCCTGCTCGCTTACGCTAGCCAACCCCCGGGCTCAATCCCATTTGGTTTGCTTCGCAAACCAACACTCCTGTTACAGATGCCATTTGGTTTGCTTCGCAAACCAACATTACTTTCACCGAGTGAAACTATCTGAATAATTCGTACTATGCTGATTTCACTTTCCGGTTCATGACGTCACAGCGAGGGCTTCGCTGCGTCTCGCTTACGCTCGCCGACCCCGGGGATTGCTACCCAATCCGTTTGGTTTGCTTTCTCAAACCAATACTTCTTTCGCAAGTGATTTCCCTTTTTTTTTTGCTTTAACATTTAACCTTCTGCATCTTGTTCTCTGTACAATTTTAAGTAAACATTGTTAATATCCAAACTTTACGATCGGTACTTTGTCGGTAAACTGTCTTGAGAACAAAGGGAAAAAAGCGAGCCTTTTTCCTCGCCAAATAAAAAGAAATCGTTTTTATGGCAATTGTTGCTACGATAAATTTGATATCTGGCAAACCCGATAGTCAAAAGTGCAACCCACTACAGCTTGCGGAACCTGCTATGCGAACTGAAAAATACGAAATTTGTGTCACCAACTTTTGATTGCATCGAATTTATTTATGAACCAATTTTAAAAGTAATTGTAAGAAAGAGTACATTCTGAGGTATACTGCAATATTTTTAAAATTAAAAACTAACAGTAATACTATACAGATATGACCATTTTAGTTTTGTATCGGAAGTTACGATCTGAAAGTTCCGAAAATTGTATGACCAACTTTTAATTGCATCGATTTTATTTATTAACCAATTTGAAAAATAATTGTACCATAAGAAAGAGTGTAATGTAATGTATTCAGTGATGTTTTCAAATTTAAAAAATAATGGTTTTTGCCGTAGACAAAACGGTTTTAACAATAAGTAGCGAAAATATCCAAAGATTCCGAATTTTGTATGACGAACTTTTGATCGCATCCAATTTAATTATTAACCGATTTCAAAAATAATAGTACCGTAAGAAAGAGTATATTCTGAGGTATACTGCGATATTTTAAAAATTATAAACTAATAGTAATTAGATATAGATACGGCAATTAAAAAAAATAACAAAAATGTCCCGATTTTTCCTGAATTTCAAAAAAATATTATCAAGAACCAAAGTGAAATTTAAAAAAAAACTCGACGAGCTGCAAAAATTTACGTTGAGAGGTACACTTAAAAAAAACTCACGACAGAAGACTTAAAATTTGAATGTGTTTTGCTCACTCGCGGAAGAAATTTCACTTCTTCAATTTTAACACTTAATTAAACCTAAACTAATAGCCGCATCGGAAAAAAATCTTAATAATTATCCAGGGAATACTATGAAGAACAAAGCATGTTAATTTCATTTTTTTCCGATCAGTACTTTCTCGGGAAACCGTCTAAGAATCGAGCTAAACAACACAGTTTTCAATCCTGCGGCGGCGTTCGCGGTAACATTTTTTTAATATAGAGAGAAATATTTTGCAAAAAAAAAACCTATTTTCCTATTTACCTACTCTTATATTTTTGCTCATGTTACAGGAAGCAAACTTTTTCTTTTTTGGCCTTATGTATCGCACATTATTATCGTTACCAAACAGCATCGATATTTTCAAGTCGCTGTGTACGCAATTCATACTTCCAAGCATAATTATTGTAATTGATTATTATTATAATATCAGTATCAGAGCATCTTATCGTTACGTAGGCATCGCATTGTAACTTACAAACATGAAATACGATTTTCGTATCGGCTTCTTAGTGATTTGTACAGTTTAAATCGTTTTCCATACACCTTACAACGGCATCTCTAATGATTAACTTCATATTTATAACAATAATCATAGTTCATATATAATGCTCTCCCTTCTAAATATTGAGTCATGTCATTATTTGTCCAAACTCCAATAATGAATTTGACAAGCGCTTCTTTGAAAAATATTTTTTAACTCATGTGTAAAATTTGATGTACGAAGTTGATCACGTCCGTGTATTCAGTATGACTGACCTCTCTCCCTATTTCTCAATGAATGCTCATAATCCTTGATTGAAGGCGAAAAATAGCGATCAAATGCTATCATGATTGTATGCGCATTGTTTGAAGTAAACATGTGAATAAGTGTCTTTGAACTATTTCCAAAAGTTAGTGGCACCTCTCTCATTGAATGAATCGTGAAAAAGGGAAAATATTCTGATCGATTATTATTTCATGCCAGCTGCTGCTCTTATGTCACGCGGTTTACAACGACTTGAGAAGTGCAGGTGCTGTTCGTCCAGATGATCCCTGATTGGTTTTCGACTTTTAAAGTTTATATTACTTGTGGACTGTGGTGTGACGACGGTTTTTCATTTAATTTACGCATATAAAGACTAATAAATTAAAGTCAACTGTCTGAGCATTGGGGAAGGTACGTCAGCTGAAACAATAACGTTGCCGTGCCACTCATGGTCGCGGTTAGTAGTTGGGAGGGTGACCTCCCTTCTCGTTTTGCGACCTGTGTGCTATGGTTAATTCAGCATTTAAGTTTTATTTCTGTACCCTGGATCGACATTTTTTATTTAAATTCACCCAACCTTATGCTATTAGTCTTTATTTTAAGTTTTTAATTCTTTTTATGATGTGGAGAGGAGCTGCATTGCAGCGGATGCTCCGAAAGTAATATTCCAGTCCAGTCCAACTTATGCAGCGCGGTGCTTGAACTCATTTCAGCGCGCGGTATACTTATCGCATCAGCTGACTATATTTCCACCCTCTGCCATGCAGCTGACTGGATTTTTTTGTCATTTTATCATGTTAACTAACTATAGAAAAAGTTTCAGCTTTGTTGAAATCACTTTTTGAAAATTTATTTTCATCAACAAACGAACCCTTTCACCTACCGCGGGTGTGCCAGCTGACGTCCTGTTTCCAGTTGAGGGATATGAAGATAACAGCTGACACAAAAATGAGCCTTGTTGAAATGACTTTCCAAAATGGTACGCAGGCTCCCGGACTATAATGCTTTATTCGCTCGATCGATGCGTTGTAGAATTTTATTCCACATAGAAAGAGTACAGATAAATCTATAATTAATTTGCAAAATCAAACCTTTTGCATTCCATAAATACAACTTCCTGATTTAAAAAATCCTTTGCAGTCCTTTAGGTAATTGTAAAAACAGCGCCTTTATTGCACTGGTCTTTGATGACCATTTTGTATCAGAAAAACGTTTAAGTGATAATTTTAGGCACTACGTTAAAATGTCCTTACGTATTGTTCGTATTGTTAAGGACGAGAAAATATTTTTAATCTGCACAGTACCAATAAACGTAATCATTTCTAGAGTTGTAGATGCAGTGTCGACACCAGCTAAATTTAGATTAGGAGCACAAGGTACAATTATTGCTAAATTATTAATTTCCAAAATATGCGCACTTACTCTCTTATATTTGCCAGCCATATTGGCACCGTTGTCAAATCATTGCCCTCTGAAATCCTAAATATCCAATTTATTAACTTCTAGTTTATTTAAAATTTCAGTCGATAAACATTCTCCCTTTTATCATGTGACTGAATAAAGGTGATTAAAGGTTTTTAAACCCCAAAATTGCAAAACATTTGGACTACCTTTGTGCCAAATCCCATTACTATAAGTGCCATATATTCGCCAGGACTTAGCGTGCAGAAAACAGACAGACAAACACTTTCTTTTATAATACTAGCGATACGATGCTTTATACGCAGCCCATTTTAATTTTATATTTAAACACAAAACTTAGAGATATTATCCTCTTGATTATATCGACAGAATACCAAAGCTACAATTTGTGGACATTTGGGTTTTGTGGCACAAGGGCCGTCTTTGGCTCTTGTGCAAGCTGTGCTATACACAAGACATACAACATCAAGTAATGGACACACATCCAAGGAAAGTTTTACTGACATAGAAGAGAGAAATCCACAAAGGGTAAAAACAGGAATAGAACCTCCATCGCCTACAACGCGCAGGTCTACTATTTGTGATAATCTAGTCAAGTGAGATCACCAATATTGGTAAAACTGTTCAAAATTGCTACCTCATGTTTTAGTGTTTATGTTCCTGCTCATTGGTGTATCTTATTAACACGCTCTTCATTATAGAGAACCAAGTATTTATATATCTTTCTTTCTATTACAGTGGGGAACATCAATTTCGTTGTCCTAGATCTGTGACTTGTTTTTGACTAACTTTTGGCCTCTGGATCCAAAAATAACCGCAGTTTTTGCCTATCACGTTAACTTTTTAAGCTACAGGATACCCTCTCGTTGTCTCAAAAGTCATACAAAATGTGCATATAAAGGGAAAACTTACCAAATATACTGTTTAAAAAGAATTGTTTCATTCGTACAAAGTCTATATATATAGTTATTGCAAGTTAAATTGTGTTCATACACACACAAATAGTAGTTTTTTTTTTATCAAACGGTAAACATACATTTTAAGGAAAACTTTCTTGCTTATAGCTTTTTCTGGAGAGTTTAATCTTTGGACATTCTCGCTTGATACTCCAACAATAGTCAGCCATCATATATACATCCCATCTACCTTGATACCGTGCCTCCATGACTTTCAAATCTTGGTGGAATCGCTCACCCTGCTCATCACTGACTAGAGTCTTTTCGGGAAGTTAGCAAGATGGCTATGTAAAAAATGCAATTTGATTCTCATGTTGCAACCAAGCATTTCGAAGCTCTCCAAGTGTTGATGGACAATTTCGGTGTAATTATGTGCTCGTGTATTTCCAAGAAAGTTGTTGACAATTATTTTGAATGCAAACCAAGCATTCTTTTGAAGTTCTGTCATTGTTCGGATGAAATGTTCATCTTTAACGAGCTGTCAAATCTGTGGACCATCAAACAGCCTTTATCTTTTCAAATGACATGCTATTAAATGCCAAAATGAGATACTCTAAACAGTCTCCTTCAATTGACAAAGCTTTTACAAATTGCTTCATGAGACTCAGTTGTATATGCAGAGGTGGAAATATAATGTTTTTTCTGTCAACAAGTGGCTGATGTAGAATGTTTGGATCACCAGGTTTCAGGTCAGATCTTGGCGGCCAATTCGACTGCACCCAATGCTTCTCACGAGCTCTGCTGTCCCACATACACAAAAAACAGGGATATTTGGCATATCCGCGTTGCTGGTCAAGGAGAAAGCAGAACATTTTAAGGTCAACACAGATGATTTATTGGTGCATCTGATATTGCAACAAAATAATGACTCTTTAAGTCTTCATATTCTTCACGCAGACAAACTGAATGGCCTATTGAGACTGAACCAAATAAATTTCCATTGTGGAGGAGGACACGCTTCAATAGTTCTTCCTATGATCCACGCTCGATCCCGCGGAGAGTGGTCACATGAAAAAAATGGTGTAGTGGTGAAGAAAAAAAAATTGACATGGTAGAAAAAAAATTAACTACAGTTTTAAAATCAGCATGTCTGTTTAACTCTAAAACAGCTTAAAAGTCGAAGTTAACAAAACATATGTTCGAAATTGTTCCCCTGTGTTATAAAATAAAAAATTTTAGTCTTTTTAAGGTTTATTCGCTTTGTGTGATTGGTAGATATCGAGTCTTGTGGTTCAACGAGCTAATGAATTTGGAGAACACGTAGACGATAAACACAGCTATATTTTTTAATTACTTTATTCATTCATACAATTTGAGAGCACGCGCTAGAAAGTTTGCAATATTTTCAGAAGAACCGGCAAATTTGGTCGCCGTTTCCATATAAACAGTCGAATATGAATATCTTTAAAAGTACTATTACAACACGGATCAGCTGAAACATTTAAAATTTTGATGAGATTTCCTCTGAATTTTAACAATATGTTATTTATTTAACAATTTCCTTTTTTTAAGTGAGAATGAGATGTTTTGTTCATTTCATTTTGTAATACATTTTGTTTTTATTTACCCTATATTTCCGTGTATAAGCCGAGAATTTTTGGAACGTTTTCTAAAGCTAAAGTACTGGAGTCGGCTTGTATACTGATCCGCTATCTCGCAAAAAGAGTAGACAATTTTCCGTTACTCGGGCGCATGCGATAAATATCACAATGAATCCGGGATCAATCCAGCAGCGATCCAAATGTGGATGGATTGTGAAGCAATCCCCTCCCCTCACTGTTGAAAAGTATAGTTCACGAGGCGACGAGCGATAGCGACTTCAAATAGGGATTTCAGAAAAATGTCCAAACTGCAAGTTGATCTGTAATGGTGAAAATCTGCTACAATGGCAATCAACTTATAGATACAAACGATTCATACTAAACTCTTCATAGACAGAAGAAACGAAGCACTTATCGTCAACGATCAGTTCCTCGGAAGGGAAACTTTCCATGACTGTTTTTAATTGTACTTGGAAACCTTATAACGACTCACGGCAAGACTCAAGAGGGCTTCTTTCATAATTAAAGGCGGCTCAGACACGATAAGCCGCAGTGAAACAAAAACAGTATAAGATGAAAACAACTTTAGGTCCGTATGAATCTTATAAATATCGTTGTAAAAGATGGTACAGATTAAAGAGTTTTCTAAGACTTACATATCAGGCTCTGAGCTCATAAATCCAGTCTCGGGATGGTCTCGAAAACGAGTAGGAACGGATCTGCAATGTTTATGTTGTTTATTATTCCTTTTGGCTTAGCTCTCTGGCTGGCTAGATCAAGTTCAAGAGCCCATACACCTTCACAAAATCTTAGACAATCATAGGTGCAATGAAGATTCTGTCTATTCCAATACAGGATATGACTGCATGAGGTTTGGACAGCGGTATACGTATTAGGGGTGGATGTACTTTATCTGTGCGAAATTATCTAATCTGACCACTAACTAGTCTCGACAGGATAGTTTACAAATTTCTATCACTCGTAAATTCAGGTGCAGATACAGATTTGTTTCTAAGGTACCAGGCTATTGTTCAAAAATTTATTTTTTAGTTTACCATATTCTTGAAGTGTTTGTAAGCTAAGTGAATTTAATGATGTTGCGATGTCCTGTGTTGCTAAGCTAACTTCAATAACATTGTAGTTTAAGTCACGTGGGATATCATTGGATTCACATATTCTCATCCTCCTTGCCTTTATCCCATATCCTCCGAACACAGCATTACCTTGATGATATTTTATTATTTAGAATCTATGACTTTCTTTAGCGGCCTTCTTTACTCTTTTAACACCTGTATGTAAACTGTTTTAATTTTACATCACGATGTGCTTACACATCCGATTTAGTGCTTGGTTACAGTACCCAGAAAATAAAACCAAGTAGGTACCAATCTGAGTAAAACCAATTGTAGGTATTCTTGTACAAAACCAAGTAGGTACCAAACCGTGTAAAACCAACTGTAGGTATTCCTGTTCGAATTTTTTTTGCTACTGTAGTGACTTAATACGCTTCTTTCGAAAGCTTCCTTTTAAATTTGAACTTATTTTCTTTGTTGACAGTTTAGTAGATAAATTATTTATACGAAATGTTAACTATGCGTAATTAGAAAGCAAAATGTATTTTTAACCCTACGAAAACTTTCAGATTGAAAATTGCTGGTAGGTAAAAAAGCATTACGAGATAAGTTTCGGAAGGTAGATATCGGAGGAAGATATCGGAATTTATACCAAGAGAACGGTGAAATGATTTTCATTTGATTTATTAAAATTCTTGTATTTCCTTCCAACTTTTTTTAAAAATCATGTGAAAAAGTTTGTTTATTTCCCAATGGGGGGGGGGCAGATTTTTTTCTGAAGCGAAATCACGTGATGTCCGATCCTAATTTCTACTAGGGTCAGGCGGGTAACTGTAAACAAGCTATACTAGCACCCACATGGGATTCCGAGAAACTAAAAAGTTGTGAAATATGAAAGCTGGCAACCCTGAGGATGCAATATGGTGATCCCGTATTTCTTTCACCCACAGCTGATAGCAATATGTTTAGTTGAAAAATTTATTGTTGAAAAGTTTGGGTTTTAAAGTTTTTGTGTGCTGCATTTTCTGCTGCCCTCTATAATATATTGAAATGTATGTTATTCCAATTCTTTATTACGGTCAGTTATGTTTCTATCGAACAGAAAATCATTGACTTTTGCTTCTGGGAACTTTAATGCACCTACATTTGAATGTTTACCATATTTTTTTTGGGACGGGGTAATTGTAAACATAAATTTGCCAATAGTTTCGTTCAATTTCGACGGAAAACCAATATGTTTCCCGTGTAATTTTGTATCTAATTGTAATTAGTTTGTTTGAATTCCGTTTTATTGCATTTATCGTGTTCTTGGGGAGCAGGAAGACTGATTTACTAAAAACTTCACATGTATGTTGAAGTTCTTACAACTGACCAAGTACTGTCACGCTTGAAGGAGGCAGAAGAGAAAAAGAACTAAAGGAATCCGGTTGAGAAGATAGCGAAAGAGCTAGAAGGGTAAGCAAGTAACCAAGAAAGAAACAAGTGGAAAGGACAGCCAAACTCGAGGACAACGAGGATGAGGAACTAGTGAAAGAATTGACTAACATTGACGTTGAAGAGTTTGAAGTTCTCCAAACATTCAAGCAAAATATAGAAGACTAGCTCGCAGTTGGAGTTAAATATTTTGGAGCCATTCACGGAAGACATTAAGGCCCGGTAATCACATCCGGTTTTGACCAACATCCAAATTTGAATTCGCAGGGAATTCATTCCTATAGGCTACGAACTTCTATTCAGTTTGCGAAGCAAACCAACAGCACAGCCAACGCCATGAAGGCTATTATCTAATAGGCTACGAATTCCCATAGCAAACCAAATGGGAATTCATAGCAATCACCGGGGATTAGCGAGCTTTGGTCACACCTGACCCCACGAAAAGAACTGTCAAGGGCAACGCCGTGCTGGCCACGCAGTGTCTAGTTGTTACTAAGTAAGATTTACAAATGTGACCTTCTTCATCGCTATGTAAGAAAATGTGCAAATGATTTTTTGCTGTCGAATATATTACACCTTTGTGGGTCTTAAACACGAAAAAGTACTGCACTAATAAACACGACAGTTTGTATAAATCCGCTGTTATAAAAATAAATTTGAAGTGCCCACTTCACTCAGAAAATAAATCGAAAACACCAAAGCTACATATCAATTTAAAGAAGAATAATGACGAAACGTTAAGCCTGTTTTGAAATAAGAGGTAATCAATTCAGTATGAGTAAAAAACAAGGTTTAGACATTCCGTAGTTTAACTAAAACCAGTTTAACGCATTTTCTTGGTTTTGAAAAGCGATCCTAGACTAACATTAACCCGTCTCTTACGATAAAGCCTCGGTTTGTTCTTGAACTGAATCGACCACGGTACGAAAGAGTATATTTGGCTCCTTCCAAATAGAACACGTGCTGTTTAGCTCCACATTTATGCTCTTTTGAAAAAAGCCCCTTCTCTGCCAGCAACCATGCTACTATTTCAGTGTTGTTTACTGGCTACAAAATATCGCACTTCTGACGGTTTTCATGAAAAATTGTATCATTTGCTGGAAAAGGAGCAACAAGGAATCAAGTTCGAAGTGTTGCCCTGGTGATGGCACATTTGCGCCTTTCAAAAATAATATGCTGTCGTGAAGTTCAAACACAAGGCGAACTTGAAACATCACCTGGAGAGCGAAAAAAGTTTTTAAATCCTTGAAGGAATGTTTTGCTGACTTTTAAAATTAGTTTCCTTTTCCTGGTGCGGTGTGTTACGCTTTTCTATCTCCCCTTCCGTGTTTTCACCTTTGTGTTAGTCATAGATGGAATGCGTAGGTTTTCTCCCTGTTTGTTTTTAAATCAAACGCTTGAAGAGGGAATTTGTTGTTGAAAGGGTTACAGGATACTTTTTGGGCTTGTGCCATTTGCTAGAGAACTTTCACGATAAGATATGAATAATACCAGAGTAGTACAGTAGGGTGGGCCGTTCAGGTAGGCCAGAAAATACTTTCGAGTTTAAAGTTGCCTCTTTCCTTCAAATAAATGTATATATTTAAAAAACATTATTCAGCTTCTTGAACCCTATGCCGGAACGTTTCATTTTACATTCATGTATAAAATTGTTTTTACAACACCCAAAAATAATTATATTCCACGAATTCCATACCATCCGATGTAATCCATTTTTGCAGGGAATGTGTGAAAGACAATCCTAATTAGAATTATCCAATCAAAAGTGTTCAAACGGTTTCTAATATGTAAATCAAGGCGTTACGTGGCGAATCAAACGCTTTGCGCAAAGTGAATATTTGAAACGGTTTATTACGGCTCCGAAGTATCATTTTAAAGAATCTGTGAAGTGGCGCATTATCGGCCGTTTAGAAGCATGACAAACAATCATGCAAGCAGTGATATGTGTGAATATTCCAAAAGACAGACACTCACTGTGCTATAGAAACAATTTCAGAACTCTGGATCTGTTGTAAGGAGGCATGGACAAAGTCGTAAACGTATAATTGCTTCTCAAGATCGATATATGGCAATAACTGCCCGTCGTAACAGGAAGTCTACTGCTCGGCAGTTAAGTCCAGAGATTGTAGCCGCCACAAAAAACTTGTATCACGACAAACTATACAGAATACTTAATAAAAAAAGCCTTTATGCCAGAAAGCCAAGGGTATGTGTTACACTGTCTTCACAACACACGAGGGATCGCTTTAATTGGTGCAAAGAACATCAGAACTGAAGTTAACACCAATGGACCCATGTTCTCTTCACTGATGAGTCGAGGTTTAGTTTAACATCTGATTCTAAGCGTTTTTACTTCTGGAGGGAGTCAGGTTCGCGAAATCTTCCTGCAAACAATATGGAATGTGACAGTTCTGGTAGTGCATGTGTGATGGTGTGGGGCGGAATAATAATCGATGGATGTACGCCCCTACACGTTTTCAACAGATCGGCCAGAGATATCGGGATTAGGTCTTAGAACGTTATGTAAGACTTTTCAGAGGTGAGTATGGATCTGATTTATTATTTATGGACGTTGATGCTCGTCCACATCGGTCAAACCTCGTTGAGGAATTCCTTGAAAATGAAGCCATTGAGCGAATAACATGGCCTGCAAAATCTCCTGATCTGAACCCGATAGAGAATTTATGGGACTAGCTTGGAAAAGCAGTTGCACAGAGACATCCTCCTCCTAGAAATATAAATGCCCTGAAGACCGCATTGCTGGAGGAGAACTTAATTCCCCAAACTGTGGTTAACAACATTATTGCCAGCATGAAATCACGTTGTGATAAGTGTGTACAAGTCAGCGGCGATCACATTCCATATTAAATTCATAAGCTTTAATTTTTTCTGAGTTATTCATTTTTTTCTAAACTCACTTGTCACTGTGACCTAATAACTATTATATCGAGTCCATTTCAATTTTGAACATATATTTATTACAAGACAGGACACTGACACAAATACGATGAAACACAAAGAGAAGTGAGAGGTTATTCCGACGTGGTCTTTCTGATACCACGTTCCAAGCCAATCTGACGAATTCCCTATCGGGTAGGGAAGACGCGCGTTACAATCCCTTTCGTAGGGATTATCTGGAGATCTGTGGCTAAGTTGCCACAGTCACGTTGCCATTTTTATGGTTTCATGCATTAATTTGATATTATATGTGCAGTGTTCTTAAATTGTTTCCTCTGTATTTATGTGTTCTAGACAAATTCATAAATTTATAGTTCACAGTTTCTGAGAAATCCGTGACTATGCATGTAAAGATAATTTTGGGCATCAGTGTAGTCATTTGGAGCCTAAAAATTGGATAGTTTCAAATAAAAGCTACAAGCTCAAAATTTTACTAACGGTTTCCATCATGGTAAAAGTTGACTTTCCAACCTCAGTGAATGCGATGAAACAAATACTTAGGATACCTACAGAACTTATTTTATCCATTCTATATTTAGTAAATGAAAATAATTTTAAAAAAGTTATAGTATTTTACAATAAAAATTAATGTCACAATGTAAATTACGACTTTGAATGCATATTAGGAATTATAATTAAGCTAATTTATACCGATTGTTACGATGAAATTTTTTCCATAATTTAATTTACTGTGAGTTTATTATTGATTAAGAAATCAAATGTTTCTGGTCTAACGGCACATTGATATATTTGCCCATCAATATATGTATACTGGGTCAGCAATTTGACCATCTTTCGCTGCTTTCGTGATACAAGAAACTCCGAAGTTAAAGACATGGTTCCCACACCTTTATCCAAAAAATATTCAAGGACTTTTCAAAATCAAACAATATTTTTCAAGGACCTAAATTTTTTTATAACAACCTAACACAAGGCATACACAAAAGTTGTCAATTAAAATGAAAAATGTGAAATATATAAAAAAAAAGACATGATTTTTTTAACTACTGATAGTCAAAAAAAAGAAAGATTATCAATTTTGGTTACAATTTGGAGTTTCTTTTCTCGCAGAACCTGTGATTTTTTTTTGCAAATAGGCTTCTTGTCTCAACGCTAACTATCAGGCTACTTGCACACATATCGATTTCGGTCGTGCGATAAAATATCGCACGATAAATTCTTTTGGTGGCACGAAGAAGAGTATGGGAGCTTGCACACGGTTCGATCTACACGACACAATCTCCATTTTGCTGTGGTCCACTGCCCATAACAGACGGTTGTCATGGTTTATTTTGTTTCAGAAACAAATCAAAAGTTTTGACTGGCGTTAGGACTTTTTTATTCTCTAGTCTAAGTTTCTATCTTTGTGATCACTAAAGATAGAGTACAAATTTCAACGGATTTGATATCTGCAGAAAATTTTACAACAAAAGGATATCTTAAATGTGATTTTCTTTAATTTTTTTTTCAATTGTAACTTTGATATTTAGCAATAAGAATTAGGCTTAATTTCTTTGGATGCGTACCAGGTTTCCAATGAGGTCCTGACTGCTAAAGCAACGTTTTCCTAAGAAAGCGATGCTGTTATCTAGCGGCCGTGATACGTCATGATGTGGCAGGAATAACAAGGCGGCTGTCTTAACGGAGACCAGTGGTGTAAACTTAGACGGACAGAACACTGGGAAATTGACGATCTAGGTGTAGCATTATTAGTGTATCACGAAGTGTCAAAGCGCGAAACACCAGTTTCATTCAGAATAACGCACAAATGGCGCACCTGCTGTGGACGAAACTAGTCTGGACAAGATCCAATGCAAGATCAAATTACACTATTATGTACTAGTTAAAAAAATCAAGCACTTTCAAGGACTTTTCACAAAGTTCCGTAATTTTCAAGGAATTTCAAGGGCCCCTAGTTAGGAAAAAAGAATTCAAGGACTTTTCAAGGACCGTGGGAACACTGAAAGAGCATTGGAATTTGTACAAGATTTGAATTCTTCATTTGAAACGATGGTCAAAGTAAAGGAAGAACCTAAATCAGTTTTGTTAGTTTTAAAATTGCAATCAATCGCATCAAATTTAATTGGAATTTTAAACTCTTTTGCCGTAGTCAATTTTTCTCATGTAGTATTAGAATTTTCCCTAGTTCTAATTTTCGAATTTGGCTATGTCATTATTGATCACCGTAAGGAGCATGTTCTCTTGGTGAAAGAAGTATGTATTTAGCTGAATTATTGGGGGAATTAACAGCTTAAAATTCGTTCCCACATACAAAATAAACAGCAAGATGCATATTCCGTTTTAAAAACATTCAAAGTTCTTAGCAAAGAGAATGACGTTTTAACCCTATATCAAAAACAAAGATTTTTACAAAAACTTTTTTAATAAAGTCTGAAATTATTTCCAAGTTCTTTGACGGATTCTTACACAGTATATAACACCGTAAAACGCCATTTTCAGCCGTCCGCCATTGTGCTATAAGCGTTCCACGTTGACAATTACCTCAACCCAAAAGAAAACGCCTTTAAATTTATTACGCGAGTAACTTTGATCTAAACTTTTAAAAATCATGTTGGCCGTCCTCGGGTAAATCACAAGAAATAGTCATGTTTCAAAACAACAAATTTTTCTCATTTGTTTAATGCCTTCCAGGTTCTTCCCAAATATTCTTTGGGACCTGCTGAGGTTCCATCTAATCATTGAAATAAGTGTTTCGAAGCAATTCGATGGCATGCAATTGGAAAAATAATGAGCCATGGGGTAAACAGTTTTATTTTTATTTACATTGCAATTTAAAAAATCCTCTTTAGTAGATAGTATTAAAAGCGTTATCACATAAGTTATAAGATGGTCGAGGCCTGGTTAAATTGTGTTGGCCAAAAACACATTTATGATGCACTTTAGAGAAAACTTAGAGGTGAGTAAATGTGCTTTAAAAAATATGTCTGCTTATAAGAGAAAAATTATTTCCCCAGACTAAGACTGGGACAGGAGCCTAATTTTTCGCCGTTGAAATCGCTCATTTCTTCCAGATTTAACCATTTATTTTCTTTCTAGCAAAGTACTAGTCTGAGTTCATGCCACTTCTAGCTCATCGTACTTTGCTTTCAATAACGTTCGTGCAGTTGGCTTCTACTACTTACGTCACATCTTGTAAGAATGCAGTTGCAAAAGCAGCTGCAGGCATATATGACACAACTTATTGTTCACACACCATTGCAAATGTTTTGATGTCAAAAGGCGTTTCTATTAGAAACGTCTTTGTCACTTTGAAAATGGTTTAAATACTCCAGATCGTGGTAGTGTAAGTCTCAGCCGAAACATATACACTTTATGGACAGAAGTATTTGGACGCTGCGAAATTCGGAGGAGATTCATCTTAGTGTGGGGTTGTTTACCTAGTTAGGACTCGGCCCATTGCTTTATGTACCTGGTACCATGAACACTGGCGTGTATCTCCACGTTCTGAATCATTCGGCCTTGCCTACACTATAGCGATATTGCGGCAATAATGGTTGTTTCTTCCAACACAATCGAGCTTCATGTCATACTGCAAAACGTGTGCGGGAAAATTAGATGAATTTCATTCACTGGCCTGTTCAGAGCCCCGATCTTAATCCGGTCGAGCACTTGTGGGAAGGTTTACGCTACGTCACAATCTTTTGCGAAAGTTTAAAAGACATTCAATTTTAAAATTTTATTTATCTCAAGAAAATCATATTTTTAGGTATTGATCTAATGCAAAATTTTCCGCAGATTTCAAATCCGTCGAAATTTTTACTCTATCTTCAACGCGGTCTAGGAGATAGAAAAAAAGAACTAAACAACTCAATTTGAATCTTTTGCGAAAGTATAAAAGACATTCAATTTTAAAATTTTATTTATCTAAAGAAAATCATATTTTTAGGTATTGATATAATGCAAAATTTTCCGCAGATTTCAAATCCGTCGAAATTTTTACTCTATCTTCAACGGTCTAGGAGTTAGAAAAAAAGAACTAAACAACTCAATTTGAATCTTTTGCGAAAGTATAAAAGACATTCAATTTTAAAATTTTATTTATCTAAAGAAAATCATATTTTTAGGTATTGATCTAATGCAAAATTTTCCGCAGATTTCAAATCCGTCGAAATTTTTACTCTATCTTCAACGGTCTAGGAGATAGAAAAAAAAGAACTAAACAACTCAATTTGAATCTTTTGCGAAAGTATAAAAGACATTCAATTTTAAAATTTTATTTATCTAAAGAAAATCATATTTTTAGGTATTGATCTAATGCAAAATTTTCCGCAGATTTCAAATCCGTCGAAATTTTTACTCTATCTTCAACGGTCTAGGAGATAGAAAAAAAAGAACTAAACAACTCAATTTGAATCTTTTGCGAAAGTATAAAAGACATTCAATTTTAAAATTTTATTTATCTAAAGAAAATCATATTTTTAGGTATTGATCTAATGCAAAATTTTCCGCAGATTTCAAATCCGTCGAAATTTTTACTCTATCTTCAACGGTCTAGGAGATAGAAAAAAAGAACTAAACAACTCAATTTGAAACTTTTGCGAAAGTATAAAAGACATTCAATTTTAAAATTTTATTTATCTAAAGAAAATCATATTTTTAGGTATTGATCTAATGCAAAATTTTCCGCAGATTTCAAATCCGTCGAAATTTTTACTCTATCTTCAACGGTCTAGGAGATAGAAAAAAAGAACTAAACAACTCAATTTGAAAGTTTGTTAGTTTTTTATCGTCTGCTGGAAAATCTTTCCATAGCGCAAAATGAAAATGGAAACGAAAAAAAAAAATTCGAATCTGTGATCTTCTATGCTGTTGCATTCAATAATAATTAAATTTCATGAAATTCATTTTTAAATGTCCTAAATTAAATTTTAAATTTCGCCGCGACCCAAAAATTAAAAAAAAATTTGGACTACATGTATGTTAAATCCCATTACTGTAGTGCCATAGATTCGTCAAGACTTTGCATGCAGGAAGTAAACAAACAAACAGACAGACAGACAAACACTTCCTTTTATAATATTAGAGATTATTCTAAGTCCCACGACACTTTTGGTAGGTATGGTTCCAGCGACAGGGAACATAAAATGTTCAGATACTATTTTGACCGACTGTACATATTGCATCCTCTCGAAAAAAGACAGTTCAAAATGAAGACCTAACTTATTCAACTCGACCACCGATCAGGAACCTTTTAAAAAGTGTACGTCACAGTAGTTGTTGTGATTGATTGACTTTAAAGACCAAAATCCCCCGTTTCGAAAAACCTTTTTTAACACTTTAAGGCACACGATTTAAAAAAATTAAAAACCCTAGTTTGCACAAAATTTTTTTCAATACAAAAAAAGTGGAAAAAAAAATATTTATTTCAATTATTTAACATAAAATATTACTCGAAATAAAAAATAATAATAATAACATTTTAATACGTTTTTTATTACAGAGTGGGGCAGATCTAATCCCTCCATCCAACAAACGTTTCAAATGAAAGTCATTGAAACACAACTTTTTTTCCAAAACAAAGTGGAATTTTGCAGACAGTACAGCACCAGGTAATACGAACTTCTTTTTTTTTCGTGCTGCAGAACGTTCATCTTCTCCGAGTAGTGCGTTTTGGTAGATGGTTCGAGGCTTTACCTCGTATTTCCCCTGAAACAGTAGGTTTAGATTTTTTATCTACAGTGGAAGTTCAGATGTTATAGTGCATTTTATCAATTAAAGTCTGGGCAACAAACCCTGCAGCGCACTGCCCTTTGAAAAGTTTCAGCTCCATGTTTTTACCCAATTGTTTATAAACCATAAATGAATTAACAACAATTGCATCCAAAAAATAGAATAGTATGCGGTGCCATCATTTTTTACTACGTCGGTACATAATACATTTATATGTTTATAAATTAAAAATAATAATCTACATTATTATTTTTAATAACTTGCATGGTGGGATACATACAATCCATCACTTATTCAGCTTTAAAATTATTATAAAACATCAAATAATATGTTTTATTTTATTATCAAACAATTTATTCACTCATAATAAATTTTAAGAAAAAAAAAAACAAATACCGTTATGAAAGACTGAAATTCACTGCAATTCACAATTCGCCAAACTTAATCACAACAGTGTCAACAACTCACTAAAGCGTTTTGATTTGTATCAATTTTTGTTTTCACTTATTTACGCATTTACCGTTGGTTCATAACATTGCCAACTGAATGTAATACTTTAAATAAAGTATTAAACTGTATGACTATGAATAACTTCAACTTTTCGAGGTGGGTTAAAATATACTGCTGTTTGTAAAATATGCAATACCATGAAGGAGTCATCAGAATTAAATGAAATTTAATACGCAAACGGCTTGTATTAGTACAAATAAATGAATAAATTTTCAAAGCATAAAAACAATATTAAGTGTCCGAAATCAGTATTTGGTGTAGCTACCACGCGCTGCAATAAGTGCTGCTATACCACGTGGCATAGAGTGAAACAGATGTTGAATGTCTGCTTGAGGAAGAGAATTCCATATTGTTCGTATGCGCACCAAAGGTTTGTCTTTTGAAGCTGTAGGACGCGGATCATGAGCGAGACACCGACCAACCAAATCCCACACGTGCTCAATAGGCGACATATCCGGCGAATAAGCAGGGCAAGGAAGAAGTTGCATGTGTTGGGCTGAAAAGAAGTCTCGAACATTCCTTGCAACATGTGGGCGTGCATTATCCTGTTGAAAGATAGCTCCAGGGATGCCTTGAAGGAAGGGAACGACTTTGGGCTCTAGCACTTCACGGACGTACCTGGTGCAATTCAATTTACCCTCAATTCGTAGCAGCTGCGATCGTCCATGATACGAAATCGCACCCCAGACCATAACTCCGTGTGTTCGGCCACTATGACGTTCGATAACGCACTCTGGAAGGCATCGTTCACCGGCAAAGCGTCTAACACGAATGCGGCCATCATGGTTCCACAAATTAAAGCGGGATTCGTCAGAAAGGACAACTTGTTGCCAATCAGCCCGCCTGACGCTGTGCTCATGAGCCCATTGCAGACGCAGCCGTCGATGGTTTGGCGTGAGTGGGATCCTGTAAAAAGGAATCCTTGCATGCAGTCCACAGTGCAGCAGACGTCGGCGAATTGACGAACCCGACATTAGTACACCTGTAGCTGTAGACAAAAGTGCTGCCAACTGCCTGGATGAAGCTGTACGGTCATTCACCGCCATGTGGACCAGGTGACCATCATCGCGCGCTGACGTCACCTTCCATCGTCCACTCCCAATTTTTCGAGCTGTCCGCACCTCACCGGTCCACTGCTTCCAAACTCACATCAACGTGGAACTGTTCCGCTGCACACGAGCTGCTATTGGGCTATAGGAAAATCCTCCCTCACGAAGGCCGATGATTCTCCCCCGTTCAAACTCTGTAAGTTGTTGAAATTTCACCCTATTTCGTCGTGGAGGCATACTTAGGTCTCACTAAACGTTCGCCACTAAAAAATAACCATGCACTATTTTTAACGTCCCGCTACAGCCCTCTATTTATACGCTTTTAGCATTCGTTCAGAGGGCACTGCTCACACCACGCATGCGTGGTGGCTCTGAAACTTCACTACTTTGCATAACATCCTATAATTGACATTTGCTGTAAATTTCAGTTCATTCGGATGATTCCTTCATGGTGTTGCATTTTTTTACAAACAGCAGTGTATATACCACCATGCATAAAAAAACTAAGCAAAAGAAAGATGGGACAGTTTTTGACCCACCTTTTTCGCTGCAAATACTGTGACTAGAAAGGATGAAACAGCAACCACTATTCTAAGAAAGTTTGTTCTTCAATTAAATATGTTTCCTTCACGTGGTATCGATTGTATATTTTCTCGTTGCGGTCATCGTGCTCGCATAGTAGCCAAGGTTAGAATTACAGAGATGCCAATCATTACGGATTTTCAGTAATTGTAACAGATTTTCACTTCTTATTACGGCAAATAAAGAAATTCCACAAATTTTCATTTGTTAGAAAAACAGTGCAGTTACCAAAAATCTACAAGATGGCAATCTACTATTGTCTTTCTAAAAATGTCACCAAGTTAACAGATCTAGAAAAGGACAAACTAGTGCTTTCAATCACGCTTGATAAGTAGGGCAACTTTTTGCAACAAATGCAACTTTTTTTCACATATTCTACGCTGCATGTAAAGTACTAAAAACAAAATTCCTCCTACATGGGGTGCGTTGTACGTGAGTTATAACCGCAACATAAATGCAACCGCCTGCAACTTTTTAAAATTTAGCTTAAAATGAATTAATATGAAATTACTATTTCATTTTTTGCCATCTTACCCAACCCTTCGATCGCGTGTGTCTGATCTTGCGGACGCCGAAGTATTGCGGATCGAACAAGAAGTTCATGAAAATAAGGTATTCGTCCTAACAGACGAAAGTAAAATAAATGGCAAGAAGTAACTTTTAACACATTGGTTGGCACTTTTGATAATCCAGAGGAAACTTGCGTAATCGGCTGCATAGTTTGCGAGGCGTGTGTCGATCATCAATATGTTCGTCTTGTAGATGACGTTTTAAAATCTCTGAATGTTGAGCGAAACGATTTTGCGCCTCTGCTGCGGCTGACGCAGTTTTTCAATGTTAAAGAAATTACTGGCCAAGGATCGACCATTCAACATTCTTCTTTATTTAAGAATGTATTGTAATACTGTTGTATACGACTGAAATTGTTAATATATTTAGAATTTTTTCAATATTTTCCAAATAATTTATTTTAGAATTTAGTGTAACAAAAATAAATCCAACTTTATTTCCATAAATGCAACTTTAGGGAATGATAAATGCAACTTTTCCCATTTTTACTGCAAAAAAAAAGTTGCCCTGTTGCTAAGTCAATAATCTGCCTCACATTAGGATTCATGCTTTTCCTTCCCTACAACCACTTGACAGATCTTCAAACCGAGTGACCGGAAGAAATAGCATGGACCTTCGGGTACATTCTCAGAAGTTCAATGTTCTTCCGAGTTTCTTTCAATCAACTTCCCCAATGCTACTTTAAAATCTGTTGATTGTTTTTAAAACAATTTTATAGCTATCATAAACAATTTTAAAATGAAAAGAAATATTTTCTAGCTAGTTTTGTTTACGCAGAGAGAAAGGTTTACTTTTTTGAAGGTACTAAAATTGATACTGATCTCTTTTTATTGCTTTATAAAATCTATCATCAAACAAGGAGGAAGCGAATGACGTTTTAAATTCTCGTCTTATCTCTTGCCACAGGATCCATTATCGTCGTTAGTGCTCTCCAGAGATGAGCGGAATAAAGCAATACACTTTGTCAGATTAACACTTAAGCACTAATTTTATGACGCGTAACGGATTTACGAATTAGTTGTAAAAAATACAACTTTTACGTGGTGCTTATTACACGTAAGCGTGATCCAAGGTGGAACTCAGATCAATTTTAAGATCGTCTTAATTCGATTACACAAATAGTAAGAAATGCAATTAAATTCAAACACAGCGATTAGGAATCGAGTATTTGATTGATATACAATACATTCCGATAAATATGAATCATAAACGATGCGTTGGATATTCAATTGGATTAACTTACAAATTAAAGTGTCGAAGACCTTGAAATCAATTATATTCAAATACTAGCCACTGCGTGGCTAGAGCCCGGCGTTGCCCGTGCACGTGGTGATGTAAAGTATTAAGCTGGTGTAAAATGTTCCGCAGATTTCAAATCCGTTGAAAATTCAATTAAAAAATTATTTATTTAAGGAAATCATATTTTTAGGTATCAATCTACACTGCAATTTTCTGCAGATTTCAAATCCGTTGAAATTTTTTCTCTGTCTCTCACCTTCTAGGAGATAAAAAAAAGAACTTTGACTTCCGTTAAAAGATTTATCGTCTGGCTGGGAAATCAATCGCGCAAAAATAAAGCGGAAACAAAAAAATATTTTTCTTCGCGTTTTGCGGTTGAAAAAAAAATTGGCATGATTCCGAACCCTGACTGCAAGGTGGCATGAGTCGAAAAAGTTCTTGAAAAACCGATAGAGAATAAAATTATGAAATTCATTTAAAAATCTTCTAGATTGAATTTTAAAATTCGCCGCGACCCAAAAATTGCAAATAATTCGGACTACCTGTGTGCCAAATCTCATTGCTGTAAGTGCCATAGAATCGTCAGGATTTTGGGGCCCCAAACAAACAAACATTTTCTTTTATAATAGTAGAGATTTAACGCAGTAAGACAACACGATCATTATCAATACATATTTTCTCTTTAGTAAAAAAGTCACCTCTCTAGATGGTCAGTCATTATTCAAAGTTTCCAAATATTTCTACACTCGTTGGATATAATTGGATTCCAACGCTGATTTTGTTTAGAAAAAATTTTATCAAATAATCACTCTGCGAAAAATTTGAAACACCCCAAAGCCACAGTGTTCGTTTGAAATGAAACTTAACATGGTGTGTGATAAACGAATGTTGGACCGCGTTTCGAACTCAGAACCCTTCAGTTGCGAAACCGTTACTTTTCCAACTGGGCTACCGTGGTCGCGAAATCTCTATCGTGATTTATTAGCTAATCGAGCTTTCTTCAGGCAACATTTTTCTGGATAATCCAGTAACGGGAAATTAGTTTTCGCAAGTTAGAAATAACTATTGCAAAATGAAAAATCAGTTTTTAAAATGTAATTTTAAGCGTTCTTCAGTGTTGACAGTGCTGACTTGAAGTTTTCCTAGCAATTCTTCCATTTAATCCGAACTTCCTTACGATAATTCCGATTGTTTCCCGGATAGTTTATTTCCTATGAACTTTAAAACTTCATTAGAAAGTTTTGGGAGCACTGAGGCTTCCTTCGTCTTTTCCTCAATTTTACTATTTCTTTCAAGCCGAGTGAAGATTTAGAATTAGGGATGCGACATCGAAAGCAAAACATCGATGTTCAAAATTTAGACATTGATGATGATCGCCCAAAAACCATCGATGTTTTTAAGCATCAGTGTATTAAAACGTTTTCCCCCATTTCTTAAAACTGGCCTAGCAACCTCAACATTAATTTTTGACGGAGGGGGGAGATTTAATTTGTCATTTGCCGTGTTTATTAATTTATAACTAAGACTTTTGTTTAACTGCCAAAACAAAGTTTAAAAAAAAAAATGAATTTTGTTTCACTTTCGAGCTTTTACCCCAGATTTTTGTGAAATATTCTGGGGTATCAGAGTTCACTTTTAGGGATATTAATCTGTTACTACCATCAAAAATTGTAGCGTTTCCATCGTGCACAAATCACAATCATAATTGGCATTGGTTTTTTAACTACAGGGAGACAAAGCTTTATTTCCGGTTATCCATAACGAACGTACAGGATGCACGTTCTTCCACAAAACAATAGCGCCATCTACATTTAACTTTGCAGATAAACCTCTCGTAATGGAGGCTATTATAGCAAGAGTGGCCTAACCAATATACAGGGTGGTCCCGAATTCATGGTACAAACTTTAATGGTAGGTACAGGACATTGTAACAATGATTTATTGTATAGGAATGTATAGTCGCAAGTGACGCGGTGAGGCGTAAACAGGGGAAATAAAAGGAAAGAGAAATGGAGTGATCGGTTGGTATCATTGCCGGTAGAGGGCAGTAGATGTCTAGCCGCTGTTGAACATGATGCATCGCAGTAGGGAAAAGCGCCATTCACAATTGTGCTGCCGTAGACGATGGGTGACTTTACGTATGCAGAAAAAGCAGACATGCATTACATGTACGGCCGTGCAAATGGTAACGGCAGAGCTGCGTTACGAATGTATCGCGCGGAGTATCCTGATCGACGAATGCCGGATCATAGAATTTTTCAACGGTTACATCGTCAACTTTGTGAAACAGGTGCGTTCGACGTCAACAGACATGGCGCTGGTCGAGTAAGAGCTGTACGCACTCCAAGGCTGGAAGAAAGCATCTTGAACATTGTGGCTGATAGACCCGAGTCAAGCACAAGAACTGTTGCGCGTGACGTAGGTGTGAGTCATCAGACTGTATGCAGAGTGTTAAACGAAAATCGCTTACACCCCTTCCATTTTCAGAAAGTACAAGCATTGAATCCGGCAGATTATCCTCGCCGCGTGAACTTCTGCCTGTGGGTGATGCAGCAATGTGCGTTGCAGCCGGATTTCGTAGATTATGTGCTATTTACAGATGAAGCGACATTTTCACGCGAGGGTGTCTTTAATGCGCACAATTCCCATGTGTGGGCAACCGATAATCCACATGCAACGCGTCGACATGCGTTTCAACAACGTTTCAGTATTAATGTGTGGGCTGGTATTGTGAACGACTTTTTGATTGGCCCATACTTACTACCCACGCGGCTAACTGGCGGAAGCTATCTTATTTTTCTGAAAGAAGTGTTACCACAACTGCTGCATGATGTTCCGATCGCCATTCGTAACCGCATGTGGTTTCAGCACGATGGGGCGCCAGCCCACTTCAGCATTGATGTACGGAATTACCTGAATGCCACGTTTGGTACTCGATGGATTGGGCGTGGTGGACCAGTCCCTTGGCCACCCCGATCTCCCGATTTATCGAGCCTCGATTACTTTTTATGGGGACATCTAAAGCATCTTGTTTATGAGACTCCAGTTGACTCAGATGAGGATCTCGTCGCTCGCTTATCTGTAGCTGCTGCAGGTGTGCGTGAAATACCAGGCATCTTTGAACGTGTACGCCAATCGCTCCACCGACGCTGTCAAGCATGTATCGATACTGGTGGACGCAATTTTGAACAATTACTGTAAACATGACACTTGTCAACAACGCTTTCAATAAAATCTTTGTTTTTCCTTTCGGCCGTTATTTCCCCTGTTTTCGCCTCACCGCGTCACTTGCGACTATACATTCCTATACAATAAATCATTGTTACAATGTCCTGTACCTACCATTAAAGTTTGTACCATGAATTCGGGACCACCCTGTATAAGAAGCCGAAAATTGTATTACTACCTTTTATTATTTTAAATGTGCAGGTTCAAGTCTTCTAAAATTAACTTGACAGCTAAAACACCAATTTCTATAATTTCAAATTATACTGTGGATAAATAAAAATAAAAAATAATGCTAAGAAAATCGCATTTTTTTCTATTGTATATGTTGGAAGTTTTGACCACTCTTGCTGTAATAACCTCAATTATCTATTACAAATGAAACATCAATTTTTCTACAGGGTGTTTCAGTGAACCGTTTCAGAACTTCTAAGAGGGGTAGGGTACATCCTGACGAACCAAAATCATATACCAATGGGCAGTCAGAAATGCTTTCCTGACTCGGTAGATGGCGTTGTGCGAAAATCCCGAGCTTTCGTGTAGGGAATCTTCATTTCGCACAAGAACGCCAAGTTAGTAGGATGGATGATTACACGATCGCAGAGTTAGCCGATATGCATTTGGCGTACGGGGCTGCAAATTGTAGTGGGCCAGCCGCACAGCGTTTGTACGCGGAACGGTATCCGACGAGGCGTATCCCCAGTCATAATTTCTTTGCAAGACTGCACCAGAGGTTAGCTGAGACAGGTTCATTAGAAAGAGCTGACAGGGACAGGGTAAGAACAGCACGGACTGCAGACGTCGAACAGAATGTGCTGCAGCATGTACAGGGGAATCCAAGAACGAGTACACGAAGTGTAGCAAACGCAGTCGGGGTTTCCCATTGCAGCGTCTGGAGGATTCTCCGAGAAGAAGACATGCATCCGTTTCACGTACAGCGTGTCCAGACACAGCAACCGGAGGATTATGCACCTCGTATTGCTTTCGCACAGTGGTACCTTGGAAAATGTGCTACAAATCCCCTTTTTCCTGCTGAAGTGTTGTTTTCCGATGAGGCATCCTTCACAAGGGAAGGAATTTTCAACACGCATAACGACCATATCTGGGCGGTCGAGAACCCGCATGCAATACGACGTCGTGCAGCACAGATTCGATTTTCGGTCAATGTATGGGCCGGTATTATGGGAGATCACCTCATCGGACCTTACCTGTTACCGTCTCGTCTAACCGGACCTAACTATTTGCTCTTTCTGCAGCAAGTATTGCCACAACTTTTGAGAGATGAACAGATTTCTGCATCGACGCAACAGACAATGTGGTTCCAACACGATGGAGCCCCTGCCCATTATAGCGGAGATGTTCGTAACTACCTGGATGTCACATTTGGTCAGCAGTGGATCGGACGTGGTGGTCCCGTGCGTTGGCCTGCTCGGTCACCCTACCTATCATGTCTTGATTTTTATTTCTGGGGTCATCTGAAATCGCTAGTTTATGACACCCCTGTTGACAATGTTGAGGAGCTGGTTGCAAGAATTGCAGTAGCTGCCGGAGAAATTCGAGATATGCCTGGTGTATTCCAGAATGTTCGGATGTCCATGCGTCGGAGATATGAGGCGTGCATTGTAGCCCGTGGAAGAAACTCCGAACACTTACTTTACTCCATGTACCTTTTGCTTCTTTTCATGTATTATTAAAACGATTTCTCACTTACGGTCACTTTTCTTTACGGTGCTTCTGTGTACAACACCGCTTCAGGAAAGCATTTCCGACCCCACATTGCTATATGATTTCGAGTTGTCAGGATGTACCCTACCCCTCTTAGAAGTTCTGAAACGGTTCACTGAAACACCCTGTATATTGAAACTCACATTAGTTCATTTTCTTTCAAGTGCTTATAGATATTCACTGGCATAGATATTCTTGCTATTCGTTATGATAGCATCAGTATATTTTTGAAATATCGTTACTACCTTATTACAACAGAAACTGTTGTTACATTCTGTATCACTAAGCCCAAATTCTAACGCTCTTACGGAAGTTAATTAAACCCTGAAAGCTAGATAACTTCCACCTGAGTAAATTGATCTTTAAAGAAATATCGCACGTTTCAAAGAAATATCAAAATAATTTCCGCAATAAATAATGTCAAAAACTTTTTAAGCTTTTTAGTTGATTACGGAAAGGTGATGAAAACGTATTGAAATGCATTACATTATCTGAGCTTCTCGCAAAAGCAGGTTAATTGTTCACAATTAAACTAATGCAGAGAATTTAAAACTGGAGAACAAGCGACCATATTAAGAACGATTTGAAATAAATATAATTCTTTTGAAAGAATCAAATGAGTCATTTAATTATGCGGATAGAAAGTGCAATTAATGAGATGAATACTTCTGGAAAACAGAGAACAAATCGCAATTTGCTCAAAAAATTCAGAGTAAACAATTCTGAACAAAATCGAGCATTTCTTTTTATTCCGGATGAACCGAAGTTGAACGTAATTAGGTTAGATGAAAGGAATATAATGGGAGGGGGGAAATTCGAAGAATTTGATGCTGTAAAAGCCCGATGGGGTATTGCTAGAGGTGATAATAACAGATTTTGGTTCTTATATTTTTTTTGCTCTTTGATCGTGTTTGACTTGGAAAAGAGAATAAAAATGCGACATTTCTTTAAAATATAGACGAATTTCTTTTCTGGAAAAATTGATAAAGGATTAAGAGAAAACGACTTGTTTTGCATCTGCCCTGAAAAATATTCAAAAGTAGACACAGCTGTCCAAATATTATACTTTTATGAACGTCCTTTTTTCATGAAACACTTAATATTCCGAATTCATCCAGGAGCTTGTTTTTGACAGTTTTTGTTAAAATTGATATTCTTGACTGATAATAATTATTGTTGATGAAATACGAGTTTTTTAAATTTGAGAACATCACTGAATACATTACATTACACTCTTTCTTATGGTGCAATTATTTTTCAAATTGGTTAATAAATAAAATCGATGCAATTAAAAGTTGGTCATACAATTTTCGGAACTTTCAGATCGTAACTTCCGATACAAAACTAAAACGGTCATATCTATATCGTATTACTGTTAGTTTTTAATTTTGAAAATAGCGCAGTATACCTCAAAATGCCTTACGGTACAATTATTTTTAAAATTGGTTCATAAATAAATTCGATGCAAACAAAAGTTGGCGACACAAATTTCGTATTTTTCAGTTCGCATAGCAGGTTCCGCAAGCAGTAGTCGGTTGCATTTTTTACTATCGGGTTTGCCAGATATCAAATTTATCGTGGCAACAATTGCCATAAAAACGATTTCTTTTTATTTGGCAAAGAAAAAGGCTCGCTTTTTTCGCACTGTTCTCAGACAGTTTACCGACAAAGTACAGATCGTAAATTTTGAAGATTAACACTGTTTACTTAAAATTGTACAGGGAACAAGATGCAGAAGATTTTTTACTGATGCGGCTATTAGTTTAGGGTGCATTAAGTGTTAACGCAAAAAAAAGTGAAATCACTTGCGAAAGAAGTATTGGTTTGCGAAGCAAACCAAACAGTATTGCGTTGCAATCACCGGGGTCGGCGAGCGTAAGCGAGCAGGGGGCGAAGCCCTCGCTGTGACGTCATGTACCGGAAAGTGAAATCAGGATAATACGAATTATTCAGATAGTTTCACTCTGTGAAAGGAATGTTGGTTTGCGAAGCAAACCAAATGGCATCTGTGAAAGGAGTGTTGGTTTGCGAAGCAAACCAAATGGGATAGCGCAGCAATCCCCGGGGGTTGGCGAGCATAAGCGAATAGGGGGCGGAGCCCCCTTTTAAAGTAAAAAAATATAGTATTTCGTTACTTAATTTCGTTTTTCGTAACTCAATTACGAGTGTGTAAAATAGCAATAAATGTCACATGGTATCCCATAGCAAAAAAATGTTTTCTTTACATAATCATTAAATAACAAAACAGAATGACACATAAAATGTTCTGTAAAATTCATTATTTTTGTATTTATATATCAGAGTTGGATTTATATAGAGAGTTGTATATAGTTAGTTCTATATACAAATCTACACCGTTTGACCAATCCACGCCAAATTTGGTACACGTTTTCTTTAGAACCCGGTGAATTATTTATTAATCCCGTTTTATTTGTCCTTGGGGGCTTAAGCAATTCGAAATTTCCATAGGAATTACAATGTGTATTATTGCGATTTCGTACGAACTGATATTTTAACTTAGATTCTAAGAAACAGTATTTAAACAGAGTTTAAAAATTCTAATATTTAATATTCTTCTTTGATATTCCCAAATAATATTAAATTTCACAAATCCGGACGTCTGAAATCTAGAATTGTCCAGAATCCGGACGTTTTGCAAACCAGCGTAACGGACATATCCAAAATAACGGACATGTTCAGAGTAAATACCACACAGAAAAATTAGATTTGTAAGAAAACTTGTTGCATTGTATTAAAAAGGTTTGTATTAGGGTTTATTTGACAAAAAAAACTGTGAAATTATCAAAAATCCAAAAAATGCGGAATGGCCGAGGTCCGGAGAATTCTGGATTTTGGACTTTATACTGTATTTGAAATTATTTTTTTATCTATTTCCAAAGAAATAATTATTTATAAATATTTGATTAATGACATGAAAAGGTTACAAATAATAATTTTGCACAACTAACATTCTATAAAGATACACGGGTTTATTTAATTACAAAAGCGCAAGCCAAAATCCCCACTCATAATAAAAGTTATTTTGGTACTCAGTACCTGGCAACATATCTAGCTGGTATCTAGCTCGTGACTTCGCATAGTTGCCACACCATATAACGTAAAAATAGTACAAAATTTAAAAACGCAAAATTAATTCCGAACTAAAAAATCCGAAAATAATACAGTCTATAACAAAACAATCGACGCACCAAGAAGGAGTCGTCCGATGGAGACAAATATTGGTGGATAGGAAAATTATGTACAGAATAGAAAATTATTAAAATTTCAGAACAATTGAATGATTTATTTCAGAGTTACAGTAACGAGCTCAATAAGGTGTTGACCCGCCTCTAGCCTGGATGCAAGCTGCCACACGGCGTGGCATAGACCGATAAATCTCCCGGATGGTCTCCTGCGTTATTTCTTACCAAATTAGCTCCAATTGTCGGACTACGTCATCAACATTCCCTACCGGATGCAGTCGCCTTCCCATCATATCCCAGACATGCTCGATGGGAGAGAGATCTGTTGATCTGGCTGGCCAAGGAAGTGTTTGACAAGCTTGAAGACAGTTCATAGCAACACGTGCCGTATGGAACTGTCTTTCTGAAAAATAAGCCCAGGGTACGGCGAAAGGAAAGGTAGCAAAACAAGTCTCAGAATGTCGTCAACGTATTGTTGTGCAGTAAGTGTACCTCTAATGACGACCAAAGGGGTCCGGCTATCAAGGGCAATGACACCCCAGACCATAACTCCTTGTTGAGGGCCCGTGTGGCGTGCAATAGTGAAAGCAGGATCGGCACGCTGCCCTGGGCGTCTCCTGACAAGTCTTCGATGATCGTCAGGACACAGTTGAAAGCAGGATACGTCGCTAAAGACTATACGTCCACAGTCAGCATCATTCCAGCCTGATCGAGCCAAGCACCACTGTAATCTGGCTCGACAGAATACAGGCGTGAGTGGCAGG
Organism: Metellina segmentata; assembly: GCA_947359465.1. NCBI lineage: Eukaryota > Metazoa > Arthropoda > Arachnida > Araneae > Tetragnathidae > Metellina > Metellina segmentata. Next base: position 71,993,899 of record OX375878.1, read on the forward strand.
TGGCGTAACGGTCGGTACGAGAGTAGATTTCGCTCTCTCAGCCGTCTGTGAATGGTCATGGTGGACACTCGTGTGTGGGTCGCACGACTGATGGTTGATAGCGATGAATCAGGCTCTGTGACAGCTGATCTGACAATCACTCTGTCCTCGCGATCTGTTGTGGCCTTACATCGACCGCTACCATCATGACGCTGAAATCTGCCACTGTCCACCCACTCTTGCCAGCATCTTCTAATCGCCGCATCGCTTCGACTCACATGACGAGCGATTCTCCGATTTACCCAACCTGCCTCTTTTAATCCAATGATACAACCTCTTTCAAACTCTGAAAGTTGCTCGTAATGAGCTCGAATCCTGCGGCGAGGCATTTTTTAAGTCATTAAAAGGTATCCTAAATCGCAATGCAGCAGAAATTTTTAACAACAGTTCAAGAACAACTCCTTATATACATCTGCTGGATGCGCAGTTCCGATGCGCTGGAGATCGCACTATTCATTCATTGCACACCAAATTTTAATCATTTGCATATTTGGTCAAAACATTTTTGCATACGAAATTTCAAAGCAATAGGATGATTCTTTCTTGGTGTGTCGATTTTTTTGTTATAGAGTGTATTACTGCACGTGGTCAACGAACACGAGTTTCCATTTTGTTGTGCACGCGTTACATTTTGAAATAGTTTTTTCAATATCTGTAACCTCTGTCCCAAATATTCTCAAATCTCAACTGTTATAAAAGGAAGTGTATGTGTGTGGACTGTCCTGACGAATCTATGGCACTTACACTAATGGTAATTGGCACACTGGTAGTCTGAATTTTTTTCGATTTTTGTACGAAGCCAGAATTTTAAAATTCAATCTAGAACATTTTAAATTAATGAAATTACACATTTAATTATTATTGTTTTCCTTAGAATGGCAACAACATAAAAGATCACAGATTCTAAATTTATTTTTTCCGTGTTTCCGTTTGAACGCTTTCAGCCGAAGAACAAAACAAATAAAAGTTTTAACTGGTGTAGTTATTTTTCTACATCCTATATCGTTAAAGATAATGAAAAAATTTCAACGGATTTGAAATCTGCTGAAAATTTCACATTAGAGAGAGACCTAAATATATGATTTTCTTTTAAGTAAATAATTTTTAAATTGAAACGTTTATATTTTTTCCCCAATACGAACGCCACCGCAAATAATGGTCTTCTTTTGATTCCAGATGAATTCATTTTGATTTCCTGAGAAACTGATTCGAGTAAAGCAAAACAAATAATTAAAGTTATGACTGACGTTCTTCAGTGCTTTTTTCTACCTTAGCGATCGTGAAAGATAGAATAAAATTACACTTTTCAATTAAGTATTTATATTTTCGCAAGAGACTGTGACGTCACGCCGATTGGATCTCTTCGCAATTCGAATTTGGCCGCATTTGACTATGACGAGGCCATCACGGCGTTGCCCGTGTTGTTGGTTTGCTTCCCATTTGGTTTGCAAACCAACAAGACGGGCAACGCCGTGATGGCTGTTATCCAATAGCCTCGAATTCGTAGCAATCACCGGGGGTTAGCGAGAAGTATTCACACCTGACCCCACGAAAAGAATTGTCACGAGCAACGCCGTGCTGGCCACGCAGTGGCTAGTTATTTATATTTCGAAAAGAAGAGGTAAATTCAAAATAATTTATTAGAATTGAAATTCCATAAAAATAATTACTTTCTCGGAACTAGGTAGTACTGATTAAACAATATGAGTAATCGGATTTCTTGGTGTTTTTTTTTACAAAAACCTAAATGGAATACTTTGTTGCAAGAGTAACGGATTGGCAATTCGGAAGGTTGCGAGTTTGAAACTCGATCTAGCCAAAGGCCGTTGGTGTTCGTTGGAAGGGAGGGGCGTACTTTACATCTGTCGGGGCCTCAAATATCTTCACGTTGGCGTGGTGGGGAAGTTTGGAGAATGGGGTGCCAGCGCAGATGTTGAGATCGTTATTTGACCGTGATTCAAAATTACTCGGTGTTGTCCTCGGATTCTTCCTTTGGGTATTGATCCCTGACCGTCGTCAAGAGCCGTTGTCTTACTCCAGTACGACGTTAATTAACTACCTTACCTTTACCATACCTTGCTAATATGTATTCCAGTTTCTCTAAAATTTCCAAATTAAGGTTAATTTCAAAAAATCATTTCAGCTGCTCCCGCGTTAATCATGGTTAATTATGTAGGCACAGAAAATTTAAGTAATGCATTCACAAGGTAAAATAGGTTTTACAAAATACGTAAATGGCATAAAAATATTTTTAATTAATTCTTTTTTTTTTTATTTCTTCAAGTTTTTGGATCGAATCTACCAAAAAGGAGCAATGCAAATGTCAATGATTTAACGAGATTTACGTTTTCTATTAATATAGCTACTTTATCTAAAATTTGTGCGAAATCAGCATTTTTTTTTTTTAAATTTTCGAATCACTTCCTAATATTGGTTCTAATGCTCGGCGTAGAACAAAACAGCAGATAGCCATGTTCCCCACCTTGTGAGAACAATGTCGGAGGGAACGAAACATTCATCAATTCCTTGAAAACTACCACATGGGAGGGTGCTTTTAGAAAGATTTTTTTTCCATGTCCAATAACGGATTTTAATTCCGGAAAGGAATCTTTAACTTTTTCAGCACTATGGTTAAGTGCATGGGGAATACATGCGACGTGGACTAGGTTTTTATAAAACGTTTGTAACAATTTTCCAGCCTTAATCAAATACGAAGCCGCATCTGTCAAAAGCAACAAAACTCGATTTTCTATTCCGCTATCATTGGGAAAGATTTTAAGGCTATAATCAATAAAACGGCATACTGTGTCGTGATTAGTTTTATCTAGGATTTTAGGAGCCAAAAGAAATGGGTGTCCAGTTTCGTGGGAACTCAATTTTCCTATTAAAGGAATAGCCACATAATTACCCCTAACATCAGTGGTTTCATCGACAAGGTACACGTAATTCTCGCCTATGTGTTCCCTAAGTTTTTGTAATTTTTTTTTATAGCAAATATCTCTAAGTAATTCTTTTGGAGAGTGCTCTCATCGAGGATATTTCGGTTCGTGTATTTCGAAAGAAATTCATTGAGGACGGAATTCTTCAGTTTAAAGACAGGAATGTCTGCCGAAATTAATGCCAGACATGAATCTTCGCAAAAACTGTCTTCCTGCTTTGAGGTTGATTGTGATTGACTAAGCAAAACATGACGCTTTGAAAATCTTTGTTCGGCGGAAGAATGTGCTCCTACAAAGAAAAATTGAAATCAATGCACAAACTTAATGAAGCCTAAATTTGAATGTAAATTTTAAAGGTATGTACACTAGGGCATCCCGTAACACTGGAGTCCCACCCCTGAGAAACACCATGTAAAGAAACACAGATATATAATTTATATGATAATATGAGGGAGCTTTTATCTTGCTTTCATTTTATTTTTGGATGAACACATAATAGATGAAGCCGTATTACTCGAGGGTCAAGTTTATTAGCACCTGCATATTTGTATGTACATGTGATTGAAATTCTCAATTCACTTCTATAAAGACAATGAAAAGAAACAACTTACCAGTTTTAAAATGTTGTTCTAGTTCAGATTTCCTTTCACATTTTAGTTTTGCCACAAGGTTGACAATATACGATCGGACATTTCTAACTAATACGTAAACATTTCTTTGTTACATCTTTTATTTAAATCCTTCAGCCATCCTTTGACGTTGAACGAAAAATATTGTGAAATTTTAGGCATGTTTCTGAACAGCAGGTACAGCACAACTGAATTAAATTAAAAATGAATGGATTGCTGTTTTGTGATTTTACATCCTTTTCTTTTTATATTCATAGAATAACTTCCTGTCTTTGCGGCCTATTCAGCTTTTGAGCCTGAATGTTTATCCCCGTGTGTGAATTTTCTTCATTTTTTCAAATTCTTCCTCCGAAAGTGACTTTGTTGTTTTCGCACACTGAGGCGCTCTTAGAACAGATTCTTTATATAGTTTATTGCTTGTTCAGTCATGTGCCCGTGATTATACATCTTTATGAGAATCCAATGATTGATCGGGTTGTTCTGCAATGTGCTTTTCTTTTCATTTTCATATTTCCTGTGTTACTTAATTATAATTGCTTAGCCGGTTATGTGATCATTTGGTTTATTCATATAATTCATTTTTGTGTGTGTGCGGTAGCATTTTTAAATTCTATTCTACTAAAAATAAATGCAGTGTCTCGTATCTCGAGATGCTCTATATTTCATTGCAAAAAAGTGCTATAAGATTTGGAATATTGATATTTTGGGTCAATATGCAAAAAATGCAATACCCTTCATTTATGCAGTAGCCCCTCAAATATGCAATATAAAATTTCACCTATAGTATCCTTGAAGCATGATTCGGATAGAAAATTGATCTCCTGGCTTGTATGTGGCGTTAAACCAAATATGCAATTGCATAGGAATCCGATCTCTACTGATTACTCACAGCATGCAAGTTTCATGAAAATATACCCAGCCGTTTTGACGTAGTGAGGGAATACACATACACCAAATTCGGAAACCATTGATTTTGCAGTATATTGACCCAAAATACATAGGTAACTTTAAAAGGGAAGATAATATTCAATGCAAAAGCACTCCATTTTGATTTATATACATTCAAATTTCATGTATCTGAGTTAGACGCGAAATGATGCAGTCATATTAGAATATTTCTAACATTTATGAATTCTTATGTTTTATGTGTGTTGCAAATAAATTATTTAGGGTGGAGATTTTAACGAATTCAAAATATCGCTAAAGGCGTGTGTTCAATTCTCGGCGATATGTGTATATTTCGACCAATTTTCCATAAAAGTCATTGTTTCAATACATAATGATTTGTAGAATTCCGTTTGATAAAAATAAATCAAGTAACACTAAACAAAACCTTTTAAAATAAGACGATAGCGACTTACCTTAAAAGTGTGTGTGTGTGTGTGTGTGTGTGTGGGTATAACGTAAAATAAAATCATTTAAAAAAACAGTTAACTTTAATATAAAGTCACTAGCCGGGCTGCGCCGGCTAGCGCTCGGCGGTGTGTAATAGTACTTTTTTTAAACTTTTTTACACACCGTATTTAAACATGTTTTGATTTGTATATTTTATTTATTTTTATGAAACAATTCTTTAAATCATTGCGTATTCAATCAAATATTTAAGGAAAGTGGGTTGAAATATACATATACCGCTATAAAATTGCCCATGTCTAGTGATATTTTGCAGGAAATAGACATATCATTAAAATCTAACTCCTAAATAATATTTCTGGAATAGGTAATATACCGCAACACATTAATGCAAACAAAAATAAAATTCCTATATATATATATATATCCTTGAAAAAATGTAAAATTCTGGAAAAAAACCACGTACGTATCTATTCAAACATGTTGAATTTCGACTTCCTGAATACATTGCGAGATATAGAATAATGCGACAAAAGACTTTTCAACGATATTGACAAAGACAATAATGATTTATTAACAAAAACAACACACATTTATAATACTTGGGAATCCTCAAATATGTCCGCAACATCTCACAGTCAACTCAAATACCCAAACACGGAATTCTAAATCAAATTAAAAAAGTAAACATTAATTCTGACGTGGCCAGATACCGGGTAGCAAAATTACGTTTAAAGTACTTTTACATCAACGGAAGAAATAAAAAGTCAGTTCAAACATAAATATTACAATTTATTTCCTTATTTAGCATAGAAATTGACCTCGGTTATTTGAAAACAGCAAGAATTCAAACTATCTGGGTTATTTTATTTACGTTGATTGTTGCCATTCGGCGATACACAAATAACGTCGATTTCGAGTCCACGTACGTTAGTGTTTTATATATATATATAGATACTTCGAACTAAGATAGGATAACGTTTAAATAAGACGTAAAAATAACCACACCTTGTTGTTCAAAGATTTCTTACAATTTTTACACAAGTTTCGTAACAAAGTAATTTATATCAGCAAAACTTACATTTAAAAAAAATTTTCACGTCAGATTAGAGTATTGCATTGAAGGCCGTATTCAGTAGTAAAGAAACATCTATCATTCAAAGTAAGTATGTGGTTTTTCATTTAGATACCGAATTACTGAATTGACGAATAAAGTACCGCAAAGAACCGATTATAAACTGCATGTCACTTGGAGTAAAGTGAAATCTAGATAAAACTTCGAAAAAATTTGGAATAATATCATGATTATAAAATAGTCTAACAAGTCAAAAATATTGATATGAAAACCGATGACAATATTACGCTGTAAAGCTCGTCATTTTTAAACTTCGTCACTTCAAAAATCAAAATAGATTTATGTAATAGTCATCTCACTATCTTCTCCTTTTGTAGTTTTGTCTTGCACTATTGTGCGATGCATGCGAAATTAATTACATGGGCGGATAAAGTAAGCATACGTATTTCGTCCAAATTAAATTGATGAAGTTGTAAAAATGTCAATTATTTTCTGCTCTCAGATTTTTGCATTTTTCTATGACAAAGAAAAGTGATTATTCGGATCACTTTCAATGTCAACATTTAACAAATTCATAACCCCAGCATCTCCGGGACATTCTGAAAGTTAGTAACATGAATAACAATGTATAGTCAAAAATATTTCAGGGAAATGTCATTTTTGTTTTTCATTTAAAGATTATACATGTTATTAGTAGGGCAACTTTTTTGTTGCAGTAAAAATGGGAAAAGTTGCATTTATCATTCCCTAAGGTTGCATTTATGGAAATAAAGTTGCATTTATTTTTGCTACACTAAATTCTAAAATAAATTATTCATAAAAAATGAAAAAAAATGAAAAATATTTTGACAATTTTAGTCGCGTACAACAGTTTTATAATACATACTGAAATACAGAAGAACGCTGAATGGCCGATCCTTGGCCAGTATTTTCTATAACATTGAAAACCTGCGCCAGCCGCAGTCAGATAATGTGCTGTATCGAATAGTAGAAGCGCAAAATCCTTTCGCTCAACATTCAGAGATTTTAAAATGTCATCTACAAGGCGAACAACATATTGATGATCGACACTCACCTCGTAAACTCTGCAGTCGATTACGCAAGTTTCCTCTGGATTACCAAGAGTGCCAACCAATGTGTTAAAGTACTTCTTGCCATTTATTACAGTTTCGTCTTAGGACGAACACCTTCTTACCATGAACTTGTTTGATCCGCAATACTTCTCAAGATCAGACACAAGTGATCGAAGGGTTGATTCAGAGAGCAAAAAATTAAATAGTAATTTGATATTAATTAATTTTAAGTTATATTTTAAAAAGTTGCAGGTGGTTGCATTTATGCAAAAAGTTGCATTCATGCAGAAAGTTGCATTTATGTTGCGGTTATAACTCACTTACTATACACCCCATGTAGGAGGAATGTTGGTTTTAGTACTTTACATGCAGCGTAGAACGCGTGAAAAAAAGTTGCATCTGTTGCAAAAAGTTGCCCTAATTATTAGGTATTTTCACTGAAAACCGATGATTGATATTTACTTGACACATGACAACATTATTTATATGAATAAATTTAGTTACTTAATAAAAAAGTGTTAGTGTTTTCCATCGATTAAAGATTATGTATAACAAATTCCAAATGCTAAGGATTAAATTTAGGAGCCTTTTTTTTTTCAAAACGTTGTTGACATTCTTAGAAAGAGAAATGCAATTAGCTTGAAAGTAGAATTTATAAATAGAATTTTAATCACAAGTCTGCTTATTCTAATTGCTCTTTATTTTTGTTCAACTTCCATTTACTGACAAACATGCGAAACAGAAACACGAAGCTGACACTTCAAGATACTAATGTGCTAGCTAATGTGATGCGAGCATTGCACTAGAACTACTGATGCTCAACTGATATAAATTGCATCATTTCTGGATAATTTGCAGATGATTTGTGCTGTAGTATGTGAGAAATGGGTAAATTAATAAACGACGACATTTCCTCAGGGTAAAGGAGTGATGTGAGGCATGCGGTATTACGTGATCTGAGGAAAAATCATATGAATTACAGCTACTTATGACGTAGGTTGGTGAAACAAACGAGAGATTTAAAAGTTTGGCCTTAGCATCTGAGGTTTAGAATCAACGGAGTTATTTTTGATTCATTCTGAGCAGATCCAGTACTCAGTGGCGGATCACCCAGTAGGCACTAGAGATGCGACATCGATGTCGATGTTTTCAAAACATCGATGTTTCTTAAAAAACATCAATATATTTAACATTGATGTATTTAAAATTGATGCATTGGGGTCGATGTTTTTGTAACACCGATGTTTATACGTGTCGATGTTTTTACGTTTACGATGTTTTATTTTTAAATAAAAAAAAGTACCGGTATAAAAATTAAAAAAAAAGTAGCATAATTTTCATAATCAGCAAATTGAACATACTTTTAGAACAAAGTGGCCAAGGGTGAAGGGTCTGAAAAGTAGGGATGCGACATCCATGTCAATGTTTTCAAATCATTGATGTTTTATAAAAAACATCGATGTATTGGAGCCAATGTCGCATCACTAGTTGCTAAACCAGTTTTAAGAAATGGTGAATTAGTTTAAATACACTGAATTTTAAAAACCTCGATGGTTTGGGGGGCGATATATTATCAACACCGATGTTTTAATTTTGAGCAACGATGTTTTGCTGTTGATGTAGCATCAATAGTTGCTAAACCAATTTTAAGAAATGGGAAAAAAAAAGTTTAAATACACTGAATTTTAGAAACATCGATAGTTTGGTGGCGATGCTTTATCAATATCGATGTTTTAATTGTGAACATCGATGTTTTGAAATCGATGTTTCGATGTTACATCACTAGGTGCTAAACCAGTTTTAAGAAATGGGGGGGGGGAGTTTAAATACACTGAATTTTAAAAACATCGATGTTTTGGGGGCGATATAGTATCAACATCGATGTTTTAATTTTGAACATTGATGTTTCAAAACATCGATGCTTTGCTGTCGATGTCGCATCCCTACTAGGCACATGCCTAGGATGTTAATTACAGAGGGCCTCACAACGGAAAAAGTACTGTGGTTAAATACTTATTTCCAGCAAAATGGAAAATATATCTTTATAAATTTAGCTTTAGCTGGACGTTGAACTAAAGCAGTAGCATCGTTGGGTCTACTCCCCTTTATAACTATAAGGGCTTAGTGGTACGAGAAGGTGTTTTCTATTGACTCTCAACTGACAAAAGCTTAATTAATTGCAATGGAAATACCAGACATCCCAAATGGGTTGTCCAAGTACGGTACTGCTGTGCTGTTCCCCCTGCGGACATTTCCTCGGCCAAATCTTCGAATGCTGGCGAGATCTTGGGAAGATTGTGGGACAGAGGAGGTTCAAGTCCTCAGGCAAGGAAAAGATAGAGCCCGCTTTGAAATGCACACTAAGATCATTAAAAATCTTTCTGTCAACGCGTCTTCCCGTCTTAAGTTTCATTTTCCGTTGTATATCATCCCCGCTGTCCTGGGGAAGCTCATTAACTGTCCTTAATCAAGAAGTAGATGCGTTTGGGGAGAAAGGATTCTGTAAAGCAGTTTCTTGGAGCTTCAGGTTACCCTAATCCCCCATGGGAACTATGCTGGAATTAATTTAGTTTTCGGACGGTAAAATACAAAGATGATTAGACGATGGAAACCCAATTCCTTGTATCGCCTTTCAGGTGGTATTTAATACTCATATGGAGGTATTTTTAAATTTCATCTCCGTTTATTTTCCCCAACCCTTTCTTGTTTACTCGTCCTTTACAAAAGATAAAATTACCGGAATTTCGATTTCTAATACGTAAAATTAAAAGAAAAGTGGTTTCCAAAAATTCCAGTACACTCGAATTGCTTATATATTGAAGAAAACAGAAAAAAACATTTGCGTTTGGTAAGTTTCGAAAAGCTTTAAAATATTTTGCGCTTGGTTTGGTTTGGAAAGTTTATAAAATGTTTTGCGTTTGAAAGGTGCGTTGAGGACCTAACAAATGTTTTGATTTTGGTATATGCTTGTCAAGTTTCTCTACAGGGTTCCCTCTCTTTTTTTCTAACTAAAAATAAGGACTTTCTAAGCACTTTTTTGGACAAAATAAGGACTTTATAAGGACTTAAATCAAGCATTGAAGAAACCGTATAATACAATGTAATACCTGACTTTCGACCAAAGGGGGATGCTCTTACAGATTAGTTAATCTTATAAGAACAGTAGAATGTAAAAATTTAGTATTAAAGTCTATTTTCTAAAAATTATACACAAAAATGAGATTTTTCAAATAAACCGTCTGATTTTTACAAAATTCAGCAGTTAATATATGGGCATTTACGTGTACACGTATTAGTAATATGTGTAAGTACATAAACAAATTATAGAATGGAGACCGCAAGAAAAAAACTTTGGATGTTTTTCTTTTATCTCTTTACAGTGCATTTGCTTATATATATATATATACATAAGGTAGAAAGAGATAAGTTTGATGAGGACCGGACTTGGTGTTGGTCTCAAAGCTGCTGTTGCGAGTTTGATTTAGTTTTCGTATTCTTTTCATATTGTTTTGTTTTTTCTTTTTAATGGTCTTTAGGGGAGTGTATGAACAATTTTTAGCATATTGCTGCTCATAGGAAACACCATTTTGTGTTGTCTGGGTCAGGCTCCCCCCCTAATCCACCAGCACTTTCATTAAAAAAAAATTCCTAATTTTTTTATTACAATTATTATTTAAAATTTTTTTAAAATGTATTATTATTATTATTTATTTTTATTATTATTATTTTTTATTATTATTATTATTTTAATTGAAATTACAGTGCTTACCTTGTTGTGTCTGCAGCTTCAGCCTGCTTATCAAATGGAAATTACTCACCACCAGTAATTATTTTATAATACACTTTCGAAAATTCATAATGAAAATAAGAAGTAAATTCATTTATCGGCACATCAGAGGTTTCGATAAAATAAAATTAGTGGCAAACTATTAATTTACTACAAGGATTGCAAGTTGCATATACGTCAGAGTCAAATTTGACTGGATCGGAGACCGAACGAGTTTCAAAGAAAATATTTTCCCGTGAACCAAAACGGATCATAAGAGTTTTGCATAAAATTTGATAAATTTATAAAAAGGTTAAAAAAATAAAATGCAATTTTATTGAATAGATATTCCAACTAGTTGCCACCATCCCAGCCAAAGCCATTCGGTGTATTGCCACATAATTTTGAACCATGGTCAGATGACGAGACATCTGAGCTGGTACCTCACTCTCCAAACCTCTACACGAACCTAACGTGAGGACTTTCGGCCACGACAGATTTAAGGTGTACCAGTCGCCTCTACACCATACGCTTACAAACATCATTTTACTGAAACAAAATTAATTTGAAAATAATCCTCTAAGCTGACAAAGGAAGCAGATTGCGTATGGCACAACAAAAGAAAAGTGAAATTCAAGCACAGTCGGCCATTGAGTATTTGTCACCCGGATACAAAGAGAAAAAAATTATAAAGCATAGAAAAATTACTTTCACTTTCGGTCAGCAGCCAAATACGATGAATTAAAAATTTCTAGTTTTCAAACGATTTTTCCCGATTTAGGAAATTCTCTGACTATTCTCGGTTCTCCAGCACTCTGGTTTACGTTTTTGCAATATTTTCCTCCAATGTTTTTTTAATCGAGCGGGTCGGGTTTTTTTTCGGAACTGATAACCGATTGCTTCAAATTTTCAGAGCAGAATCAGCCCCGAATATCTTCAAAATTTTTCTTTTTCTTTTTTTTTCTCGGGATAGTTTTTACAAAGAATTAGAAGCTTAAAAAAACTAGATTAAAAAAAAAATTGCAACACATCGGGTTGCCACTCAGATAGCAGTATTAATTAAAATAAATTATCTTTATATTGTTTTCGATTCAACTACATACTTAAAAATAGACTTCCCCATAATTGTAATAAACTTTAAAACATAGCACTTACTGGTAACTGAATAAACAAAATTAATTAACGTTTAATGATTGTATTCTACTTTCCTCTATCAGGGAAACTATTTTGTGCATTGCAAGAGCCACTCATAAATCGAAAACAGACAGATTTTCATGGGTTTTCAAGTTTTTAAAGTGTATTATATGTGCTCATCAAGAGTCGATCGATGATTTGTATATCGCATATCAAGTGTTGCCATTCAACCAAGCCAGTTCTCGAATCATCACCAAAACCGTACTTGTAAGCAGTTTTATCGCCGATCAGCTGCTAAAAAGAGGTTGGAAATAGTGTGAAAAAATATCGTCAGTTGAAAACTGAATTTTGTTTTCAAAGGAAAATAAGCACTTTCTAAGGACTATTGATGAAATATAAGCACTTCTAAGGGCCCTTAGAAATGGAAGGTCAAAATAAGCATTTATAAGCACTTTCTAAGCACCCGTGGAAAACCCTGTTCTAGTAAATATTTTCAATAATTTTATTTCATAAAATAAACGGAAATACTAATGCAATTTCTAAAGTTACAGTTACTTAATATTTATGGAAAGCTATGCCTTGTGGAAATTATTTGTATCTTAGATGGCGTTGGCGTCGCTGACGTCATGCACCTTCCCTGTTCTCCCACACCTTGCAGCTTTTGTCGGTTGAAGTTAGACCTTGATTTGAATTCGATGAGAACCTAAGCGTTCTTAATTTGATGTATATTTGATTGATTCGATTTGCATTAATATGTAATCTTTTTCTGCATATGTAATGATGTAAAATAATAAAGAAATTTTAATTTATCTGAAGAATCTCTCCAATCATCATTTTTGTTTGTTTCGAAAAATGCCACTGAACCATTTGATACACAGTCCAGTCACATTAATGTGACCACCACCTACTTTCGACCTCAACATGAAATAACCAATCACAAAAGGCAGGTGACAGCACATTGCAATGGAGTGTATGTAAAGGATGTCCTAGGGCATCGGAAAGCATTTAATCGTTGGCGTAATGCAGAAACGTAGCGATTTATACGACGTCCAAAAGGGCATGATTATTGGCTTTCGGGCTAAGGGTGGAAGCATTTCGGAAACGGCTAATTTTGTGAACTGTTCGCGTGCCGCCGTGGTAAAAGTATACCGTGCATGGCAAAATGGCACTATCCAAAATCAGCTGCGTGGCACATGTGGTGCACCACGGGCTATAGATGACAGAAGCGAATGAAGGCTACTCGGGCGAATAGACGTGTAACTGTTGAGCAACTGACCGCCCAGATGAACCAAGGGGCTACCAAGAGTGTATCCTCAACAACGGTTCAGCGAACGTTGCTGCGCATGGGCCTCCGCAGCAGACGCCTGGTTAATGCACCTATGCTGACTGCTGTTCATCGGCGACGAAGGCTGGAATTTGCACGCCAGTACCGCAACTGGACGTCCACAGAGTGACGACAGGTGGCTTTTTCCGATGAATCACGTTTTATGCTCCATCGGACAGATGGACGTTGGCGTATACGGCGTGAAACGTCTGAAAGCAAACACCCTGCAACAATTGCCGGAAGGATCCAGGCTGGAGGAGGGAGCATTATGGTTTGGGGAATGTTTTCCTGGCATTCACTGGTTGCACTCATCATCAGAAACCTAATTGACTCTCTTCCTGCACGTCTCGCAGCGGTCCGCTCTGCCAAAGGTGGTAATTTGGGCTTTTGACAGGTGGTCACATTAATGTGACTGGACTGTGTATTAGAAATAGCGCCGTTCTGCATCGATCCACGAAGTGTAATATGTTTGAAGTTACACATATTGAAAATCTTTTGGTTTATCATTTATGAGCGAAGACTGCTAAAGGTAGGATTGATTTTAATATTCGTAAAAATGACAGAAGAGATTATTTATTACCAAATTGAAATCGAAACGAAAAGTTGCTAGAACCGCGGTGTCAAAAGTTTTGAAAAAGACAGATTTTTTTTTTTTTATAGAAAGACTAAATCAATGTCTATTTGTTAAAAGAAGGTTTGGATTTATTACTCGCAAAAGCAAAAATACTGAAAGAATTAGACGCAAGTATAGACTGCAATTTAAAGGCTGATTCGGATGATTACGAAACTGAAATCGCATCCCCACAAGAGTAAGAAGAGAAAATTCAACTTTGGCATCTTAGAGCAAAAAAGAAAATTGAAAGAATTGAATAAAAGCATAAATTCGGATAATACAAACACTGTTGTTTCCATTGACTCCAAAATCGAAAGGAAACAAACTCCTCTTCCTAAATGGACCATCAATAAATATTATGGTGATTATGCTCATGACTAGTTTTTGGAACTCTTTTAAAGCTGTAATTCATAATAATGAATCTTTTGTCCAAGATCGAAAAATTTAATCATTTGAAATCATACATGAGCGGCAACGTGGCGAACGCAATAGAAGGGTTTTGCATTTCGGAAGTAAATTATGATCAAGTAGTTGAAATTCTTGAAAATCGGGCATTTTTATAAATTTACATGTGCAAAAACTCATTAACCTTTCTGCAGTAACTAAATCTAGTGACATAGTAAAACTTTGCAAATTGTGTGATACCATAAAAACACAAGTACAATCACACAGTCACATGTTGGTTCCTATCTTAATGAAAACATTGCCTCCCGATGTAAGTTTAGACTTTAATCGTGAAACGAATGAAACATTTTTTGATATCGATAAATTATTAGAATTCATTCGAAAGGAGAGTAACTACAGAGAGAGAAATTATTTATCATCCTCTTTGCGAACTGAAACTATTGACCAGTATTTCACTCCACCCCCCACCCGAAGTGGCAAAGAAAAAATGTTGTGTCTGCTGTTGAGCTTTTGGTCTGTGTATGAGAACTCGCCCGTGAATAATTTAAACAAAAAGGGCGTTTATAACGATAGTTGCCTCTTTTGCAAATCGAAGCATGATTCAGAACTCTGTGAGTATTTGACTGCAGAAGAGGAAAGAAATTTATCACATAAACAGGGTAGATGTTTTTTATGTCGCGGAACAAGATATAGGCCACGTTCACATGAGGCGTTTCAACGCGCGTTTGGCCAGGCTATTCACTACCTCCTACATATATAAAGCCGTCTGACTGATACGCAAACCGTATATGACGTCACGATAAAAAGGTATAGGATTCTTGTCTTGTTTGAATTGAATGCTGAAGCCATCCGCACACGCATTTCATCAGTGGATTATCGTGATTAAATTTTACACTCGCAGTTGCTAAGAAAGGGAGAAAAAGGTATGTTGATTTCATTTTTAATATACTTTAAGTAATTAAAACCAATGAAATATTTTTTAGGTTAAGAAATTTTTTTCGAATCACCAAAGACCCAGCATCTGATCATCCTGTTTTATTCTCCTTTGGGTATGTCAATTATTCAGCAAGTTTAATAACATTTCGTATTATAATGATATCCAACAATTCACAAACATGACTTTATTGAACTAAGCCTAACTGCTCTTTTGGTTAAATCAAAATCTGTACACTACAAAATCTATATAACAGCACTTTTCAGATTTTTTTGGTTAATATTATTACTTGGTTATTGTTATCAAACTCTGGGAGTCGAAGTAATTACAATAAGCGGATTCTATTGTAAAATATGTTGGTGTATAAGAGTGTTTATATGCTGAATCATAATCTCAATCAATGAAATACTTTTTATTTCTGGCCAGATGCCTTTTAGTTGTAGTGTGACAGGCTGTCGTAGGAACTACAAAGCAGAAGAAAAAGTTTCTAGGTTCTCATTTCCGAAAGATGAATAGATTAAAAAAATTGGTAAAATGCATCCCAAGAAAAGATTTTTTCTGGACAAAACATTATCGAGTAAGTTGATAACAGCGGTCCTTAAACTTTACCGTACCATGAACCGCCTGTCCTTAATTTTTCGATGTTGCGGACAGCCAAAATTTTGAAATCTTAAGTACATTAAATATGTACT
The DNA here is from genome assembly GCA_947359465.1 of Metellina segmentata. Lineage (NCBI taxonomy): Eukaryota > Metazoa > Arthropoda > Arachnida > Araneae > Tetragnathidae > Metellina > Metellina segmentata. Next base: position 72,009,875 of record OX375878.1, read on the forward strand.
AGGGGGCCCGCCCCCTGCTCGCTAACGCTCGCCAACCCCCGGAGGATTGCTTCGCAATCCTCATTGGTACGGTGCGCGAACATGCGCACGCTTCGCTCGCATCAATGAAGACATGTGTCCTAGCATAAGAGAATGTTTATAAAATATGATATTCAAAAAAAAAATATTTTTCAAATCTAAATTTTTTTGCTGTTTTTCAGAAAACATATATACAGTACCTATGGAATCAGAATTAAAATGAATACTTTGAGCAAATTTGGTTCGAAATGTGAGCGCTGATTTGGAAATTGAATACTCAGCATGTTGTTTGTGCGTACATTTACCCCTGCACTCGAGCCACCCACGCTTTTTTATTGAGTTTGTTGTCGAAAGTTGTAGTGCAAGCGTCTTGTTGAACTATAATTGTTGGCACTAAAAAGGACCTTTTTTTTTAAATGGCCCTGTAAAGATCCTACGCTTTCTTTGATTTCTTTTTTAAACTGCAACAGCTCAACTAAATTTTTTTTTTTTTCAATAAAATTTCATCCGATAACGCTATAAATTCAATGGAAGCGCGAGGCTTCGTGATAAACAAACAATCATACAACGTTGCCAAAACGCGATTACAAATAACGTCTTTTTTGCGTGCCACGTAAGAGAATTATATATATAGATTTAAAGTTTATCATCCAAGTGGGAGAGGTTCCTATATGTTAATAACATGCACAATTGTTCATTTTATAAATAATGTTTTTTATTAAATTTAAAAACAATAGATGTAATTATTATTTTACCATACTAATACCATATAATTTAGTTATTGTTATTAGAAGAAAAATATCGTTGATTATGACCGAATTGAGCACTTCCTTGGAAGTCGTTATAAACTATTTTCACGGCATTTCTTATTAGAATACATTTATTAAGCTGATTAGATTCAATTTTTAGAAACACAAGAATAACAATAGACAAAATTGTGTCCTATTCACCTAGCAGTAAAATCCTGGAGCTACACAAAGACATTTCCGACATCATAGAAAATTCAGCTTGTTTTTAAATCTTGAGCCAGGAATAAGGTTAAGATTTATTCAAGCCTTCACGGACTCCATTTTAAGATACACTGGTATAGAGTACTTCCTTTAGGCTTTGGAAAGTATATTCCCATAAAATATGTGCGTCATTCCACATAATTAAGTTTTTAAAACGTTAGCTTAGAGGTAAAGCTGACCATTTAAAAAATAATTATTATACATTCTTTTAAAAGGTTTGCCAGCAACACTTTAAACCAGGTGACTTAATATGGAGACATCTGCTTTTGATGAAAAGATTGGTCTATATTTAACTGCTCCATTGCAATGGCCCCACCTAAAAGCCGGAGTGCTACCCAGCATTTTTCCAAACTGTTCATCATACCTTTCTTCAGAAGCAGGACCATGTAGGCAGAGTCTACGTGAAAGGCAACAAAGAGCAAAAAGTAACAACTTAGATGGGGCAATTGCTAACAGCATAACATCTAAAAATGTATATGAGAAAAGTAGAATTTTTTCAAATTTCAATGAACTTATTCTTTGTAATTTGAAACACAAGTGTTCTGAATTTTGGGATGTAGTACAAAATGCTGATGTCTTAATGTTTTTAAATTTAGAAAAGAATTTAGGATGCGTTAAATTGCTATTTGCTGTAAAAGTAAACTCTGATCTCTCATTATTTGTGTCGTTTAAAGGAGAAATGCTTAGCCAACTTGGTTGAAAATATAAAGAACTCTCTCTAAAAGTTACTTCTATTACAGAAATTCATGAAATACTTGAATACATAGAGTCTCTAAAAATGATTTAAAAAAGGCAAATGAAGTAGCTATTGACATAATAGAATCCTTATTGTGTTCATTGTGAATGAAGAAAACTCTAATCAGGTTGAAAACATAATGGAGCAAATTAGTCTTTTAAATTCTAAACCACAGAAACGACACTATTCTCCAAATACTCTTATTTTTGCTTCAATGTTCTTTTTTCTATCTCCACAAGCTTATAGATTTGTTAGACAAACAAATATCTTTATCTTTTCCCATCTAAGTACCATCCATAAAATAACCTCAAAAGGAAATGCGAGTCCTCAAACAGAATTAAATGATCATTTGTTTTTGGCATATGCTAAACAAAGAGTTCATAAACTTAAAGAACACGAATTATACGTATCATTAATGATGGATGAAATCCACATCAAATCCTTCCTTGATTATAAAAGTGGTGATCTTGCTGGCATGGCATATGAGAGTGATGAAATGGCATCAAGTGCTTATGTATTTATGTGATGCAAAGTAATTTAAGCTCATTCAAAGATGTTGTGCATATTTTCACTGCAAAAAAATGAGTGCAGAAATGCTGTTTGACATTTTAAGGAAAATTATTTTGGGTTTGGAGGCAATAGGCTTTAAAGTTATCGTTGTGGTGAGTGATAACTCGATTAACCGAAAATGCATATGCTTTTTTAATAACCCTTTGTCAAACTTTGTTTATCCCTATCCCGCCCCTTATTTTATGCTGTCGATACAGTTCATCTAATTAAATCTGTTAGGAATAACTGGATTAATTAAAAAAATATTGGAACAGGCAATATATTTTCCCAATTTTGATTTGTCGTTAAATGGTGTTCACACCGCCTCCCCTTTTCATCCACTTAAAAAATTATATGAAGTGGAATCCGGTGATTTACTGAAATAAGGTTATACCCTATCTCGAAAAGCTCTTTGGCCTACAAACCTGGAACGACAAAATGTAAAACTCGCATTGCAAGTTTTTAATGAAATTGTATCAAAAAGTGTTGTTTAGTTAGGGGGAAAACACAATTTGCTAAATTCACAAGGTACTTCATTATACTTAAAAAGATTTTCAACTTGGTTCTCAATAATGAATATCAAAACACCATATAAAGGCATTCATTCACGTAATGATATGTGCCATCCATTAACGTGGAATGAATCTAATGAAAACTTAATTTTATAGACTGGTCAAAAAAATGGGGTGAAAAGCAAAGCAATATTGTGCGACTGACAAGAGAGACATATTCAGCTCTTGTATTAACAACATCGTCCATTCTTGAACTGACTAGATACCGTGTAACTGAACTTAATATGTCCTATCTCCTACCGGGAAAAAATCAAACTGAGCAACTAGAAAATTGATTCAGTATCATATCTCTTCGACAAATTTTCGAAGTAGAAAATAAAAAACTCCGCGCATGTTCGGTTTTGAAATTCTCATTGATTTGCAAAAGTATGGGCCCCGTTACTGTGGATGACTTTTCAGATACCTGTGATACTTCTGATGTTGATAAAAACGTTAATGAAGCCATATTGATTCCACATATTGACGTCACAGATAATTACATTGATTCAATTTCTAATAACATTCCTTTAATCACATATTTAGCTGGTTATTGTTGTCATTCAGTTGTAAAAAGGATTAAATGTGAAAGTTGTAGTGGCAATTTAGTTATTAAAAAACCACTAATTATTCATTCAGGCTTTCAGCATATCCATAATTGTGACAAGTGCATTAAAGTACCGAGCTGTGGATGCTGTAAAAGTCATTATGCATAATTTTATTGTTCTGCAAAAATTAATTGGGATAGAGTTTGAGAGTGAATTTTTTAAAGTATCAAACCAACGCCTGTTTGTTTTGCGTGCTACTCAGGAAGTACTGATATCCAAGGATATAAGTATTACACTATAAATTATGAAGTTGCTTTTGAAAAACCATGTAGGTCCAAAAATGACAAGATGATCAAATTACCAAATAAAAGAAAACACGAAACATTAACACAGAATAAAAGGTTAAAATTGTGTTTAATCGAGGGTTGTACATTTTCAATTTTTTCTCCTGTTTTCCCTTTAAGGATGTCTAATGTAATTCACCCGAGTCTCTTCCTGGTTTTTTAATTCCCTAGTCAACTTCTTCTCTAAGACCTTCGTGCACATTCATTCCTATTATTTATGCATCTTCGGTTAGTTCGTCATTTCCCTTATCTAATATACGATAAAAATGTTTTAATAAAAGTTAGAATTTTGTTAGATGCCTTGTCTACAATAGCATTCATATTTAAACTTAGACATCGTTAAAAAAATGAATGCATCTTAATTTTTCTTTCTATTGTGTACATATTTATATACGTTTTTGTATTTTATTAACCAGTAATTTGCTTTTATATATATTGTTAGATTCCTTGTCTACAATAGCATTCATATTTAAACTTAGGCATCAGTAAAAAAAAAAAAAAATTAAAGCATTTTAATTTTTCTATTGTGTACATATACAGGGTGGTCCCGAATTCATGGTACAAACTTTAATGGTAGGTACAGGACATTGTAACAATGATTTATTGTATAGGAATGTATAGTCGCAAGTGACGCGGTGAGGCGAAAACAGGGGAAATAACGGCCGAAAGGAAAAACAAAGATTTTATTGAAAGCGTTGTTGACAAGTGTCATGTTTACAGTAATTGTTCAAAATTGCGTCCACCAGTATCGATACATGCTTGACAGCGTCGGTGGAGCGATTGGCGTACACGTTCAAAGATGCCTGGTATTTCACGCACACCTGCAGCAGCTACAGATAAGCGAGCGACGAGATCCTCATCTGAGTCAACTGGAGTCTCATAAACAAGATGCTTTAGATGTCCCCATAAAAAGTAATCGAGGCTCGATAAATCGGGAGATCGGGGTGGCCAAGGGACTGGTCCACCACGCCCAATCCATCGAGTACCAAACGTGGCATTCAGGTAATTCCGTACATCAATGCTGAAGTGTGCTGGCGCCCCATCGTGCTGAAACCACATGCGGTTACGAATGGCGATCGGAACATCATGCAGCAGTTGTGGTAACACTTCTTTCAGAAAAATAAGATAGCTTCCGCCAGTGAGCCGCGTGGGTAGTAAGTATGGGCCAATCAAAAAGTCGTTCACAATACCAGCCCACACATTAATACTGAAACGTTGTTGAAACGCATGTCGACGCGTTGCATGTGGATTATCGGTTGCCCACACATGGGAATTGTGCGCATTAAAGACACCCTCGCGTGAAAATGTCGCTTCATCTGTAAATAGCACATAATCTACGAAATCCGGCTGCAACGCACATTGCTGCATCACCCACAGGCAGAAGTTCACGCGGCGAGGATAATCTGCCGGATTCAATGCTTGTACTTTCTGAAAATGGAAGGGGTGTAAGCGATTTTCGTTTAACACTCTGCATACAGTCTGATGACTCACACCTACGTCACGCGCAACAGTTCTTGTGCTTGACTCGGGTCTATCAGCCACAATGTTCAAGATGCTTTCTTCCAGCCTTGGAGTGCGTACAGCTCTTACTCGACCAGCGCCATGTCTGTTGACGTCGAACGCACCTGTTTCACAAAGTTGACGATGTAACCGTTGAAAAATTCTATGATCCGGCATTCGTCGATCAGGATACTCCGCGCGATACATTCGTAACGCAGCTCTGCCGTTACCATTTGCACGGCCGTACATGTAATGCATGTCTGCTTTTTCTGCATACGTAAAGTCACCCATCGTCTACGGCAGCACAATTGTGAATGGCGCTTTTCCCTACTGCGATGCATCATGTTCAACAGCGGCTAGACATCTACTGCCCTCTACCGGCAATGATACCAACCGATCACTCCATTTCTCTTTCCTTTTATTTCCCCTGTTTACGCCTCACCGCGTCACTTGCGACTATACATTCCTATACAATAAATCATTGTTACAATGTCCTGTACCTACCATTAAAGTTTGTACCATGAATTCGGGACCACCCTGTATTTATATACGTTTTTGTATTTTATTAACCAATAATTTGCTATTATATCTATTCAACAATTGTAATAGGCTTCAAGAGTCTAATTATAGAATTGCCTCGAATGTAAAGCTTAAAAAATTTGTTGTATGCTTTGTATGTACATTTTGTGTTTGTAAATATGTGCTTTTTCTATGGACCCAAATACTGAGCTTGTACATTAATAAAAGTAATTTTCCATAGAATTGGATATTTCTTGGAGTATTTTTCTTAGTTTTAATAACCTTTAACAAGTGCTATTTTTGTTTAGAACCCTTCAATTGTATACCCCGATACACAATACTTTTTTAGCAGACAATCTCGTTTTCAAAGGTTTTCTGAATTTGCGATCGGAAGACTTTTACCTTTCTGCTGGTGACGTCATAAACTAGCCAGACGGCTTTCTTATCTAGGAGGCAGTGAGGCCGCCATTAAATTATTATTTTTTATTCCTCTAATTCAAGTTTCTATCTTTGCGACCTTGAAGAGCGGGACCTCGCTAGCCTTGCCAAACGCGCATTTTACACCTCATGTGAACGGGGCCACAGAATCAGGCATTGCAGAACGAATATATTTTGCACAGAATGACAAGAGCAGTCACAATCGTGTTTTTTTTTTTTTTTTTTTTTTTTTTTTTTTTAGGGCTGATGAAAAACAAAATGAAAAAAAAAGAAGAAGAAGAAAAGTGGAGAGAAATCGAAAAATGTTCTTTCAGTACTTTCTCTTGACAAACGTAATGGCATTTTGCTTCACACCTGTTGTGTGGTGTTAAAAACAAAAATGCAGTCAATTCCGATAAGATTGTTATTAGACAATGGTTCCATTAGAACATTTTTAAAACAAGAAATTGCAGACAAATAAAGGCTTCCTGTTATTCGAAAAGAAACACTCTCAGTATTTACTTTTGGAAATGACACTCCCATTGGAAAGACATTCGATCTGGTTAGGATAAAATTAGAAAATAGAGGAATACAGAACTCAGAAATCATAATTGAAGCTCTAGTAAAGCCACGGTTTACTAAGAAAGCGACAAGTTGCTCTGCAAAGAGATTTTTAAGGCTAAGAAAACGATTTCAGATCAACCCTGAACTGTTCAATTCCTATCATGTTAGTTTTCAAGATTATTTGCAACAAAATATCATCGAATTAGCACCAGATACCTCCGAATATGAAAATCAAGTTACTTATTTTTTAACACACAGAGAGGTCTGTCACCATGATCGAACCCCTAGTAAATCCACGTTGACAAAACCCGCGCTTTTTCTTACAAGCAATTAAACCGTTTTGACCTTATTGGAATTTTGAAACCATTTGTAATTAGAGCCAAAATTATCATACAACAAATTTGGACTCTTGCTCTTAATTGGGATGAGAAACTACCTGAAGAGTTGTGTGTTAAATGGAAAGAATGGTGCAGTGAAGTTTCAACTTTGAATGAATTCGCCATTCCACAATATTATTTTTCAAACTGCATTGTTGACATGAACAAGATTCGCAGTTATTTTTGGATTCAAAGAGTCGCCAAATTGTGAAAAAGATTATAAGTAGATGCCTCATTTGTAAAACAGATTCGGCTAAACCTGCTGAACAGACTACTTCACAATTGTCAGAAGATAGGATCAATGAGACACCTCCATTTTACGTATGCGGAATTGATTTTGCAGGACCAATTTACGTAAGAAATTCGGAAGGAAACCAGAAATACTACATTGCACTGTTCACTTGTGCAACCAGAAGAGCTATACATCTTGAACGTGAACCAAATCTCTCAATGGAGTCTTTCATTCTGGCTTTTAAGAGATTTGTTTCTGGAGAGGAAATTATCCAATAATTTACTCTGATAATGCCAAGACCTTTAAAAAAAAAGAAAAAGGAACTTAAAGGTTTCTTAAAAATCCTGTCGCACGATACCTTTTCCATGACTTTCTCGCCAATGAAAGAGTTATATGGAAATTTATAATTGAACGAGGGCCATGATGGGGAGGTTTTTACGAAAGACTGGGTAAAATCTGTGAAAGAATGCCTGAGAAAAATTCTCGGTAAAGCCTTGTTGACTTTTGAAGAACTATCGACGATATTGACACAGGTTGAAGCAGTCCTGAATTCTCGTCCTTTGACTTATGTATACAGTGAACACGACGAACCTCTACCACTGAAGCCAGTCGACTTCTTGAACTTAAGACGAAAGAATTCTACTTACTCAATGAACTTTGACGACCTTATTAAAAGTTGCTCGAGTAAGTCTTCCTTGACCAAGAGGAAGCAATAGCAGGATTTGTCAGTGAAACAACTACTGGTGAAATGGAAAAATCAGTACTTGATGGATCTTCGAACAGCTCATCAACTAAAGAATCCTAACTCATTTGACAATTTGAAAATAGACGATCTTGTTCTTATTGAAGGCAACACTAAGTTCAAACTCTTATGGAAATGAGGTAGAGTGACACAAGTTTTTCCTGGTCGTGATAGCTAAGTTCGTTCTTGCAAGCTAAAAACTGTAGACGGAACAATTAAAAGACCAGTCAAGTTACCTTATCCATTAGAACTTTAAATCTGTGTATTTTCTTTAGTGCATCCTATTCCTTTCCTTATATTATAATGTTTTATACATTTTATGGATACTTTTGCTAAAGCAATGTCTTTTTTTGTGCATTGCATTTCATATTTGTATTCGTTTCATTATTTCTTTTAACTTTTTAGTAAAATTTTATTTCAAATTTAACATTGAAATGATATTTGAATTAGATATTTTGATTATATTTTAATTTAGAAACTGTTTTTGAAATAGTTACTTCATGTTTGTTGATATTTTTATGTAATCTGCCTTTGATAAATGATGGCTATTTGATGTGAACTCTTGGAAGAGTTCAGGTGGAGAGTGTGTGGAAATTATTTGAATCTTAGATGGCGTTGGCGTCGCTGACGCCATGCACCTTCCCTGCTCTCCCACGCCTTGCAGCTTTTGTCAGTTGAAGTTAGAACTTGATTTGAATTCGATAAGAACCAAAGCGTTCGTAATTTAATATATATTTGATTGATTCGATTCGTATTAATGTTTAATTATTTTCTGTATCTGCAAATAATGTAAAATAGTAATTAAACTTTAATTTGCCTGAAGAATCTCTCCAATCGTCATTTTCGTATGTTTCGAAAAATACCACTGAACCATTTGGTAATGATTAGGGCAACTTTTTGTTCACACGTTCTACGCTGCATGTAAAGTACTAAAACCAAAATTCCTCCTACATGGGGTGTATTGTAAGCGAGTTATAACCGCAACATAAATGCAACTTTTTGCATAAATGCAACCCACCTGCAACTTTTTTAAATGTAGCTTAAAATTAATTATTTTGAAATTACTATTTTATTTTTGCCCTCTGAAACAATTTTACAAATTTTAATCAGATTTCGATCACGTGTATCTGATCTTGTGAACGCCGAAGTATTGCGGATCAAACAAGTTCATGGTAAGAAGGTGTTCGTCCTAACAGACGAAAGTGAAATGGCACGAAGTACTTTTAACACATTGGTTGGCACTCTTGATAATGCAGATGAAACTTGCGTAATCGACTGCAGAGTTTGCGAGGTGGAGTGTCGATCACACATATATATGTTGTTCGACTCGTAGATATGACGTTTTAAAATATCTGAATGTTGAGCGAAAGGATTCGGCGCTTCTGCTATCCAATATAGCACATTATATGAATGCGGCTGGTGCAGTTTTTCAATGTTAAAGAAATTACTGGCGAAGGATCGGCCATTCAACGTTCTTCTGTATTTAAGAATGTATTACAATACTGTTATACACGACTAAAATTGTCAATATATTTTGAATTTTTTCTTTTTTTACGGATAATTTATTCTAGAATTTAGTGTATTAAAAATAAATGCAACTTTATTTCCATAAATGTAAATTTAAGGAATGATAAATGCAACTTTTCCCATTTTTACTGCAACAAAAAAGTTGCCCTAATAATGATATTAGAAATCCCGACATTCTGCTTCATGCCTGACTACATATAAATGTAAAATCGAAGCACTATTTTTTTCACATCAATACTCGGGAATATTATTGAAATCACTAAAATATACTTAAAGTAATGAAGTGGAGTTTAAAGTTATCCTTACAATGAATATCATATTGAACACAATGGTCTCGTGTTTATAGCCCGGTTTGAAGAGTAACGGATTAGCAACAGGAGGGTTGCGAGTTCGAAACGAACTAAAGACCGTCGTGTATAAAGGGAGCTGGTGCACGTTCACTCTGTCGTGGCCTCAAATGTACTCACGTTGGCGTGTGGTGTGGATGTTTGGAGAGTGGGGTACCAGTTCAGGTGTGATCTCGATATCTGATCATGGTTCAAGATTACGAGGAACTGTGTTGCTCCAGTGGGATTTAATTAAACACATACCTACCTGAATCTAAGTAAAGTAAGTATATATGGCGTTTCACCTATGCACAGCCGGACTTCCATTGGTTGCCAATCGACGAATTCAATAATAAAAATTTCTTCCTGGTAGTAATTGAAAAACGAAGTGTAAATCGAAGTGGAATTAAATACATGTTTTGCCATTTCATTTTTAAAACTGAGTTTATAGCATTCAAACATTTTATAATAACTATAACACTGTCCAAAAGTTCTTTAAGTATACTTTAAATTTCAATCAAATCAATTGAATTTCATTTATTCTTAGCAGAATTACACGACCTTTTACGGATTGAAGTGGTTAACATTTAATAAGGATGAGTAAAATAGTGATAATCATTTTTCTACTTAGTAGAGAAACGTGAACCTCATTTTGGAGTCAGAAAAACATTTTTAAAATAATGTTTCGTCAGTTTTGTAATTTCCACTACTTTTTACGGATTGAAGTGGTTAACTGCAGATTGAAAAGGGACCATAATCATTTAATAAGGATAAGTAAAATAGTGATAATCATTTTTCTCTATCGTAGAAAAACGTGAACTTCATTTTGGTGTCAGAAAAACATTTTTTAAATAATGTTTCGTCAGTTTTGTAATTTCCACTACTTTTTACGGATTGAAGTGGTTAACTGCAGATTGAAAAGGGACCATTAATCATTTAATAAGGATGAGTAAAATAGTGATAATCATTTTTCTACTTAGTAGAGAAACGTGAACCTCATTTTGGAGTCAGAAAAACATTTTTTAAATAATGTTTCGTCAGTTTTGTAATTTCCACTACTTTTTACGGATTGAAGTGGTTAACTGCAGATTGAAAAGGGACCATTAATCATTTAATAAGGATGAGTAAAATAGTGATAATCATTTTTCTACTTAGTAGAGAAACGTGAACCTCATTTTGGAGTCAGAAAAACATTTTTTAAATAATGTTTCGTCAGTTTTGTAATTTCCACTACTTTTTACGGATTGAAGTGGTTAACTGCAGATTGAAAAGGGACCATTAATCATTTAATAAGGATGAGTAAAATAGTGATAATCATTTTTCTACTTAGTAGAGAAACGTGAACCTCATTTTGGAGTCAGAAAAACATTTTTTAAATAATGTTTCGTCAGTTTTGTAATTTCCACTACTTTTTACGGATTGAAGTGGTTAACTGCAGATTGAAAAGGGACCATTAATCATTTAATAAGGATGAGTAAAATAGTGATAATCATTTTTCTACTTAGTAGAGAAACGTGAACCTCATTTTGGAGTCAGAAAAACATTTTTTAAATAATGTTTCGTCAGTTTTGTAATTTCCACTACTTTTTACGGATTGAAGTGGTTAACTGCAGATTGAAAATTGACCATTAATTATTTAATAAGGATAAGTAAAATAGTGATAGTCATTTTTCTCTGTCGTAGAAAATTGTGAACCTCATTTTTGGTGTCAGAAAAACATTTTTTAAATAATGTTTCGTCAGTTTTGTAATTTCCACTACTTTTTACGGATTGAAGTGGTTAACTGCAGATTGAAAAGGGACCATTAATAATTTAATAAGGATAAGTAAAATAGAGATAATCATTTTTCTCTATCGTAGAAAAATGTGAACCTCATTTTTGGTGTCAGAAAAACATTTTTTAAATAATGTTTCGTCAGTTTTGTAATTTCCACTACTTTTTACGGATTGAAGTGGTTAACTGCAGATTGAAAAGGGACCATTAATCATTTAATAAGGATGAGTAAAATAGTGATAATCATTTTTCTACTTAGTAGAGAAACGCGAACCTCATTTTGGAGTCAGAAAAACATTTTTTAAATAATGTTTAGTCAGTTTTGTAATTTCCACTACTTTTTACGGATTGAAGTGGTTAACTGCAGATTGAAAAGGGACCATTAATCATTTAATAAGGATGAGTAAAATAGTGATGATAATTTTTCTACTTAGTAGAGAAACGTGAACCTCATTTTGGAGTCAGAAAAACATTTTTTAAATAATGTTTCGTCAGTTTTGTAATTTCCATTACTTTTTACGGATTGAAGTGGTTAACTGCAGATTGAAAAGGGACCAAAAATAATTTAATAAGGATAAGTAAAATAGTGATAATTATTTTTCTCTATCGTAGAAAAATGTGAACCTCATTTTTGGTGTCAGAAAAACATTTTCTAATGTTTCGTCAGTTTTGTAATTTCCACTACTTTTTACGGATTGCAGTGGTTTACTGCAGATTGAAAAGTGACTACAATCATTTAATAATTATAAGTAAAATAGTGACAATCATTTTTCTCTATTGTATAAAAATGTAAACCTCATTTTGGTGTCAGAAAAATTTTTTTAAATAATGTTTCGTCAGTTTTGTAATTTCCACTACTTTTCACGGATTGAAGTGGTTAATTGCAGATTGAAAAGGGACCATTAATCATTTAATAAGGATAAGTAAAATAGTGATAATCACTTTTCTACATAGTAGAAATACGTGAACCTCATTTTGGTGTCAGAAAAAAAAATTTTAATAATGTTTCATCAGAGTTTTGTAATTTTCACTACTTACATTGAACGTAAATCACATACATTCATACCCATTCATTTCGTATAAATCGTACCTTTATCTTGGATATGCCCTTTCTTAAGTTCGTTTCCTGGAAAATTGCCGTAACTCAATTCATAAAAATTACCTGACAAATCTAATCGGGACTGGTAAGAAATTACAGAGTGACGCTTAAGGATTTCGATACATTTATTCAACAGATAAGGGAAGGAGATGATAAATTCTATCCAGTTCAATCCAAACCGAATGAACACAATCCGAGTAACGCTAGCTCTACGGGTCGTTAGATACCATGACACAAGCTTAATTAGCACATACAAAGCACGTTCTCCTATTCACGTGCTATGATTAAATTCAAATTAGCTGTCTCTTACAAAACCATCTCATTATGTTGTAGTCTGTGCCTTCGGAAGTTCCCATCACTTACGATGATCAGCTCCAATCATATCTCTAGATTTAAAATCATTATCAAACCATAAAAAGTGTTAATACAAGATAATATAGTAGATATTCTGTCTATTCAAAGATAGTAGAAAAGATTTCATTCAAAAAATACACTGCTGGACAGTAAAATTCAACAAGAAGGATGCATTCAGATTGGTTTTATTTTTACAGGATGGGTAGAGCATGCCAAGAAGATGGCAATTATAAAAAGCGCGCAAGCGAATTATAAATGAGAGTAGCGCTCATTAATTAAGTAGCATAAAATGAGAATAAAAAAAGTTGTAATCGTATTTTCTCTCAGTACAGTAAAACCCCGATAATTCGAGTGTCTGCCCAAGCTATCAAATATTTCTAGGATTTTTTTTTTTTAGTCCTACATTTTCCATTTATAAAATTACCGAAAAAAATTCTGAACTTGATCTTATTAATACTCGGGAAAACGAAATCTAACAACACTACAACCTTTACTTTACATTGTATCACGCACTAAAAGCTATTGAAAGTGCTATTGAATATATAGAACAAGAAGCGACACCAGCAATCCTGTTAACCTTAAAAAATGTCGAAACATTGCTGCGCGAAAATAACGTAAAACAAAAAACAATTAAGGACTTTTTTAAGTAAGACCTCTTTAATTATCGTAACAATATGAATTGCATGTAGTGTATCTGTACAACTTATGTATTTGTTACATTGTTACAAGAATGCTACAGCATAGAAGATATCACATATTCTTAATTTATTGTTTTCATTTCCGTTTTGATTTTGATCGGAGGAATAATTTTTCCAGCCAGACGATAAAAACAAACAATCTCTTAACTGGAGTCAATTAGTTCTTTTTCTATCTCCTAGACCGTTAAAGATAGAGTAAACATTTGAGCGGATTTGAAAACAGCGGAAAATTTCACATTTGATCCATTCCTAAAAATATGATTATTTTTGTATAAATAACTTTCAAATTGAATATATCTTTTATATTTTCGCACGAGATTGTGACGTCACGGTAATTTTCCCTTTCCTAAAATAAACAAATTAATTTCGTGCCGTTCGCGTTAAAAAAAAAAAAAAAAAAACATTACATTTCCTGTCCCATTTCCGCAAATGAGAGCAAGAAATAAAAAAAACCTATTGACTTGGATTTTTAAGCTATTTTTCGTTTAATCGGAATCGCTAAAGATAGATTGAAAATTTCAAGATTTGAAAATTTCACTTTAGATTGATACCTAAAAATATGATTTTCTAAAAATAAATAATTTTTAAATTGAATATATCTTCACCGGATTTGAAATTTGTGGAAAATTTTACACCAGTTTAATACCTTACACCAGTGGTCCCCAACCTCCGGGCCGCGGACCGGTACCGGTCCATGAATCAAATAGTACCGGGCCGCCAAAGGAACATTAAATTATTTCCATTTTATTTATTGTGGTGTATTTCTCTCGGGTTTGTGCTGTTCTTATCTATAAAATGTCAACTCGAATTAAGAGGCGGTAAATCAGAACTTGAAATTTTTTTTTGTTACTAGAGCTTCAATTATGATTTCTGAATTCTATATGTCTCTATTTTCCAATTTTGACAAATGTGACAACTGTTTTCGAGTTGGTAGACAAAGTAGCTGCATTTAAAGCCAAACTGAAGTTGTGGGGACAACGCGTGAACAGAGGCATTTTGGACATGTTTCAGACATTAGCGAGGATTTTAGACGAGACTGAGCCTAAACATTCATTCTCTCAGTTGGTGCACGATCACCTGTCTTTGCTTTTAAGAGTTCGAGCGCTACTTCCCAACCACAAAAGACCCACGAACTAGTAAGGAATAGATCCGCGTCCCATTTGTAAACAAATCAGGCGAATTTAGCATGTCTCTGCAAGAAGAAGATCAACTGCAGGAGATTGCAAATGAAGGCGGCGTTGAAACTACGTTCAAGACAACTCTGCCGTTGTTCTGGATTAAAGTCATGGCGGAATACCCTGAGATTGCCACCACAGGATTTAAATCCCTATTACCATTTCCGACAACCTATCTGTGTGAGGCGGGGTTTTCTGCAGTGACAGCAACCAAAACAAAACAAAGGAATAAACTGGACATAGGCAACACACTTCGGATGTCATTGTCTCCTATTAACTCCAGATGAAACCGTCTCGTTGCAAAGAAACAAGCTCAGGGTTCTCATTGATTTAGCGTTCTAGTGAGTTAAAATGTTAAATCACTTTATATTCATTTTTTGGTGTAACTGTATTTTATTTTAAGGCATGTTTAAATACAATTAAATTAAAATTATTAAATAAAAACAATTTAAAATATAAACAAGCAAAGTCCCCCCCCCCAGCGGGCCGCGTTAAAATTATCAAACGGTGATCCGGTCCGCAGCGATAAAAAGGTTGGGGAGCACTGGGTTAGACGACAAGCAGTTTAACTTCAATTACATCGAAAGTCAACTGATAAGTGAATCTGGGAGAATCGGACATAGCATACCCTATATAAGATCATAATCTTATTTAGTCTCATCAGAGCTTAGGGTGTGAGTGAGCTATGTTGTTCCGCTATGATGCTCACTGTGTATAATTTATATTATGTTCTCTTTAGCGAGTAGCTGAAAGTTTTAATAAATGATATATTTTAAATACGTATTCTTTCTTTGCGTACTCTGCAAATAGACCTCAACTAGGCCAACAGACACGCCGATCACTTCTCACTAGGTCTTCCACCTTGTCGATGAGATCGGCCTTGAAAACTGTGTTTGCCTGGCCTGGTCTCGGGTCATCAACCAAACTCTCACGGCCTGCACGAAAATGGGCTCTCCATTTTCTCACTGACTTGTCGGACACACTGTCTTCCCCGTATACCGTCACCATCTGGCGATGAATAACGGCCGTTTTAACACCTTCCGTTGTCAGAAATTGGATAACGCCTGGCTGTTCCTAATTGGTGGAATTTTACAATGTGAACGCCATCCTGTTCTCACACGCACTGCCGCATCATTCGGACGGCGCTCTTTTTAAGAGCTCTGCTTTCTCCTGCGCATGCGGGCGCCCGCGCATGCTCCGATCCACGCCGGAGATTCCAATCGCATCCCTAGATGTCTCGCTACGTTCTTCCATAGCGGCATAGTCAAATATGTTAACGGTTACGTTGTTACAACGTTTCGTACCTTTTCATTTGAACACCCCCCCTTGTAATTTTGAAAAATATAACTTTAAACTAAATTGTTGTAAGAAGATTTTTCCGAAATGATAACCCTTTTGCAACGAATATTAAGGCCAGGAAAAATTTCCAAAGCTTAAGTTCGCCATCTTACCAGAATGCATCCTGTTAAGTAATCAAGCAATTACTTCAAAGTTCCACAATCTATTGAAAAATCCTTCTGTTGTAATAGTCCGGGAGCCCGCGTACCGTTTTGGAAAGCCATTTCAACAGGGCTCATTTTTGTGTCAGATGTTATCTTCACATCCCGCAACTGGAAACCGGACGTCAGCTGGCACGCCCGCGGTGGGGGTGATTGTGGGAGGGTTCATTTGTTGATGAAAATAAATTTTCAAAAAGTGATTTCAACAAAGCTGAAACTTTTTCTTTTGTTATTTAACAGGATAAAATGACAAAAAAATACAGTCAGCTGCATAGCAGAGGGTGGAAATATAGTCAGCTGCATAGCAGAGGGTAGAAATATAGTCAGCTGATGCGATAAGCATATTGCGCGGTGAAATGAGTGAGAGCACCGCCTCGGCAACATTATTGTTTCGGCTGACGTGCCCGCCCAGATACTCAGACAGCTGACTTTTATTTTCGCAAAAGACATTTATACTTTTACAACATATCAAAATTTCTATTTTGTTGAAATCATTTTAATATTTTTATAAAGTGTAAATAGTGTGAATATGAATGCTTATATTTCATTACATTTTTTATAAGTAGGTTACTAAATAAACAAACTTAAAAATTCATCATTTTTATTTATAAACGTGAAAATCAGTCATCATTAAAACCTACTGTGCTATCGGTATTATAGTCATATTCTTCTCCTGGCCTCTCGTCAGAATATTTCCTCAATATTATTTTCTCTTATGAGATCACAATCGTCACATTCTTCTGCGGTTTCTTCTGGTTCAATGCTATCTAAAAACTGTAAATGAATAAGTTATTGATTAATTTGTATGGGAAATCGAAAGAAGAGAGATATTAAGAGATATTGACTATTCTCTTCTTTCCATCCATATTAAGTGGGTGAAAGTTCAATCAAATTTGGCGAATGTGCATGACTCCAGAGAGTACCTATGTATGATGAACGTAATAAATGCTGGCGTAGTTCGGATTTCAAGGAGGCAGAATCGTAGCATCAACTGCTGTTTTCAATTGTAGTACATCTTTTTCTTGATCAATTTTGTATGTCCTCATAAATGTGACTACTCGGGCGTTATTGATATTGTTGATTTTTTTTTTAAACCGTACATCCTACAAACAATTTTTTTTTTGCCAAATAGCTCGTCGAAATTACAATCTGGTAACTTTGCGATATCGCTGAAAGTATGCTCATATGACTCTGAATTTATGATTGAGGAATATGGTTGGGTTTTTCCTTTCTTAAAGAAGGAATGATTAAAATCGCAACCTGTAAGAGCAAGGAAGCCTGGTAAAACACTGCATTTATCCTTTCCTAAAGTTTGATATAAATTACTCATATTTAGGCCAACAAAAATGGTTTGTTTCATGTAACTCGACCGACCATGAAATTACAATACAAAAATTCCGACCCTAAAATTCTTTTTTAGACTCTTTAAAAAATTTAATTTAGTTTAAAAAACACGTTCGTTAAAACGATTAACTATAAAATGTCATAAATAAACTCTTTAGGGGTGAATAAGCAGTTAAACCTGAAGAAAACTTATAAATACCCACTAAAATACCCAATTTGAGTAAATACCTGAGTATATACCTAGGATATTGACCCGCAAAAATGAATATACCCAGGTATTTTACATCACTGATCACATTTCTGATCAATTTTAAACCTAACATTAATACTCAGATAATATTTCCTTTTGCGTATTTGCTAAACTAGGGGGCTCCGCCCCCTGCTCGCTTACGCTAGCCAACCCCCGGGCTCAATCCCATTTGGTTTGCTTCGCAAACCAACACTCCTGTTACAGATGCCATTTGGTTTGCTTCGCAAACCAACATTACTTTCACCGAGTGAAACTATCTGAATAATTCGTACTATGCTGATTTCACTTTCCGGTTCATGACGTCACAGCGAGGGCTTCGCTGCGTCTCGCTTACGCTCGCCGACCCCGGGGATTGCTACCCAATCCGTTTGGTTTGCTTTCTCAAACCAATACTTCTTTCGCAAGTGATTTCCCTTTTTTTTTTTGCTTTAACATTTAACCTTCTGCATCTTGTTCTCTGTACAATTTTAAGTAAACATTGTTAATATCCAAACTTTACGATCGGTACTTTGTCGGTAAACTGTCTTGAGAACAAAGGGAAAAAAGCGAGCCTTTTTCCTCGCCAAATAAAAAGAAATCGTTTTTATGGCAATTGTTGCTACGATAAATTTGATATCTGGCAAACCCGATAGTCAAAAGTGCAACCCACTACAGCTTGCGGAACCTGCTATGCGAACTGAAAAATACGAAATTTGTGTCACCAACTTTTGATTGCATCGAATTTATTTATGAACCAATTTTAAAAGTAATTGTAAGAAAGAGTACATTCTGAGGTATACTGCAATATTTTTAAAATTAAAAACTAACAGTAATACTATACAGATATGACCATTTTAGTTTTGTATCGGAAGTTACGATCTGAAAGTTCCGAAAATTGTATGACCAACTTTTAATTGCATCGATTTTATTTATTAACCAATTTGAAAAATAATTGTACCATAAGAAAGAGTGTAATGTAATGTATTCAGTGATGTTTTCAAATTTAAAAAATAATGGTTTTTGCCGTAGACAAAACGGTTTTAACAATAAGTAGCGAAAATATCCAAAGATTCCGAATTTTGTATGACGAACTTTTGATCGCATCCAATTTAATTATTAACCGATTTCAAAAATAATAGTACCGTAAGAAAGAGTATATTCTGAGGTATACTGCGATATTTTAAAAATTATAAACTAATAGTAATTAGATATAGATACGGCAATTAAAAAAAATAACAAAAATGTCCCGATTTTTCCTGAATTTCAAAAAAATATTATCAAGAACCAAAGTGAAATTTAAAAAAAAACTCGACGAGCTGCAAAAATTTACGTTGAGAGGTACACTTAAAAAAAACTCACGACAGAAGACTTAAAATTTGAATGTGTTTTGCTCACTCGCGGAAGAAATTTCACTTCTTCAATTTTAACACTTAATTAAACCTAAACTAATAGCCGCATCGGAAAAAAATCTTAATAATTATCCAGGGAATACTATGAAGAACAAAGCATGTTAATTTCATTTTTTTCCGATCAGTACTTTCTCGGGAAACCGTCTAAGAATCGAGCTAAACAACACAGTTTTCAATCCTGCGGCGGCGTTCGCGGTAACATTTTTTTAATATAGAGAGAAATATTTTGCAAAAAAAAAACCTATTTTCCTATTTACCTACTCTTATATTTTTGCTCATGTTACAGGAAGCAAACTTTTTCTTTTTTGGCCTTATGTATCGCACATTATTATCGTTACCAAACAGCATCGATATTTTCAAGTCGCTGTGTACGCAATTCATACTTCCAAGCATAATTATTGTAATTGATTATTATTATAATATCAGTATCAGAGCATCTTATCGTTACGTAGGCATCGCATTGTAACTTACAAACATGAAATACGATTTTCGTATCGGCTTCTTAGTGATTTGTACAGTTTAAATCGTTTTCCATACACCTTACAACGGCATCTCTAATGATTAACTTCATATTTATAACAATAATCATAGTTCATATATAATGCTCTCCCTTCTAAATATTGAGTCATGTCATTATTTGTCCAAACTCCAATAATGAATTTGACAAGCGCTTCTTTGAAAAATATTTTTTAACTCATGTGTAAAATTTGATGTACGAAGTTGATCACGTCCGTGTATTCAGTATGACTGACCTCTCTCCCTATTTCTCAATGAATGCTCATAATCCTTGATTGAAGGCGAAAAATAGCGATCAAATGCTATCATGATTGTATGCGCATTGTTTGAAGTAAACATGTGAATAAGTGTCTTTGAACTATTTCCAAAAGTTAGTGGCACCTCTCTCATTGAATGAATCGTGAAAAAGGGAAAATATTCTGATCGATTATTATTTCATGCCAGCTGCTGCTCTTATGTCACGCGGTTTACAACGACTTGAGAAGTGCAGGTGCTGTTCGTCCAGATGATCCCTGATTGGTTTTCGACTTTTAAAGTTTATATTACTTGTGGACTGTGGTGTGACGACGGTTTTTCATTTAATTTACGCATATAAAGACTAATAAATTAAAGTCAACTGTCTGAGCATTGGGGAAGGTACGTCAGCTGAAACAATAACGTTGCCGTGCCACTCATGGTCGCGGTTAGTAGTTGGGAGGGTGACCTCCCTTCTCGTTTTGCGACCTGTGTGCTATGGTTAATTCAGCATTTAAGTTTTATTTCTGTACCCTGGATCGACATTTTTTATTTAAATTCACCCAACCTTATGCTATTAGTCTTTATTTTAAGTTTTTAATTCTTTTTATGATGTGGAGAGGAGCTGCATTGCAGCGGATGCTCCGAAAGTAATATTCCAGTCCAGTCCAACTTATGCAGCGCGGTGCTTGAACTCATTTCAGCGCGCGGTATACTTATCGCATCAGCTGACTATATTTCCACCCTCTGCCATGCAGCTGACTGGATTTTTTTGTCATTTTATCATGTTAACTAACTATAGAAAAAGTTTCAGCTTTGTTGAAATCACTTTTTGAAAATTTATTTTCATCAACAAACGAACCCTTTCACCTACCGCGGGTGTGCCAGCTGACGTCCTGTTTCCAGTTGAGGGATATGAAGATAACAGCTGACACAAAAATGAGCCTTGTTGAAATGACTTTCCAAAATGGTACGCAGGCTCCCGGACTATAATGCTTTATTCGCTCGATCGATGCGTTGTAGAATTTTATTCCACATAGAAAGAGTACAGATAAATCTATAATTAATTTGCAAAATCAAACCTTTTGCATTCCATAAATACAACTTCCTGATTTAAAAAATCCTTTGCAGTCCTTTAGGTAATTGTAAAAACAGCGCCTTTATTGCACTGGTCTTTGATGACCATTTTGTATCAGAAAAACGTTTAAGTGATAATTTTAGGCACTACGTTAAAATGTCCTTACGTATTGTTCGTATTGTTAAGGACGAGAAAATATTTTTAATCTGCACAGTACCAATAAACGTAATCATTTCTAGAGTTGTAGATGCAGTGTCGACACCAGCTAAATTTAGATTAGGAGCACAAGGTACAATTATTGCTAAATTATTAATTTCCAAAATATGCGCACTTACTCTCTTATATTTGCCAGCCATATTGGCACCGTTGTCAAATCATTGCCCTCTGAAATCCTAAATATCCAATTTATTAACTTCTAGTTTATTTAAAATTTCAGTCGATAAACATTCTCCCTTTTATCATGTGACTGAATAAAGGTGATTAAAGGTTTTTAAACCCCAAAATTGCAAAACATTTGGACTACCTTTGTGCCAAATCCCATTACTATAAGTGCCATATATTCGCCAGGACTTAGCGTGCAGAAAACAGACAGACAAACACTTTCTTTTATAATACTAGCGATACGATGCTTTATACGCAGCCCATTTTAATTTTATATTTAAACACAAAACTTAGAGATATTATCCTCTTGATTATATCGACAGAATACCAAAGCTACAATTTGTGGACATTTGGGTTTTGTGGCACAAGGGCCGTCTTTGGCTCTTGTGCAAGCTGTGCTATACACAAGACATACAACATCAAGTAATGGACACACATCCAAGGAAAGTTTTACTGACATAGAAGAGAGAAATCCACAAAGGGTAAAAACAGGAATAGAACCTCCATCGCCTACAACGCGCAGGTCTACTATTTGTGATAATCTAGTCAAGTGAGATCACCAATATTGGTAAAACTGTTCAAAATTGCTACCTCATGTTTTAGTGTTTATGTTCCTGCTCATTGGTGTATCTTATTAACACGCTCTTCATTATAGAGAACCAAGTATTTATATATCTTTCTTTCTATTACAGTGGGGAACATCAATTTCGTTGTCCTAGATCTGTGACTTGTTTTTGACTAACTTTTGGCCTCTGGATCCAAAAATAACCGCAGTTTTTGCCTATCACGTTAACTTTTTAAGCTACAGGATACCCTCTCGTTGTCTCAAAAGTCATACAAAATGTGCATATAAAGGGAAAACTTACCAAATATACTGTTTAAAAAGAATTGTTTCATTCGTACAAAGTCTATATATATAGTTATTGCAAGTTAAATTGTGTTCATACACACACAAATAGTAGTTTTTTTTTTATCAAACGGTAAACATACATTTTAAGGAAAACTTTCTTGCTTATAGCTTTTTCTGGAGAGTTTAATCTTTGGACATTCTCGCTTGATACTCCAACAATAGTCAGCCATCATATATACATCCCATCTACCTTGATACCGTGCCTCCATGACTTTCAAATCTTGGTGGAATCGCTCACCCTGCTCATCACTGACTAGAGTCTTTTCGGGAAGTTAGCAAGATGGCTATGTAAAAAATGCAATTTGATTCTCATGTTGCAACCAAGCATTTCGAAGCTCTCCAAGTGTTGATGGACAATTTCGGTGTAATTATGTGCTCGTGTATTTCCAAGAAAGTTGTTGACAATTATTTTGAATGCAAACCAAGCATTCTTTTGAAGTTCTGTCATTGTTCGGATGAAATGTTCATCTTTAACGAGCTGTCAAATCTGTGGACCATCAAACAGCCTTTATCTTTTCAAATGACATGCTATTAAATGCCAAAATGAGATACTCTAAACAGTCTCCTTCAATTGACAAAGCTTTTACAAATTGCTTCATGAGACTCAGTTGTATATGCAGAGGTGGAAATATAATGTTTTTTCTGTCAACAAGTGGCTGATGTAGAATGTTTGGATCACCAGGTTTCAGGTCAGATCTTGGCGGCCAATTCGACTGCACCCAATGCTTCTCACGAGCTCTGCTGTCCCACATACACAAAAAACAGGGATATTTGGCATATCCGCGTTGCTGGTCAAGGAGAAAGCAGAACATTTTAAGGTCAACACAGATGATTTATTGGTGCATCTGATATTGCAACAAAATAATGACTCTTTAAGTCTTCATATTCTTCACGCAGACAAACTGAATGGCCTATTGAGACTGAACCAAATAAATTTCCATTGTGGAGGAGGACACGCTTCAATAGTTCTTCCTATGATCCACGCTCGATCCCGCGGAGAGTGGTCACATGAAAAAAATGGTGTAGTGGTGAAGAAAAAAAAATTGACATGGTAGAAAAAAAATTAACTACAGTTTTAAAATCAGCATGTCTGTTTAACTCTAAAACAGCTTAAAAGTCGAAGTTAACAAAACATATGTTCGAAATTGTTCCCCTGTGTTATAAAATAAAAAATTTTAGTCTTTTTAAGGTTTATTCGCTTTGTGTGATTGGTAGATATCGAGTCTTGTGGTTCAACGAGCTAATGAATTTGGAGAACACGTAGACGATAAACACAGCTATATTTTTTAATTACTTTATTCATTCATACAATTTGAGAGCACGCGCTAGAAAGTTTGCAATATTTTCAGAAGAACCGGCAAATTTGGTCGCCGTTTCCATATAAACAGTCGAATATGAATATCTTTAAAAGTACTATTACAACACGGATCAGCTGAAACATTTAAAATTTTGATGAGATTTCCTCTGAATTTTAACAATATGTTATTTATTTAACAATTTCCTTTTTTTAAGTGAGAATGAGATGTTTTGTTCATTTCATTTTGTAATACATTTTGTTTTTATTTACCCTATATTTCCGTGTATAAGCCGAGAATTTTTGGAACGTTTTCTAAAGCTAAAGTACTGGAGTCGGCTTGTATACTGATCCGCTATCTCGCAAAAAGAGTAGACAATTTTCCGTTACTCGGGCGCATGCGATAAATATCACAATGAATCCGGGATCAATCCAGCAGCGATCCAAATGTGGATGGATTGTGAAGCAATCCCCTCCCCTCACTGTTGAAAAGTATAGTTCACGAGGCGACGAGCGATAGCGACTTCAAATAGGGATTTCAGAAAAATGTCCAAACTGCAAGTTGATCTGTAATGGTGAAAATCTGCTACAATGGCAATCAACTTATAGATACAAACGATTCATACTAAACTCTTCATAGACAGAAGAAACGAAGCACTTATCGTCAACGATCAGTTCCTCGGAAGGGAAACTTTCCATGACTGTTTTTAATTGTACTTGGAAACCTTATAACGACTCACGGCAAGACTCAAGAGGGCTTCTTTCATAATTAAAGGCGGCTCAGACACGATAAGCCGCAGTGAAACAAAAACAGTATAAGATGAAAACAACTTTAGGTCCGTATGAATCTTATAAATATCGTTGTAAAAGATGGTACAGATTAAAGAGTTTTCTAAGACTTACATATCAGGCTCTGAGCTCATAAATCCAGTCTCGGGATGGTCTCGAAAACGAGTAGGAACGGATCTGCAATGTTTATGTTGTTTATTATTCCTTTTGGCTTAGCTCTCTGGCTGGCTAGATCAAGTTCAAGAGCCCATACACCTTCACAAAATCTTAGACAATCATAGGTGCAATGAAGATTCTGTCTATTCCAATACAGGATATGACTGCATGAGGTTTGGACAGCGGTATACGTATTAGGGGTGGATGTACTTTATCTGTGCGAAATTATCTAATCTGACCACTAACTAGTCTCGACAGGATAGTTTACAAATTTCTATCACTCGTAAATTCAGGTGCAGATACAGATTTGTTTCTAAGGTACCAGGCTATTGTTCAAAAATTTATTTTTTAGTTTACCATATTCTTGAAGTGTTTGTAAGCTAAGTGAATTTAATGATGTTGCGATGTCCTGTGTTGCTAAGCTAACTTCAATAACATTGTAGTTTAAGTCACGTGGGATATCATTGGATTCACATATTCTCATCCTCCTTGCCTTTATCCCATATCCTCCGAACACAGCATTACCTTGATGATATTTTATTATTTAGAATCTATGACTTTCTTTAGCGGCCTTCTTTACTCTTTTAACACCTGTATGTAAACTGTTTTAATTTTACATCACGATGTGCTTACACATCCGATTTAGTGCTTGGTTACAGTACCCAGAAAATAAAACCAAGTAGGTACCAATCTGAGTAAAACCAATTGTAGGTATTCTTGTACAAAACCAAGTAGGTACCAAACCGTGTAAAACCAACTGTAGGTATTCCTGTTCGAATTTTTTTTGCTACTGTAGTGACTTAATACGCTTCTTTCGAAAGCTTCCTTTTAAATTTGAACTTATTTTCTTTGTTGACAGTTTAGTAGATAAATTATTTATACGAAATGTTAACTATGCGTAATTAGAAAGCAAAATGTATTTTTAACCCTACGAAAACTTTCAGATTGAAAATTGCTGGTAGGTAAAAAAGCATTACGAGATAAGTTTCGGAAGGTAGATATCGGAGGAAGATATCGGAATTTATACCAAGAGAACGGTGAAATGATTTTCATTTGATTTATTAAAATTCTTGTATTTCCTTCCAACTTTTTTTAAAAATCATGTGAAAAAGTTTGTTTATTTCCCAATGGGGGGGGGGCAGATTTTTTTCTGAAGCGAAATCACGTGATGTCCGATCCTAATTTCTACTAGGGTCAGGCGGGTAACTGTAAACAAGCTATACTAGCACCCACATGGGATTCCGAGAAACTAAAAAGTTGTGAAATATGAAAGCTGGCAACCCTGAGGATGCAATATGGTGATCCCGTATTTCTTTCACCCACAGCTGATAGCAATATGTTTAGTTGAAAAATTTATTGTTGAAAAGTTTGGGTTTTAAAGTTTTTGTGTGCTGCATTTTCTGCTGCCCTCTATAATATATTGAAATGTATGTTATTCCAATTCTTTATTACGGTCAGTTATGTTTCTATCGAACAGAAAATCATTGACTTTTGCTTCTGGGAACTTTAATGCACCTACATTTGAATGTTTACCATATTTTTTTTGGGACGGGGTAATTGTAAACATAAATTTGCCAATAGTTTCGTTCAATTTCGACGGAAAACCAATATGTTTCCCGTGTAATTTTGTATCTAATTGTAATTAGTTTGTTTGAATTCCGTTTTATTGCATTTATCGTGTTCTTGGGGAGCAGGAAGACTGATTTACTAAAAACTTCACATGTATGTTGAAGTTCTTACAACTGACCAAGTACTGTCACGCTTGAAGGAGGCAGAAGAGAAAAAGAACTAAAGGAATCCGGTTGAGAAGATAGCGAAAGAGCTAGAAGGGTAAGCAAGTAACCAAGAAAGAAACAAGTGGAAAGGACAGCCAAACTCGAGGACAACGAGGATGAGGAACTAGTGAAAGAATTGACTAACATTGACGTTGAAGAGTTTGAAGTTCTCCAAACATTCAAGCAAAATATAGAAGACTAGCTCGCAGTTGGAGTTAAATATTTTGGAGCCATTCACGGAAGACATTAAGGCCCGGTAATCACATCCGGTTTTGACCAACATCCAAATTTGAATTCGCAGGGAATTCATTCCTATAGGCTACGAACTTCTATTCAGTTTGCGAAGCAAACCAACAGCACAGCCAACGCCATGAAGGCTATTATCTAATAGGCTACGAATTCCCATAGCAAACCAAATGGGAATTCATAGCAATCACCGGGGATTAGCGAGCTTTGGTCACACCTGACCCCACGAAAAGAACTGTCAAGGGCAACGCCGTGCTGGCCACGCAGTGTCTAGTTGTTACTAAGTAAGATTTACAAATGTGACCTTCTTCATCGCTATGTAAGAAAATGTGCAAATGATTTTTTGCTGTCGAATATATTACACCTTTGTGGGTCTTAAACACGAAAAAGTACTGCACTAATAAACACGACAGTTTGTATAAATCCGCTGTTATAAAAATAAATTTGAAGTGCCCACTTCACTCAGAAAATAAATCGAAAACACCAAAGCTACATATCAATTTAAAGAAGAATAATGACGAAACGTTAAGCCTGTTTTGAAATAAGAGGTAATCAATTCAGTATGAGTAAAAAACAAGGTTTAGACATTCCGTAGTTTAACTAAAACCAGTTTAACGCATTTTCTTGGTTTTGAAAAGCGATCCTAGACTAACATTAACCCGTCTCTTACGATAAAGCCTCGGTTTGTTCTTGAACTGAATCGACCACGGTACGAAAGAGTATATTTGGCTCCTTCCAAATAGAACACGTGCTGTTTAGCTCCACATTTATGCTCTTTTGAAAAAAGCCCCTTCTCTGCCAGCAACCATGCTACTATTTCAGTGTTGTTTACTGGCTACAAAATATCGCACTTCTGACGGTTTTCATGAAAAATTGTATCATTTGCTGGAAAAGGAGCAACAAGGAATCAAGTTCGAAGTGTTGCCCTGGTGATGGCACATTTGCGCCTTTCAAAAATAATATGCTGTCGTGAAGTTCAAACACAAGGCGAACTTGAAACATCACCTGGAGAGCGAAAAAAGTTTTTAAATCCTTGAAGGAATGTTTTGCTGACTTTTAAAATTAGTTTCCTTTTCCTGGTGCGGTGTGTTACGCTTTTCTATCTCCCCTTCCGTGTTTTCACCTTTGTGTTAGTCATAGATGGAATGCGTAGGTTTTCTCCCTGTTTGTTTTTAAATCAAACGCTTGAAGAGGGAATTTGTTGTTGAAAGGGTTACAGGATACTTTTTGGGCTTGTGCCATTTGCTAGAGAACTTTCACGATAAGATATGAATAATACCAGAGTAGTACAGTAGGGTGGGCCGTTCAGGTAGGCCAGAAAATACTTTCGAGTTTAAAGTTGCCTCTTTCCTTCAAATAAATGTATATATTTAAAAAACATTATTCAGCTTCTTGAACCCTATGCCGGAACGTTTCATTTTACATTCATGTATAAAATTGTTTTTACAACACCCAAAAATAATTATATTCCACGAATTCCATACCATCCGATGTAATCCATTTTTGCAGGGAATGTGTGAAAGACAATCCTAATTAGAATTATCCAATCAAAAGTGTTCAAACGGTTTCTAATATGTAAATCAAGGCGTTACGTGGCGAATCAAACGCTTTGCGCAAAGTGAATATTTGAAACGGTTTATTACGGCTCCGAAGTATCATTTTAAAGAATCTGTGAAGTGGCGCATTATCGGCCGTTTAGAAGCATGACAAACAATCATGCAAGCAGTGATATGTGTGAATATTCCAAAAGACAGACACTCACTGTGCTATAGAAACAATTTCAGAACTCTGGATCTGTTGTAAGGAGGCATGGACAAAGTCGTAAACGTATAATTGCTTCTCAAGATCGATATATGGCAATAACTGCCCGTCGTAACAGGAAGTCTACTGCTCGGCAGTTAAGTCCAGAGATTGTAGCCGCCACAAAAAACTTGTATCACGACAAACTATACAGAATACTTAATAAAAAAAGCCTTTATGCCAGAAAGCCAAGGGTATGTGTTACACTGTCTTCACAACACACGAGGGATCGCTTTAATTGGTGCAAAGAACATCAGAACTGAAGTTAACACCAATGGACCCATGTTCTCTTCACTGATGAGTCGAGGTTTAGTTTAACATCTGATTCTAAGCGTTTTTACTTCTGGAGGGAGTCAGGTTCGCGAAATCTTCCTGCAAACAATATGGAATGTGACAGTTCTGGTAGTGCATGTGTGATGGTGTGGGGCGGAATAATAATCGATGGATGTACGCCCCTACACGTTTTCAACAGATCGGCCAGAGATATCGGGATTAGGTCTTAGAACGTTATGTAAGACTTTTCAGAGGTGAGTATGGATCTGATTTATTATTTATGGACGTTGATGCTCGTCCACATCGGTCAAACCTCGTTGAGGAATTCCTTGAAAATGAAGCCATTGAGCGAATAACATGGCCTGCAAAATCTCCTGATCTGAACCCGATAGAGAATTTATGGGACTAGCTTGGAAAAGCAGTTGCACAGAGACATCCTCCTCCTAGAAATATAAATGCCCTGAAGACCGCATTGCTGGAGGAGAACTTAATTCCCCAAACTGTGGTTAACAACATTATTGCCAGCATGAAATCACGTTGTGATAAGTGTGTACAAGTCAGCGGCGATCACATTCCATATTAAATTCATAAGCTTTAATTTTTTCTGAGTTATTCATTTTTTTCTAAACTCACTTGTCACTGTGACCTAATAACTATTATATCGAGTCCATTTCAATTTTGAACATATATTTATTACAAGACAGGACACTGACACAAATACGATGAAACACAAAGAGAAGTGAGAGGTTATTCCGACGTGGTCTTTCTGATACCACGTTCCAAGCCAATCTGACGAATTCCCTATCGGGTAGGGAAGACGCGCGTTACAATCCCTTTCGTAGGGATTATCTGGAGATCTGTGGCTAAGTTGCCACAGTCACGTTGCCATTTTTATGGTTTCATGCATTAATTTGATATTATATGTGCAGTGTTCTTAAATTGTTTCCTCTGTATTTATGTGTTCTAGACAAATTCATAAATTTATAGTTCACAGTTTCTGAGAAATCCGTGACTATGCATGTAAAGATAATTTTGGGCATCAGTGTAGTCATTTGGAGCCTAAAAATTGGATAGTTTCAAATAAAAGCTACAAGCTCAAAATTTTACTAACGGTTTCCATCATGGTAAAAGTTGACTTTCCAACCTCAGTGAATGCGATGAAACAAATACTTAGGATACCTACAGAACTTATTTTATCCATTCTATATTTAGTAAATGAAAATAATTTTAAAAAAGTTATAGTATTTTACAATAAAAATTAATGTCACAATGTAAATTACGACTTTGAATGCATATTAGGAATTATAATTAAGCTAATTTATACCGATTGTTACGATGAAATTTTTTCCATAATTTAATTTACTGTGAGTTTATTATTGATTAAGAAATCAAATGTTTCTGGTCTAACGGCACATTGATATATTTGCCCATCAATATATGTATACTGGGTCAGCAATTTGACCATCTTTCGCTGCTTTCGTGATACAAGAAACTCCGAAGTTAAAGACATGGTTCCCACACCTTTATCCAAAAAATATTCAAGGACTTTTCAAAATCAAACAATATTTTTCAAGGACCTAAATTTTTTTATAACAACCTAACACAAGGCATACACAAAAGTTGTCAATTAAAATGAAAAATGTGAAATATATAAAAAAAAAGACATGATTTTTTTAACTACTGATAGTCAAAAAAAAGAAAGATTATCAATTTTGGTTACAATTTGGAGTTTCTTTTCTCGCAGAACCTGTGATTTTTTTTTGCAAATAGGCTTCTTGTCTCAACGCTAACTATCAGGCTACTTGCACACATATCGATTTCGGTCGTGCGATAAAATATCGCACGATAAATTCTTTTGGTGGCACGAAGAAGAGTATGGGAGCTTGCACACGGTTCGATCTACACGACACAATCTCCATTTTGCTGTGGTCCACTGCCCATAACAGACGGTTGTCATGGTTTATTTTGTTTCAGAAACAAATCAAAAGTTTTGACTGGCGTTAGGACTTTTTTATTCTCTAGTCTAAGTTTCTATCTTTGTGATCACTAAAGATAGAGTACAAATTTCAACGGATTTGATATCTGCAGAAAATTTTACAACAAAAGGATATCTTAAATGTGATTTTCTTTAATTTTTTTTTCAATTGTAACTTTGATATTTAGCAATAAGAATTAGGCTTAATTTCTTTGGATGCGTACCAGGTTTCCAATGAGGTCCTGACTGCTAAAGCAACGTTTTCCTAAGAAAGCGATGCTGTTATCTAGCGGCCGTGATACGTCATGATGTGGCAGGAATAACAAGGCGGCTGTCTTAACGGAGACCAGTGGTGTAAACTTAGACGGACAGAACACTGGGAAATTGACGATCTAGGTGTAGCATTATTAGTGTATCACGAAGTGTCAAAGCGCGAAACACCAGTTTCATTCAGAATAACGCACAAATGGCGCACCTGCTGTGGACGAAACTAGTCTGGACAAGATCCAATGCAAGATCAAATTACACTATTATGTACTAGTTAAAAAAATCAAGCACTTTCAAGGACTTTTCACAAAGTTCCGTAATTTTCAAGGAATTTCAAGGGCCCCTAGTTAGGAAAAAAGAATTCAAGGACTTTTCAAGGACCGTGGGAACACTGAAAGAGCATTGGAATTTGTACAAGATTTGAATTCTTCATTTGAAACGATGGTCAAAGTAAAGGAAGAACCTAAATCAGTTTTGTTAGTTTTAAAATTGCAATCAATCGCATCAAATTTAATTGGAATTTTAAACTCTTTTGCCGTAGTCAATTTTTCTCATGTAGTATTAGAATTTTCCCTAGTTCTAATTTTCGAATTTGGCTATGTCATTATTGATCACCGTAAGGAGCATGTTCTCTTGGTGAAAGAAGTATGTATTTAGCTGAATTATTGGGGGAATTAACAGCTTAAAATTCGTTCCCACATACAAAATAAACAGCAAGATGCATATTCCGTTTTAAAAACATTCAAAGTTCTTAGCAAAGAGAATGA
This sequence comes from Metellina segmentata, assembly GCA_947359465.1. NCBI lineage: Eukaryota > Metazoa > Arthropoda > Arachnida > Araneae > Tetragnathidae > Metellina > Metellina segmentata. Next base: position 72,041,873 of record OX375878.1, read on the forward strand.
CGTTTTAACCCTATATCAAAAACAAAGATTTTTACAAAAACTTTTTTAATAAAGTCTGAAATTATTTCCAAGTTCTTTGACGGATTCTTACACAGTATATAACACCGTAAAACGCCATTTTCAGCCGTCCGCCATTGTGCTATAAGCGTTCCACGTTGACAATTACCTCAACCCAAAAGAAAACGCCTTTAAATTTATTACGCGAGTAACTTTGATCTAAACTTTTAAAAATCATGTTGGCCGTCCTCGGGTAAATCACAAGAAATAGTCATGTTTCAAAACAACAAATTTTTCTCATTTGTTTAATGCCTTCCAGGTTCTTCCCAAATATTCTTTGGGACCTGCTGAGGTTCCATCTAATCATTGAAATAAGTGTTTCGAAGCAATTCGATGGCATGCAATTGGAAAAATAATGAGCCATGGGGTAAACAGTTTTATTTTTATTTACATTGCAATTTAAAAAATCCTCTTTAGTAGATAGTATTAAAAGCGTTATCACATAAGTTATAAGATGGTCGAGGCCTGGTTAAATTGTGTTGGCCAAAAACACATTTATGATGCACTTTAGAGAAAACTTAGAGGTGAGTAAATGTGCTTTAAAAAATATGTCTGCTTATAAGAGAAAAATTATTTCCCCAGACTAAGACTGGGACAGGAGCCTAATTTTTCGCCGTTGAAATCGCTCATTTCTTCCAGATTTAACCATTTATTTTCTTTCTAGCAAAGTACTAGTCTGAGTTCATGCCACTTCTAGCTCATCGTACTTTGCTTTCAATAACGTTCGTGCAGTTGGCTTCTACTACTTACGTCACATCTTGTAAGAATGCAGTTGCAAAAGCAGCTGCAGGCATATATGACACAACTTATTGTTCACACACCATTGCAAATGTTTTGATGTCAAAAGGCGTTTCTATTAGAAACGTCTTTGTCACTTTGAAAATGGTTTAAATACTCCAGATCGTGGTAGTGTAAGTCTCAGCCGAAACATATACACTTTATGGACAGAAGTATTTGGACGCTGCGAAATTCGGAGGAGATTCATCTTAGTGTGGGGTTGTTTACCTAGTTAGGACTCGGCCCATTGCTTTATGTACCTGGTACCATGAACACTGGCGTGTATCTCCACGTTCTGAATCATTCGGCCTTGCCTACACTATAGCGATATTGCGGCAATAATGGTTGTTTCTTCCAACACAATCGAGCTTCATGTCATACTGCAAAACGTGTGCGGGAAAATTAGATGAATTTCATTCACTGGCCTGTTCAGAGCCCCGATCTTAATCCGGTCGAGCACTTGTGGGAAGGTTTACGCTACGTCACAATCTTTTGCGAAAGTTTAAAAGACATTCAATTTTAAAATTTTATTTATCTCAAGAAAATCATATTTTTAGGTATTGATCTAATGCAAAATTTTCCGCAGATTTCAAATCCGTCGAAATTTTTACTCTATCTTCAACGGTCTAGGAGATAGAAAAAAAGAACTAAACAACTCAATTTGAATCTTTTGCGAAAGTATAAAAGACATTCAATTTTAAAATTTTATTTATCTAAAGAAAATCATATTTTTAGGTATTGATATAATGCAAAATTTTCCGCAGATTTCAAATCCGTCGAAATTTTTACTCTATCTTCAACGGTCTAGGAGATAGAAAAAAAGAACTAAACAACTCAATATCTTTTGTGAAAGTATAAAAGACATTCAATTTTAAAATTTTATTTATCTAAAGAAAATCATATTTTTAGGTATTGATCTAATGCAAAATTTTCCGCAGATTTCAAATCCGTCGAAATTTTTACTCTATCTTCAACGGTCTAGGAGATAGAAAAAAAAGAACTAAACAACTCAATTTGAATCTTTTGCGAAAGTACAAAAGACATTCAATTTTAAAATTTTATTTATCTAAAGAAAATCATATTTTTAGGTATTGATCTAATGCAAAATTTTCCGCAGATTTCAAATCCGTCGAAATTTTTACTCTATCTTCAACGGTCTAGGAGTTAGAAAAAAAGAACTAAACAACTCAATTTGAATCTTTTGCGAAAGTATAAAAGACATTCAATTTTAAAATTTTATTTATCTAAAGAAAATCATATTTTTAGGTATTGATCTAATGCAAAATTTTCCGCAGATTTCAAATCCGTCGAAATTTTTACTCTATCTTCAACGGGGTCTAGGAGATAGAAAAAAAAGAACTAAACAACTCAATTTGAATCTTTTGCGAAAGTATAAAAGACATTCAATTTTAAAATTTTATTTATCTAAAGAAAATCATATTTTTAGGTATTGATCTAATGCAAAATTTTCCGCAGATTTCAAATCCGTCGAAATTTTTACTCTATCTTCAACGGTCTAGGAGATAGAAAAAAAAGAACTAAACAACTCAATTTGAATCTTTTGCGAAAGTATAAAAGACATTCAATTTTAAAATTTTATTTATCTAAAGAAAATCATATTTTTAGGTATTGATCTAATGCAAAATTTTCCGCAGATTTCAAATCCGTCGAAATTTTTACTCTATCTTCAACGGTCTAGGAGATAGAAAAAAAGAACTAAACAACTCAATTTGAATCTTTTGCGAAAGTATAAAAGACATTCAATTTTAAAATTTTATTTATCTAAAGAAAATCATATTTTTAGGTATTGATCTAATGCAAAATTTTCCGCAGATTTCAAATCCGTCGAAATTTTTACTCTATCTTCAACGGTCTAGGAGATAGAAAAAAAGAACTAAACAACTCAATTTGAAAGTTTGTTAGTTTTTTATCGTCTGCTGGGGGGGGAAAATCTTTCCATAGCGCAAAATGAAAATGGAAACGAAAAAAAAAAATTCGAATCTGTGATCTTCTATGCTGTTGCATTCAATAATAATTAAATTTCATGAAATTCATTTTTAAATGTCCTAAATTAAATTTTAAATTTCGCCGCGACCCAAAAATTAAAAAAAAATTTGGACTACATGTATGTTAAATCCCATTACTGTAGTGCCATAGATTCGTCAAGACTTTGCATGCAGGAAGTAAACAAACAAACAGACAGACAGACAAACACTTCCTTTTATAATATTAGAGATTATTCTAAGTCCCACGACACTTTTGGTAGGTATGGTTCCAGCGACAGGGAACATAAAATGTTCAGATACTATTTTGACCGACTGTACATATTGCATCCTCTCGAAAAAAGACAGTTCAAAATGAAGACCTAACTTATTCAACTCGACCACCGATCAGGAACCTTTTAAAAAGTGTACGTCACAGTAGTTGTTGTGATTGATTGACTTTAAAGACCAAAATCCCCCGTTTCGAAAAACCTTTTTTAACACTTTAAGGCACACGATTTAAAAAAATTAAAAACCCTAGTTTGCACAAAATTTTTTTCAATACAAAAAAAGTGGAAAAAAAAATATTTATTTCAATTATTTAACATAAAATATTACTCGAAATAAAAAATAATAATAATAACATTTTAATACGTTTTTTATTACAGAGTGGGGCAGATCTAATCCCTCCATCCAACAAACGTTTCAAATGAAAGTCATTGAAACACAACTTTTTTTCCAAAACAAAGTGGAATTTTGCAGACAGTACAGCACCAGGTAATACGAACTTCTTTTTTTTTCGTGCTGCAGAACGTTCATCTTCTCCGAGTAGTGCGTTTTGGTAGATGGTTCGAGGCTTTACCTCGTATTTCCCCTGAAACAGTAGGTTTAGATTTTTTATCTACAGTGGAAGTTCAGATGTTATAGTGCATTTTATCAATTAAAGTCTGGGCAACAAACCCTGCAGCGCACTGCCCTTTGAAAAGTTTCAGCTCCATGTTTTTACCCAATTGTTTATAAACCATAAATGAATTAACAACAATTGCATCCAAAAAATAGAATAGTATGCGGTGCCATCATTTTTTACTACGTCGGTACATAATACATTTATATGTTTATAAATTAAAAATAATAATCTACATTATTATTTTTAATAACTTGCATGGTGGGATACATACAATCCATCACTTATTCAGCTTTAAAATTATTATAAAACATCAAATAATATGTTTTATTTTATTATCAAACAATTTATTCACTCATAATAAATTTTAAGAAAAAAAAAACAAATACCGTTATGAAAGACTGAAATTCACTGCAATTCACAATTCGCCAAACTTAATCACAACAGTGTCAACAACTCACTAAAGCGTTTTGATTTGTATCAATTTTTGTTTTCACTTATTTACGCATTTACCGTTGGTTCATAACATTGCCAACTGAATGTAATACTTTAAATAAAGTATTAAACTGTATGACTATGAATAACTTCAACTTTTCGAGGTGGGTTAAAATATACTGCTGTTTGTAAAATATGCAATACCATGAAGGAGTCATCAGAATTAAATGAAATTTAATACGCAAACGGCTTGTATTAGTACAAATAAATGAATAAATTTTCAAAGCATAAAAACAATATTAAGTGTCCGAAATCAGTATTTGGTGTAGCTACCACGCGCTGCAATAAGTGCTGCTATACCACGTGGCATAGAGTGAAACAGATGTTGAATGTCTGCTTGAGGAAGAGAATTCCATATTGTTCGTATGCGCACCAAAGGTTTGTCTTTTGAAGCTGTAGGACGCGGATCATGAGCGAGACACCGACCAACCAAATCCCACACGTGCTCAATAGGCGACATATCCGGCGAATAAGCAGGGCAAGGAAGAAGTTGCATGTGTTGGGCTGAAAAGAAGTCTCGAACATTCCTTGCAACATGTGGGCGTGCATTATCCTGTTGAAAGATAGCTCCAGGGATGCCTTGAAGGAAGGGAACGACTTTGGGCTCTAGCACTTCACGGACGTACCTGGTGCAATTCAATTTACCCTCAATTCGTAGCAGCTGCGATCGTCCATGATACGAAATCGCACCCCAGACCATAACTCCGTGTGTTCGGCCACTATGACGTTCGATAACGCACTCTGGAAGGCATCGTTCACCGGCAAAGCGTCTAACACGAATGCGGCCATCATGGTTCCACAAATTAAAGCGGGATTCGTCAGAAAGGACAACTTGTTGCCAATCAGCCCGCCTGACGCTGTGCTCATGAGCCCATTGCAGACGCAGCCGTCGATGGTTTGGCGTGAGTGGGATCCTGTAAAAAGGAATCCTTGCATGCAGTCCACAGTGCAGCAGACGTCGGCGAATTGACGAACCCGACATTAGTACACCTGTAGCTGTAGACAAAAGTGCTGCCAACTGCCTGGATGAAGCTGTACGGTCATTCACCGCCATGTGGACCAGGTGACCATCATCGCGCGCTGACGTCACCTTCCATCGTCCACTCCCAATTTTTCGAGCTGTCCGCACCTCACCGGTCCACTGCTTCCAAACTCACATCAACGTGGAACTGTTCCGCTGCACACGAGCTGCTATTGGGCTATAGGAAAATCCTCCCTCACGAAGGCCGATGATTCTCCCCCGTTCAAACTCTGTAAGTTGTTGAAATTTCACCCTATTTCGTCGTGGAGGCATACTTAGGTCTCACTAAACGTTCGCCACTAAAAAATAACCATGCACTATTTTTAACGTCCCGCTACAGCCCTCTATTTATACGCTTTTAGCATTCGTTCAGAGGGCACTGCTCACACCACGCATGCGTGGTGGCTCTGAAACTTCACTACTTTGCATAACATCCTATAATTGACATTTGCTGTAAATTTCAGTTCATTCGGATGATTCCTTCATGGTGTTGCATTTTTTTACAAACAGCAGTGTATATACCACCATGCATAAAAAAACTAAGCAAAAGAAAGATGGGACAGTTTTTGACCCACCTTTTTCGCTGCAAATACTGTGACTAGAAAGGATGAAACAGCAACCACTATTCTAAGAAAGTTTGTTCTTCAATTAAATATGTTTCCTTCACGTGGTATCGATTGTATATTTTCTCGTTGCGGTCATCGTGCTCGCATAGTAGCCAAGGTTAGAATTACAGAGATGCCAATCATTACGGATTTTCAGTAATTGTAACAGATTTTCACTTCTTATTACGGCAAATAAAGAAATTCCACAAATTTTCATTTGTTAGAAAAACAGTGCAGTTACCAAAAATCTACAAGATGGCAATCTACTATTGTCTTTCTAAAAATGTCACCAAGTTAACAGATCTAGAAAAGGACAAACTAGTGCTTTCAATCACGCTTGATAAGTAGGGCAACTTTTTGCAACAAATGCAACTTTTTTTCACATATTCTACGCTGCATGTAAAGTACTAAAAACAAAATTCCTCCTACATGGGGTGCGTTGTACGTGAGTTATAACCGCAACATAAATGCAACCGCCTGCAACTTTTTAAAATTTAGCTTAAAATGAATTAATATGAAATTACTATTTCATTTTTTGCCATCTTACCCAACCCTTCGATCGCGTGTGTCTGATCTTGCGGACGCCGAAGTATTGCGGATCGAACAAGAAGTTCATGAAAATAAGGTATTCGTCCTAACAGACGAAAGTAAAATAAATGGCAAGAAGTAACTTTTAACACATTGGTTGGCACTTTTGATAATCCAGAGGAAACTTGCGTAATCGGCTGCATAGTTTGCGAGGCGTGTGTCGATCATCAATATGTTCGTCTTGTAGATGACGTTTTAAAATCTCTGAATGTTGAGCGAAACGATTTTGCGCCTCTGCTGCGGCTGACGCAGTTTTTCAATGTTAAAGAAATTACTGGCCAAGGATCGACCATTCAACATTCTTCTTTATTTAAGAATGTATTGTAATACTGTTGTATACGACTGAAATTGTTAATATATTTAGAATTTTTTCAATATTTTCCAAATAATTTATTTTAGAATTTAGTGTAACAAAAATAAATCCAACTTTATTTCCATAAATGCAACTTTAGGGAATGATAAATGCAACTTTTCCCATTTTTACTGCAAAAAAAAAGTTGCCCTGTTGCTAAGTCAATAATCTGCCTCACATTAGGATTCATGCTTTTCCTTCCCTACAACCACTTGACAGATCTTCAAACCGAGTGACCGGAAGAAATAGCATGGACCTTCGGGTACATTCTCAGAAGTTCAATGTTCTTCCGAGTTTCTTTCAATCAACTTCCCCAATGCTACTTTAAAATCTGTTGATTGTTTTTAAAACAATTTTATAGCTATCATAAACAATTTTAAAATGAAAAGAAATATTTTCTAGCTAGTTTTGTTTACGCAGAGAGAAAGGTTTACTTTTTTGAAGGTACTAAAATTGATACTGATCTCTTTTTATTGCTTTATAAAATCTATCATCAAACAAGGAGGAAGCGAATGACGTTTTAAATTCTCGTCTTATCTCTTGCCACAGGATCCATTATCGTCGTTAGTGCTCTCCAGAGATGAGCGGAATAAAGCAATACACTTTGTCAGATTAACACTTAAGCACTAATTTTATGACGCGTAACGGATTTACGAATTAGTTGTAAAAAATACAACTTTTACGTGGTGCTTATTACACGTAAGCGTGATCCAAGGTGGAACTCAGATCAATTTTAAGATCGTCTTAATTCGATTACACAAATAGTAAGAAATGCAATTAAATTCAAACACAGCGATTAGGAATCGAGTATTTGATTGATATACAATACATTCCGATAAATATGAATCATAAACGATGCGTTGGATATTCAATTGGATTAACTTACAAATTAAAGTGTCGAAGACCTTGAAATCAATTATATTCAAATACTAGCCACTGCGTGGCTAGAGCCCGGCGTTGCCCGTGCACGTGGTGATGTAAAGTATTAAGCTGGTGTAAAATGTTCCGCAGATTTCAAATCCGTTGAAAATTCAATTAAAAAATTATTTATTTAAGGAAATCATATTTTTAGGTATCAATCTACACTGCAATTTTCTGCAGATTTCAAATCCGTTGAAATTTTTTCTCTGTCTCTCACCTTCTAGGAGATAAAAAAAAGAACTTTGACTTCCGTTAAAAGATTTATCGTCTGGCTGGGAAATCAATCGCGCAAAAATAAAGCGGAAACAAAAAAATATTTTTCTTCGCGTTTTGCGGTTGAAAAAAAAATTGGCATGATTCCGAACCCTGACTGCAAGGTGGCATGAGTCGAAAAAGTTCTTGAAAAACCGATAGAGAATAAAATTATGAAATTCATTTAAAAATCTTCTAGATTGAATTTTAAAATTCGCCGCGACCCAAAAATTGCAAATAATTCGGACTACCTGTGTGCCAAATCTCATTGCTGTAAGTGCCATAGAATCGTCAGGATTTTGGGGCCCCAAACAAACAAACATTTTCTTTTATAATAGTAGAGATTTAACGCAGTAAGACAACACGATCATTATCAATACATATTTTCTCTTTAGTAAAAAAGTCACCTCTCTAGATGGTCAGTCATTATTCAAAGTTTCCAAATATTTCTACACTCGTTGGATATAATTGGATTCCAACGCTGATTTTGTTTAGAAAAAATTTTATCAAATAATCACTCTGCGAAAAATTTGAAACACCCCAAAGCCACAGTGTTCGTTTGAAATGAAACTTAACATGGTGTGTGATAAACGAATGTTGGACCGCGTTTCGAACTCAGAACCCTTCAGTTGCGAAACCGTTACTTTTCCAACTGGGCTACCGTGGTCGCGAAATCTCTATCGTGATTTATTAGCTAATCGAGCTTTCTTCAGGCAACATTTTTCTGGATAATCCAGTAACGGGAAATTAGTTTTCGCAAGTTAGAAATAACTATTGCAAAATGAAAAATCAGTTTTTAAAATGTAATTTTAAGCGTTCTTCAGTGTTGACAGTGCTGACTTGAAGTTTTCCTAGCAATTCTTCCATTTAATCCGAACTTCCTTACGATAATTCCGATTGTTTCCCGGATAGTTTATTTCCTATGAACTTTAAAACTTCATTAGAAAGTTTTGGGAGCACTGAGGCTTCCTTCGTCTTTTCCTCAATTTTACTATTTCTTTCAAGCCGAGTGAAGATTTAGAATTAGGGATGCGACATCGAAAGCAAAACATCGATGTTCAAAATTTAGACATTGATGATGATCGCCCAAAAACCATCGATGTTTTTAAGCATCAGTGTATTAAAACGTTTTCCCCCATTTCTTAAAACTGGCCTAGCAACCTCAACATTAATTTTTGACGGAGGGGGGAGATTTAATTTGTCATTTGCCGTGTTTATTAATTTATAACTAAGACTTTTGTTTAACTGCCAAAACAAAGTTTAAAAAAAAAATGAAGAATTTTGTTTCACTTTCGAGCTTTTACCCCAGATTTTTGTGAAATATTCTGGGGTATCAGAGTTCACTTAAAGTGATATTAATCTGTTACTACCATCAAAAATTGTCACGTTTCCATCGTGCACAAATCACAATCATAATTGGCATTGGTTTTTTAACTACCGGGAGACAAAGCTTTTATTTCCGGTTATCCATAACGAACGTACAGGATGCACGTTCTACCACAAAACAATAGCGCCATCTACATTTAACTTTGCAGATAAACCTCTCGTAATGGAGGCTATTATAGCAAGAGTGGCCTAACCAATATATAAGAAGCCGAAAATTGTATTACTACCTTTTATTATTTTAAATGTGCAGGTTCAAGTCTTCTAAAATTACAAAATAACTTGTTGACAGCTAAAAAACCAATTTCTATAATCTCAAATTATACTGTGGATAAATAAAAAAAAAATAATGCTAAGAAAATCGCATTTATTTCTATTGTATATGTTGGAAGTTTTGACCACTCTTGCTGTAATAACCTCAATTATCTATTACAAATGAAACATCAATTTTTCTACAGGGTGTTTCAGTGAACCGTTTCAGAACTTCTAAGAGGGGTAGGGTACATCCTGACGAACCAAAATCATATACCAATGGGCAGTCAGAAATGCTTTCCTGACTCGGTAGATGGCGTTGTGCGAAAATCCCGAGCTTTCGTGTAGGGAATCTTCATTTCGCACAAGAACGCCAAGTTAGTAGGATGGATGATTACACGATCGCAGAGTTAGCCTATATGCATTTTGCGTACGGGGCTGCAAATTGTAGTGGGCCAGCCGCACAGCGTTTGTACGCAAAACGATATCCGACGAGGCGTATCCCCAGTCATAATTTCTTTGCAAGACTGCACCAGAGGTTAGCTGAGACAGGTTCATTAGAAAGAGCTGACAGGGACAGGGTAAGAACAGCACGGACTGCAGACGTCGAACAGAATGTGCTGCAGCATGTACAGGGGAATCCAAGAACGAGTACACGAAGTGTAGCAAAAGCAGTCGGGGTTTCCCATTGCAGCGTCTGGAGGATTCTCCGAGAAGAAGACATGCATCCGTTTCACGTACACAGCAACCGGAGGATTATGCACCTCGTATTGCTTTCGCACAGTGGTACCTTGGAAAATGTTCTACAAATCCCCTTTTTCCTGCTGAAGTGTTGTTTTCCGATGAGGCATCCTTCACAAGGGAAGGAATTTTCAACACGCATAACGACCCTATCTGGGCGGTCGAGAACCCGCATGCAATAGGACGTCGTGCAGCACAGATTCGATTTTCGGTCAATGTATGGGCCGGTATTATGGGAGATCACCTCATCGGACATTACCTGTTACCGTCTCGTCTAACCGGACCTAACTACTTGCTCTTTCTGCAGCAAGTATTGCCACAACTTTTGAGAGATGAACAGATTTCTGCATCGACGCAACAGACAATGTGGTTCCAACACGATGGAGCCCCTGCCCATTATAGCGGAGATGTTCGTAACTACCTGGATGTCACATTTGGTCAGCAGTGGATCGGACTTGGTGGTCCCGTGCGTTGGCCTGCTCGGTCACCCGACCTGTCATGTCTTGATTTTTATTTCTGGGGTCATCTGAAATCGCTAGTTTATGACACCCCTGTTGACAATGTTGAGGAGCTGGTTGCAAGAATTGCAGTAGCTGCCGGAGAAATTCGAGATATGCCTGGTGTATTCCAGAATGTTCGTATGTCCATGCGTCGGAGATATGAGGCGTGCATTGTAGCCCGTGGAAGAAACTCCGAACACTTACTTTAATCCATGTACCTTTTGCTTCTTTTCATGTATTATTAAAACGATTTCTCACTTACGGTCTCTTTTCTTTACGGTGCTTCTGTGTACAACACCGCTTCAGGAAAGCATTTCCGACCCCACATTGCTATATGATTTCGAGTTGTCAGGATGTACCCTACCCCTCTTAGAAGTTCTGAAACGGTTCACTGAAACACCCTGTATATTGAAACTCACATTAGTTCATTTTCTTTCAAGTGCTTATAGATATTCACTGGCATAGATATTCTTGCTATTCGTTATGATAGCATCAGTATATTTTTGAAATATCGTTACTACCTTATTACAACAGAAACTGTTGTTACATTCTGTATCACTAAGCCCAAATTCTAACGCTCTTACGGAAGTTAATTAAACCCTGAAAGCTAGATAACTTCCACCTGAGTAAATTGATCTTTAAAGAAATATCGCACGTTTCAAAGAAATATCAAAATAATTTCCGCAATAAATAATGTCAAAAACTTTTTAAGCTTTTTAGTTGATTACGGAAAGGTGATGAAAACGTATTGAAATGCATTACATTATCTGAGCTTCTCGCAAAAGCAGGTTAATTGTTCACAATTAAACTAATGCAGAGAATTTAAAACTGGAGAACAAGCGACCATATTAAGAACGATTTGAAATAAATATAATTCTTTTGAAAGAATCAAATGAGTCATTTAATTATGCGGATAGAAAGTGCAATTAATGAGATGAGTACTTCTGGAAAACAGAGAACAAATCGCAATTTGCTCAAAAAATTCTTAGTAAACAATTCTGAACAAAATCGAGCATTTCTTTTTATTCCGGATGAACCGAAGTTGAACGTAATTAGGTTAGATGAAAGGAATATAATGGGAGGGGGGGAAATTCGAAGAATTTGATGCTGTAAAAGCCCGATGGGGTATTGCTAGAGGTGATAATAACAGATTTTGGTTCTTATATTTTTTTTGCTCTTTGATCGTGTTTGACTTGGAAAAGAGAATAAAAATGCGACATTTCTTTAAAATATAGACGAATTTCTTTTCTGAAAAAATTGATAAAGGATTAAGTGAAAACGACTTGTTTTGCATCTGCCCTGAAAAATATTCAAAAGTAGACACAGCTGTCCAAATATTATACTTTTATGAACGTCCTTTTTTCATGAAACACTTAATATTCCGAATTCATCCAGGAGCTTGTTTTTGACAGTTTTTGTTAAAATTGATATTCTTGACTGATAATAATTATTGTTGATGAAATACGAGTTTTTTAAATTTGAGAACATCACTGAATACATTACATTACACTCTTTCTTATGGTGCAATTATTTTTCAAATTGGTTAATAAATAAAATCGATGCAATTAAAAGTTGGTCATACAATTTTCGGAACTTTCAGATCGTAACTTCCGATACAAAACTAAAACGGTCATATCTATATCGTATTACTGTTAGTTTTTAATTTTGAAAATAGCGCAGTATACCTCAAAATGTACTCTTCCTTACGGTACAATTATTTTTAAAATTGGTTCATAAATAAATTCGATGCAAACAAAAGTTGGCGACACAAATTTCGTATTTTTCAGTTCGCATAGCAGGTTCCGCAAGCAGTAGTCGGTTGCATTTTTTACTATCGGGTTTGCCAGATATCAAATTTATCGTGGCAACAATTGCCATAAAAACGATTTCTTTTTATTTGGCAAAGAAAAAGGCTCGCTTTTTTCGCACTGTTCTCAGACAGTTTACCGACAAAGTACAGATCGTAAATTTTGAAGATTAACACTGTTTACTTAAAATTGTACAGGGAACAAGATGCAGAAGATTTTTTACTGATGCGGCTATTAGTTTAGGGTGCATTAAGTGTTAAAGCAAAAAAAAGTGAAATCACTTGCGAAAGAAGTATTGGTTTGCGAAGCAAACCAAACAGTATTGCGTTGCAATCACCGGGGTTGGCGAGCGTAAGCGAGCAGGGGGCGAAGCCCTCGCTGTGATGTCATGTACCGGAAAGTGAAATCAGGATAATACGAATTATTCAGATAGTTTCACTCTGTGAAAGGAATGTTGGTTTGCGAAGCAAACCAAATGGCATCTGTGAAAGGAGTGTTGGTTTGCGAAGCAAACCAAATGGGATAGCGCAGCAATCCCCGGGGGTTGGCGAGCGTAAGCGAATAGGGGGCGGAGCCCCCTTTTAAAGTAAAAAAATATAGTATTTCGTTACTTAATTTCGTTTTTCGTAACTCAATTACGAGTGTGTAAAATAGCAATAAATGTCACATGGTATCCCATAGCAAAAAAATGTTTTCTTTACATAATCATTAAATAACAAAACAGAATGACACATAAAATGTTCTGTAAAATGCATTATTTTTGTATTTATATATCAGAGTTGGATTTATATAGAGAGTTGTATATAGTTAGTTCTATATACAAATCTACACCGTTTGACCAATCCACGCCAAATTTGGTACACGTTTTCTTTAGAACCCGGTGAATTATTTATTAATCCCGTTTTATTTGTCCTTGGGGGCTTAAGCAATTCGAAATTTCCATAGGAATTACAATGTGTATTATTGCGATTTCGTACGAACTGATATTTTAACTTAGATTCTAAGAAACAGTATTTAAACAGAGTTTAAAAATTCTAATATTTAATATTCTTCTTTGATATTCCCAAATAATATTAAATTTCACAAATCCGGACGTCTGAAATCTAGAATTGTCCAGAATCCGGACGTTTTGCAAACCAGCGTAACGGACATATCCAAAATAACGGACATGTTCAGAGTAAATACCACACAGAAAAATTAGATTTGTAAGAAAACTTGTTGCATTGTATTAAAAAGGTTTGTATTAGGGTTTATTTGACAAAAAAAACTGTGTGAAATTATCAAAAATCCAAAAAATGCGGAATGGCCGAGGTCCGGAGAATTCTGGATTTTGGACTTTATACTGTATTTGAAATTATTTTTTTATCTATTCCCAAAGAAATAATTATTTATAAATATTTGATTAATGACATGAAAAGGTTACAAATAATAATTTTGCACAACTAACATTCTATAAAGATACACGGGTTTATTTAATTACAAAAGCGCAAGCCAAAATCCCCACTCATAATAAAAGTTATTTTGGTACTCAGTACCTGGCAACATATCTAGCTGGTATCTAGCTCGTGACTTCGCATAGTTGCCACACCATATAACGTAAAAATAGTACAAAATTTAAAAACGCAAAATTAATTCCGAACTAAAAAATCCGAAAATAATACAGTCTATAACAAAACAATCGACGCACCAAGAAGGAGTCGTCCGATGGAGACAAATATTGGTGGATAGGAAAATTATGTACAGAATAGAAAATTATTAAAATTTCAGAACAATTGAATGATTTATTTCAGAGTTACAGTAACGAGCTCAATAAGGTGTTGACCCGCCTCTAGCCTGGATGCAAGCTGCCACACCGATAAATCTCCCGGATGGTCTCCTGCGTTATTTCTTACCAAATTAGCTCCAATTGTCGGACTACGTCATCAACATTCCCTACCGGATGCAGTCGCCTTCCCATCATATCCCAGACATGCTCGATGGGAGAGAGATCTGTTGATCTGGCTGGTCAAGGAAGTGTTTGACAAGCTTGAAGACAGTTCATAGCAACACGTGCCGTATGGAACTGTCTTTCTGAAAAATAAGCCCAGGGTACGGCGAAAGGAAAGGTAGCAAAACAAGTCTCAGAATGTCGTCAACGTATTGTTGTGCAGTAAGTGTACCTCTAATGACGACCAAAGGGGTCCGGCTATCAAGGGCAATGACACCCCAGACCATAACTCCTTGTTGAGGGCCCGTGTGGCGTGCAATAGTGAAAGCAGGATCGGCACGCTGCCCTGGGCGTCTCCTGACAAGTCTTCGATGATCGTCAGGACACAGTTGAAAGCAGGATACGTCGCTAAAGACTATACGTCCACAGTCAGCATCATTCCAGCCTGATCGAGCCAAGCACCACTGTAATCTGGCTCGACAGAATACAGGCGTGAGTGGCAGGTGGCGTAACGGTCGGTACGAGAGTAGATTTCGCTCTCTCAGCCGTCTGTGAATGGTCATGGTGGACACTCGTGTGTGGGTCGCACGACTGATGGTTGATAGCGATGAATCAGGCTCTGTGACAGCTGATCTGACAATCACTCTGTCCTCGCGATCTGTTGTGGCCCTACGTCGACCGCTACCATCATGACGCTGAAATCTGCCACTGTCCACCCACTCTTGCCAGCATCTTCTAATCGCCGCATCGCTTCGACTCACATGACGAGCGATTCTCCGATTTACCCAACCTGCCTCTTTTAATCCAATGATACGACCTCTTTCAAACTCTGAAAGTTGCTCGTAATGAGCTCGAATCCTGCGGCGAGGCATTTTTTAAGTCATTAAAAGGTATCCTAAATCGCAATGCAGCAGAAATTTTTAACAACAGTTCAAGAACAACTCCTTATATACATCTGCTGGATGCGCAGTTCCGATGCGCTGGAGATCGCACTATTCATTCATTGCACACCAAATTTTAATCATTTGCATATTTGGTCAAAACATTTTTGCATACGAAATTTCAAAGCAATAGGATGATTCTTTCTTGGTGCGTCGATTTTTTTGTTATAGAGTGTATTACTGCACGTGGTCAACGAACACGAGTTTCCGTTTTGTTGTGCCGCGTTACATTTTGAAATAGTTTTTTCAATATCTGTAACCTCTGTCCCAAATATTCTCAAATCTCAACTGTTATAAAAGGAAGTGTATGTGTGTGGACTGTCCTGACGAATCCATGGCACTTACACTAATGGTAATTGGCACACTGGTAGTCCGAATTTTTTTCGATTTTTGTACGAAGCCCGAATTTTAAAATTCAATCTAGAACATTTTAAATTAATGAAATTACACATTTAATTATTATTGTTTTCCTTAGAATGACAACAGCATAAAAGATCACAGATTCTAAATTTATTTTTTCCGTGTTTCCGTTTGAACGCTTTCAGCCGAAGAACAAAACAAATAAAAGTTTTAACTGGTGTAGTTATTTTTCTACATCCTAGATCGTTAAAGATAGAGTAAAAATTTCAACGGATTTGAAATCTGCTGAAAATTTCACATTAGAGAGAGACCTAAATATATGATTTTCTTTAAGTAAATAATTTTTAAATTGAAACGTTTATATTTTTTCCCCAATACGAACGCCACCGCAAATAATGGTCTTCTTTTGATTCCAGATGAATTCATTTTGATTTCCTGAGAAACTGATTCGAGTAAAGCAAAACAAATAATTAAAGTTATGACTGAAGTTCTTCAGTGCTTTTTTCTACCTTAGCGATCGTGAAAGATAGAATAAAATTACACTTTTCAATTAAGTATTTATATTTTCGCAAGAGACTGTGACGTCACGCCGATTGGATCTCTTCGCAATTCGAATTTGGTCGCATTTGACTATGACGAGGCCATCACGGCGTTGCCCGTGTTGTTGGTTTGCTTCCCATTTGGTTTGCAAACCAACAAGACGGGCAACGCCGTGATGGCTGTTATCCAATAGCCTCGAATTCGTAGCAATCACCGGGGGTTAGCGAGAAGTATTCACACCTGACCCCACGAAAAGAACTGTCACGAGCAACGCCGTGCTGGCCACGCAGTGGCTAGTTATTTATATTTCGAAAAGAAGAGGTAAATTCAAAATAATTTATTAGAATTGAAATTCCATAAAAATAATTACTTTCTCGGAACTGGGTAGTACTGATTAAACAATATGAGTAATCGGATTTCTTGGTGGTTTTTTTTTACAAAAACCTAAATGGAATACTTTGTTGCAAGAGTAACGGATTGGCAATTCGGAAGGTTGCGAGTTTGAAACTCGATCTAGCCAAAGGCCGTTGGTGTTCGTTGGAAGGGAGAGGCGTACGTTACATCTGTCGGGGCCTCAAATATCTTCACGTTGGCGTGGTGGGGAAGTTTGGAGAATGGGGTGCCAGCGCAGATGTTGAGATCGTTATTTGACCGTGATTCAAAATTACTCGGTGTTGTCCTCGGATTCTTCCTTTGGGTATTGATCCCTGACCGTCGTCAAGATCCGTTGTCTTACTCCAGTACGACGTTAATTAACTACCTTACCTTTACCATACCTTGCTAATATGTATTCCAGTTTCTCTAAAATTTCCAAATTAAGGTTAATTTCAAAAAATCATTTCAGCTGCTCCCGCGTTAATCATGGTTAATTATGTAGGCACAGAAAATTTAAGTAATGCATTCACAAGGTAAAATAGGTTTTACAAAATACGTAAATGGCATAAAAATATTTTTAATTAATTCTTTTTATTTTTATTTTTTTATTTCTTCAAGTTTTTGGATCGAATCTACCAAAAAGGAGCAATGCAAATGTCAATGATTTAACGAGATTTACGTTTTCTATTAACATAGCTACTTTATCTAAAATTTGTGCGAAATCAGCATTTTTTTTTTTTTTCTAATTTTCGAATCACTTCTGAATGTTGGTTCTAATGCTCGGCGTAGAACAAAACAGCAGACAGCCATGTTCCCCATCTTGTGAGAACAATGTCGGAGGGAACGAAACATTCATCAATTCCTTGAAAACTACCACATGGGAGGGTGCTTTTAGAAAGATTTTTTTCCATGTCCAATAACGGATTTTAATTCCGGAAAGGAATCTTTAACTTTTTCAGCACTATGGTTAAGTGCATGAGGAATACATGCGACGTGGACTAGGTTTTTATAAAACGTTTGTAACAATTTTCCAGCCTTAATCAAATACGAAGCCGCATCTGTCAAAAGCAACAAAACTCGATTTTCTATTCCGCTATCATTGGGAAAGATTTTAAGGCTATAATCAATAAAACGGCATACTGTGTCGTGATTAGTTTTATCTAGGATTTTAGGAGCCAAAAGAAATGGGTGTCCAGCTTCGTGGGAACTCAATTTTCCTATTAAAGGAATAGCCACATAATTACCCCTAACATCAGTGGTTTCATCGACAAGGTACACGTAATTCTCGCCTATGTGTTCCCTAAGTTTTTGTAATTTTTTTTATAGCAAATATCTAAGTAATTCTTTTGGAGAGTGCTCTCATCGAGGATATTTCGGTTCGTGTATTTCGAAAGAAATTCATTGAGGACGGAATTCTTCAGTTTAAAGACAGGAATGTCTGCCGAAATTAATGCCAGACATGAATCTTCGCAAAAACTGTCTTCCTGCTTTGAGGTTGATTGTGATTGACTAAGCAAAACATGACGCTTTGAAAATCTTTGTTCGGCGGAAGAATGTGCTCCTACAAAGAAAAATTGAAATCAATGCACAAACTTAATGAAGCCTAAATTTGAATGTAAATTTTAAGGTATGTACACTAGGGCATCCCGTAACACTGGAGTCCCACCCCTGAGAAACACCATGTAAAGAAACACAGATATATAATTTATATGATAATATGAGGGAGCTTTTATCTTGCTTTCATTTTATTTTTGGATGAACACATAATAGGTGAAGCCGTATTACTCGAGGGTCAAGTTTATTAGCACCTGCATATTTGTATGTACATGTGATTGAAATTCTCAATTCACTTCTATAAAGACAATGAAAAGAAACAACTTACCAGTTTTAAAATGTTGTTCTAGTTCAGATTTCCTTTCACATTTTAGTTTTGCCACAAGGTTGACAATATACGATCGGACATTTCTAACTAATACGTAAACATTTCTTTGTTACATCTTTTATTTAAATCCTTCAGCCATCCTTTGACGTTGAACGAAAAATATTGTGAAATTTTAGGCATGTTTCTGAACAGCAGGTACAGCACAACTGAATTAAATTAAAAATGAATGGATTGCTGTTTTGTGATTTTACATCCTTTTCTTTTTATATTCATAGAATAACTTCCTGTCTTTGCGGCCTGACAATATACGATCGGACATTTCTAACTAATACGTAAACATTTCTTTGTTACATTTTTTATTTAAATCCTTCAGCCACCCTTTGACGTTGAACGAAAAATGTTGTGAAATTTTAGGCATGTTTCTGAACAGCAGGTACAGCACAACTGAATTAAATTAAAAATGAATGGATTGCTGTTTTGTGATTTTACATCCTTTTCTTTTTATATTCATAGAATAACTTCCTGTCTTTGCGGCCTATTCAGCTTTTGAGCCTGAATGTTTATCCCCGTGTGTGAATTTTCTTCATTTTTTCAAATTCTTCCTCCGAAAGTGACTTTGTTGTTTTCGCACACTGAGGCGCCCTTAGAACAGATTCTTTATATAGTTTATTGCTTGTTCAGTCATGTGCCCGTGATTATACATCTTTATGAGAATCCAATGATTGATCGGGTTGTTCTGCAATGTGCTTTTCTTTTCATTTTCATATTTCCTGTGTTACTTAATTATAATTGCTTAGCCGGTTATGTGATCATTTGGTTTATTCATATAATTCATTTTTGTGTGTGTGCGGTAGCATTTTTAAATTCTATTCTACTAAAAATAAATGCAGTGTCTCGTATCTCGAGATGCTCTATATTTCATTGCAAAAAAGTGCTATAAGATTTGGAATATTGATATTTTGGGTCAAAATGCAAAAAATGCAATAACCCTTCATTTATGCAGTAGCCCCTCAAATATGCAATATAAAATTTCACCTATAGTATCCTTGAAGCATGATTCGGATAGAAAATTGATCTCCTGGCTTGTATGTGGCGTTAAACCAAATATGCAATTGCATAGGAATCCGATCTCTACTGATTACTCACAGCATGCAAGTTTCATGAAAATATACCCAGCCGTTTTGACGTAGTGAGGGAATACACATACACCAAATTCGGAAACCATTGATTTTGCAGTATATTGACCCAAAATACATAGGTAACTTTAAAAGGGAAGATAATATTCAATGCAAAAGCACTCCATTTTGATTTATATACATTCAAATTTCATGTATCTGAGTTAGACGCGAAATGATGCAGTCATATTAGAATATTTCTAACATTTATGAATTCTTATGTTTTATGTGTGTTGCAAATAAATTATTTAGGGTGGAGATTTTAACGAATTCAAAATATCGCTAAAGGCGTGTGTTCAATTCTCGGCGATATGTGTATATTTCGACCAATTTTCCATAAAAGTCATTGTTTCAATACATAATGATTTGTAGAATTCCGTTTGATAAAAATAAATCAAGTAACACTAAACAAAACCTTTTAAAATAAGACGATAGCGACTTACCTTAAAAGTGGGTATAACGTAAAATAAAATCATTTAAAAAAACAGTTAACTTTAATATAAAGTCATACTTCGAACTAAGATAGGATAACGTTTAAATAAGACGTAAAAATAACCACACCTTGTTGTTCAAAGATTTCTTACAATTTTTACACAAGTTTCCTAGCAAAGCAATTGATATCAGCAAAACTTACATTTAAAAAAAAATTTTACGTCAGTTTAGAGTATTGCATTGAAGGCCGTATTCAGTAGTAAAGAACATTGTATCATTCAAAGTAAGTATGTGGTTTTTCATTTAGATACCGAATTACTGAATTGACGAATAAAGTACTGCAAAGAACCGATTCGAAACTGCATGTCACTTGGAGTAAAGCGAAATCTAGATAAAACTTCGAAAAAATTTGGAAAAATATCATGATTATAAAATAGTTTAACAAGTCAAAAATATTGATATGAAAACCGATGACAATATTACGCTGTAAAGCTCGTCATTTTTAAACTTCGTCACTTCAAAAATCAAAATAGATTTCTGTAATAGTCATCTCACTATCTTCTCCTTTTGTAGTTTTGTCTTGCACTATTGTGCGATGCATGCGAAATTAATTACATGGGCGGATAAAGTAAGCATACGTATTTCGTCCAAATTAAATTGATGAAGTTCTAAAAATGTCAATTATTTTCTGCTCTCAGATTTTTGCATTTTTCTATGACAAAGAAAAGTGATTATTCGGATCACTTTCAATGTCAACATTTAACAAATTCATAACCCCAGCATCTCCGGGACATTCTGAAAGTTAGTAACATGAATAACAATGTATAGTCAAAAATATTTCAGGGAAATGTCATTTTTGTTTTTCATTTAAAGATTATACATGTTATTAGTAAGGCAACTTTTTTGTTGCAGTAAAAATGGGAAAAGTTGCATTTATCATTCCCTAAGGTTGCATTTATGGAAATAAAGTTGCATTTATTTTTGCTACACTAAATTCTAAAATAAATTATTCGTAAAAAATGAAAAAAATTCAAAATATTTTGACAATTTTAGTCGCGTACAACAGTTTTATAATACATACTGAAATACAGAAGAACGCTGAATGGCCGATCCTTGGCCAGTATTTTCTATAACATTGAAAACCTGCGCCAGCCGCAGTCAGATAATGTGCTGTATCGAATAGTAGAAGCGCAAAATCCTTTCGCTCAACATTCAGAGATTTTAAAATGTCATCTACAAGGAGAACAACATATTGATGATCGACACTCACCTCGCAAACTCTGCAGTCGATTACGCAAGTTTCCTCTGGATTACCAAGAGTGCCAACCAATGTGTTAAAGTACTTCTTGCCATTTATTACAGTTTCGTCTTAGGACGAACACCTTCTTACCATGAACTTGTTTGATCCGCAATACTTCGGCGTTCTCAAGATCAGACACAAGTGATCGAAGGGTTGATTCAGAGAGCAAAAAATGAAATAGTAATTTGATATTAATTAATTTTAAGTTATATTTTAAAAAGTTGCAGGTGGTTGCATTTACGCAAAAAGTTGCATTCATGCAGAAAGTTGCATTTATGTTGCGGTTATAACTCACTTACTATACACCCCATGTAGGAGGAATGTTGGTTTTAGTACTTTACATGCAGCGTAGAACGCGTGAAAAAAAGTTGCATCTGTTGCAAAAAGTTGCCCTAATTATTAGGTATTTTCACTGAAAACCGATGATTGATATTTACTTGACACATGACAACATTATGTATATGAATAAATTTAGTTACTTAATAAAAAAGTGTTAGTGTTTTCCATCGATTAAAGATTATGTATAACAAATTCCAAATGCTAAGGATTAAATTTAGGAGCCTTTTTTTTCGAAACGTTGTTGACATTCTTAGAAAGAGAAATGCCATTAGCTGGAAAGTAGAATTTATAAATAGAATTTTAATCACAAGTCTGCTTATTCTAATTGCTCTTTATTTTTGTTCAACTTCCATTTACTGACAAACATGCGAAACAGAAACACGAAGCTGACACTTCAAGATACTAATGTGCTAGCTAATGTGATGCGAGCATTGCACTAGAACTACTGATGCTCAACTGATATAAATTGCATCATTTCTGGGTAATTTGCAGATGATTTGTGCTGTAGTATGTGAGAAATGGGTAAATTAATAAACGACGACATTTCCTCAGGGTAAAGGAGTGATGTGAGGCATGTGGTATTACGTGATCTGAGGAAAAATCATATGAATTACAGCTACTTATGACGTAGGTTGGTGAAACAAACGAGAGATTTAAAAGTTTGGCCTTAGCATCTGAGGTTTAGAATCAACGGAGTTATTTTTGATTCATTCTGAGCAGATCCAGTACTCAGTGGCGGATCACCCAGTAGGCACTAGAGATGCGACATCGATGTCGATGTTTTCAAAACATCGATGTTTCTTAAAAAACATCAATATATTTAACATTGATGTATTTAAAATTGATGCATTGGGGTCGATGTTTTTGTAACACCGATGTTTATACGTGTCGATGTTTTTACGTTTACGATGTTTTATTTTTAAATAAAAAAAGTACCGTTATAAAAATTAAAAAAAAAAGTAGCATAATTTTCATAATCAGCAAATTGAACATACTTTTAGAACAAAGTGGCCAAGGGTGAAGGGTTTGAAAAGTAGGGATGCGACATCCATGTCAATGTTTTCAAATCATTGATGTTTTATAAAAAACATCGATGTATTGGAGCCAATGTCACATCACTAGTTGCTAAACCAGTTTTAAGAAATGGAGAATTAGTTTAAATACACTGAATTTTAAAAACCTCGATGGTTTGGGGGGCGATATATTATCAACACCGATGTTTTAATTTTGAACAACGATGTTTTGCTGTTGATGTAGCATCAATAGTTGCTAAACCAATTTTAAGAAATGGGAAGAAAAAAAGTTTAAATACACTGAATTTTAGAAACATCGATAGTTTGGTGGCGATGCTTTATCAATATCGATGTTTTAATTGCGAACATCGATGTTTTGAAATCGATGTTTCGATGTTACATCACTAGGTGCTAAACCAGTTTTAAGAAATGGGGGGGGGAGTTTAAATACACTGAATTTTAAAAACATCGATGTTTTGGGGGCGATATATTATCAACATCGATGTTTTAATTTTGAACATTGATGTTTCAAAACATCGATACTTTGCTGTCGATGTCGCATCCCTACTAGGCACATGCCTAGGATGTTAATTACAGAGGGCCTCACAACGGAAAAAGTACTGTGGTTAAATACTTATTTCCAGCAAAAATGGAAAATATATCTTTATAAATTTAGCTTTAGCTGGACGTTAAACTAAAGCAGTAGCATCGTTGGGTCTACTCCCCTTTATAAGTATAATGGCTTAGTGGTACGAGAAGGTGTTTTCTATTGACTCTCAACTGACAAAAGCTTAATTAATTGCAATGGAAATACCAGACATCCCAAATGGGTTGTCCAAGTACGGTACTGCTGTGATGTTCCCCCTGCGGACATTTCCTCGGCCAAATCTTCGAATGCTGGCGAGATCTTGGGAAGATTGTGGGACAGAGGAGGTTCAAGCCCTCAGGCAAGGAAAAGATAGAGCCCGCTTTGAAATGCACACTAAGATTATTAAAAATCTTTCTGTCAACGCGTCTTCCCGTCTTAAGTTTCATTTTCCGTTGTATATCATCCCCGCTGTCCTGGGGAAGCTCATTAACTCTCCTTAATCAAGAAGTAGATGCGTTTGGGGAGAAAGGATTCTGTAAAGCAGTTTCTTGGAGCTTCAGGTTACCCTAATCCCCCATGGGAACTATGCTGGAATTAATTTAGTTTTCGGACGGTAAAATACAAAGATGATTAGACGATGGAAACCCCAATTCCTTGTATCGCCTTTCAGGTGGTATTTAATACTCATATGGAGGTATTTTTAAATTTCATCTCCGTTTATTTTCCCCAACCCTTTCTTGTTTACTCGTCCTTTACAAAAGATAAAATTACCGGAATTTCGTTTTCTAATACGTAAAATTAAAAGAAAAGTGGTTTCCAAAAATTCCAGTACACTCGAATTGCTTATATATTGAAGAAAACAGAAAAAAACATTTGCGTTTGGTAAGTTTCGAAAAGCTTTAAAATGTTTTGCGCTTGGTTTGGTTTGGAAAGTTTATAAAATGTTTTGCGTTTGAAAGGTGCGTTGAGGACCTAACAAATGTTTTGATTTTGGTATATGCTTGTCAAGTTTCTCTACAGGGTTCCCTCTCTTTTTTTCTAACTAAAAAGAAGGACTTTCTAAGCACTTTCTTGGACAAAATAAGGACTTTACAAGGACTTAATTCAAGCATTGAAGAAACCGTATAATACAATGTAATACCTGACTTTCGACCAAAGGGGGATGGTCTTACAGATTAGTTAATCTTAAAAGAACAGTAGAATGTAAAAATTTAGTATTAAAGTCTATTTTCTAAAAATTATACACAAAAATGAGATTTTTCAAATAAACCGTCTGATTTTTACAAAATTCAGCAGTTAATATATGGGCATTTACGTGTACACGTATTAGTAATATGTGTAAGTACATAAACAAATTATAGAATGGAGACCGCAAGAAAAAAACTTTGGATGTTTTTCTTTTATCTCTTTACAGTGCATTTGCTTATATATATATAAAAGGTAAAAAGAAAGAGATAAGTTTGATGAGGACCGGACTTGGTGTTGGTCTCAAAGCTGCTGTTGCGAGTTTGATTTAGTTTTCGTATTCTTTTCATATTGTTTTGTTTTTTCTTTTTAATGGTCTTTAGGGGAGTGTATGAACAATTTTTAGCATATTGCTGCTCATAGGAAACACCATTTTGTGTTGTCTGGGTCAGGCTCCCCCCCTAATCCACCAGCACTTTCATTTAAAAAAAATTCCTAATTTTTTTATTACAATTACTATTTTAAATTTTTTTTAAATTTATTATTATTATTATTATTTATTTTTATTATTATTATTTATTATTATTATTATTATTATTTTAATTGAAATTACAGTGTTTACCTTGTTGTGTCTGCAGCTTCAGCCTGCTTATCAAATGGAAATTACTCACCACCAGTAATTATTTTATAATACACTTTCGAAAATTCATAATGAAAATAAGAAGTAAATTCATTTATTGGCACATAAGAGGTTTCGATAAAATAAAATTAGTGGCAAACTATTAATTTACTACAAGGATTGCAAGTTGCATATACGTCAGAGTCAAATTTGACTGGATCGGAGACCGAACGAGTTTCAAAGAAAATATTTTCCCGTGAACCAAAACGGATCATAAGAGTTTTGTATAAACTTTGATAAATTTATAAAAAGGTTAAAAAAATAAAATGCAATTTTATTGAATAGATATTCCAACTAGTTGCCACCATCCCAGCCAAAGCCATTCGGTGTATTGCCACATAATTTTGAACCATGGTCAGATGACGAGACATCTGAGCTGGTACCCCACTCTCCAAACCTCTACACGAACCTAACGTGAGGACTTTCGGCCACGACAGATTTAAGGTGTACCAGTCGCCTCTACACCATACGCTTACAAACATCATTTTACTGAAACAAAATTAATTTGAAAATAATCCTCTAAGCTGACAAAGGAAGCAGATTGCGTATGGCACAACAAAAGAAAAGTGAAATTCAAGCACAGTCGGCCATTGAGTATTTGTCACCCGGATACAAAGAGAAAAAAATTATAAAGCATAGAAAAATTACTTTCACTTTCGGTCAGCAGCCAAATACGATGAGTTAAAAATTTCTAGTTTTCAAACGATTTTTCCCAATTTAGGAAATTTTCTGACTATTCTCGGTTCTCCAGCACTCTGGTTTACGTTTTTGCAATCTTTTCCTCCAATGTTTTTTTAATCGAGCGGGTCGGGTTTTTTTTCGGAACTGATAACCGATTGCTTCAAATTTTCAGAGCAGAATCAGCCCCGAATATCTTCAAAATTTTTCTTTTACTTTTTTTTTCTCGGGATAGTTTTTACAAAGAATTAGAAGCATAAAAAAACTAGATTTAAAAAAAATTGCAACACATCGGGTTGCCACTCAGATAGCAGTATTAATTAAAATAAATTATCTTTATATTGTTTTCGATTCAACTACATACTTAAAAATAGACTTCCCCATAATTGTAATAAACTTTAAAACATAGCACTTGCTGGTAACTGAATAAACAAAATTAATTAACGTTTAATGATTGTGTATTCTACTTTCCTCTATCAGGGAAACTATTTTGTGCATTGCAAGAGCCACTCATAAATCGAAAACAGACAGATTTTCATGGGTTTTCAAGTTTTTAAAGTGTATTATATATATATATGTGCTCATCAAGAGTCGATCGATGATTTGTATATCGCATATCAAGTGTTGCCATTCAACCAAGCCAGTTCTCGAATCATCACCAAAACCGTACTTGTAAGCAGTTTTATCGCCGATCAGCTGCTAAAAAGAGGTTGGAAATAGTGTGAAAAAATATCGTCATTTGAAAACTGAATTTTGTTTTCAAAGGAAAATAAGCACTTTCTAAGGACTATTGATGAAATATAAGCACTTCTAAGGGCCCTTAGAAATGGAAGGTCAAAATAAGCATTTATAAGCACTTTCTAAGCACCCGTGGAAAACCCTGTTCTAGTAAATATTTTCAATAATTTTATTTCATAAAATAAACGGAAATACTATTGCAATTTCTAAAGTTACAGTTATTTAATATTTATGGAAAGCTATGCCTTGTGGAAATTATTTGTATCTTAGATGGCGTTGGCGTCGCTGACGTCATGCACCTTCCCTGTTCTCCCACACCTTGCAGCTTTTGTCGGTTGAAGTTAGACCTTGATTTGAATTCGATGAGAACCTAAGCGTTCTTAATTTGATGTATATTTGATTGATTCGATTTGCATTAATATGTAATCTTTTTCTGCATATGTAATGATGTAAAATAATAATGAAATTTTAATTTATCTGAAGAATCTCTCCAATCATCATTTTTGTTTGTTTCGAAAAATGCCACTGAACCATTTGATACACAGTCCAGTCACATTAAGGTGACCACCACCTACTTTCGACCTCAACGTGAAATAACCAATCACAAAAGGCAGGTGACAGCACATTGCAGTGGAGTGTATGTAAAGGATGTCCTAGGGCATCGGAAAGCATTTAATCGTTGGCGTAATGCAGAAACGTAGCGATTTATACGACGTCCAAAAGGGCATGATTATTGGCTTTCGGGCTAAGGGTGGAAGCATTTCGGAAACGGCTAATTTTGTGAACTGTTCGCGTGCCGCCGTGGTAAAAGTATACCGTGCATGGCAAAATGGCACTATCCAAAATCAGCTGCGTGGCACATGTGGTGCACCACGGGCTATAGATGACAGAAGCGAATGAAGGCTACTCGGGCGAATAGACGTGTAACTGTTGAGCAACTGACCGCCCAGATGAACCAAGGGGCTACCAAGAGTGTATCCTCAACAACGGTTCAGCGAACGTTGCTGCGCATGGGCCTCCGCAGCAGACGCCTGGTTAATGCACCTATGCTGACTGCTGTTCATCGGCGACGAAGGCTGGAATTTGCACGCCAGTACCGCAACTGGACGTCCACAGAGTGACGACAGGTGGCTTTTTCCGATGAATCACGTTTTATGCTCCATCGGACAGATGGACGTTGGCGTATACGGCGTGAAACGTCTGAAAGCAAACACCCTGCAACAATTGCCGGAAGGATCCAGGCTGGAGGAGGGAGCATTATGGTTTGGGGAATGTTTTCCTGGCATTCACTGGGTGCACTCATCATCAGAAACCTAATTGACTCTCTTCCTGCACGTCTCGCAGCGGTCCGCTCTGCCAAAGGTGGTAATTCTGGCTTTTGACAGGTGGTCACATTAATGTGACTGGACTGTGTATTCGAAATAGCGCCGTTCTGCATCGATCCACGAAGTGTAATATGTTTGAAGTTACACATATTGAAAATCTTTTGGTTTATCATTTATGAGCGAAGACTGCTAAAGGTAGGATTGATTTTAATATTCGTAAAAATGACAGTAGAGATTATTTATTACCAAATTGAAATCGAAACGAAAAGTTGCTAGAACCGCGGTGTCAAAAGTTTTGAAAAAGACAGAATTTTTTATATTTTTTTTATAGAAAGACTAAATCAATGTCTACTTGTTAAAAGAAGGTTTGGATTTATTACTCGCAAAAGCAAAAATACTGAAAGAATTAGACGCAAGTATAGACTGCAATTTAAAGGCTGATTCGGATGATTACGAAACTGAAATTGCATCCGCACAAGAGTAAGAAGAGAAAATTCGACTTTGGCATCTTAGAGCAAAAAAAAAAATTGAAAGAATTGAATAAAAGCATAAATTTGGATAATACAAACACTGTTGTTTCCATTGACTCCAAAATCGAAAGGAAACAAACTCCTCTTCCTAAATGGACCATCAATAAATATTATGGTGATTATGCTCATGACTAGTTTTTGGAACTCTTTTAAAGCTGTAATTCATAATAATGAATCTTTGTCCAAGATCGAAAAATTTAATCATTTGAAATCATACATGAGCGGCAACGTGGCGAACGCAATAGAAGGGTTTTGCATTTCGGAAGTAAATTATGATCAAGTAGTTGAAATTCTTGAAAATCGGGCATTTTTATAAATTTACATGTGCAAAAACTCATTAACCTTACTGCAGTAACTAAATCTAGTGACATAGTAAAACTTTGCAAATTGTGTGATACCATAAAAACACAAGTACGTAGCCTGAGGTCATTATACAGGGTGGTCCCGAATTCATGGTACAAACTTTAATGGTAGGTACAGGACATCGTAACAATGATTTATTGTATAGGAATGTATAGTCGCAAGTGACGCGGTGAGGCGTAAACAGGGGAAATAAAAGGAAAGAGAAATGGAGTGATCGGTTGGTATCATTGCCGGTAGAGTGCAGTAGATGTCTAGCCGCTGTTGAACATGATGCATCGCAGTAGGGAAAAGCGCCATTCACAATTGTGCTGCCGTAGACGATGGGTGACTTTACGTATGCAGAAAAAGCAGACATGCATTACATGTACGGCCGTGCAAATGGTAACGGCAGAGCTGCGTTACGAATGTATCGCGCGGAGTATCCTGATCGACGAATGCCGGATCATAGAATTTTTCAACGGTTACATCGTCAACTTTGTGAAACAGGTGCGTTCGACGTCAACAGACATGGCGCTGGTCGAGTAAGAGCTGTACGCACTCCAAGGCTGGAAGAAAGCATCTTGAACATTGTGGCTGATAGACCCGAGTCAAGCACAAGAACTGTTGCGCGTGACGTAGGTGTGAGTCATCAGACTGTATGCAGAGTGTTAAACGAAAATCGCTTACACCCCTTCCATTTTCAGAAAGTACAAGCATTGAATCCGGCAGATTATCCTCGCCGCGTGAACTTCTGCCTGTGGGTGATGCAGCAATGTGCGTTGCAGCCGGATTTCGTAGATTATGTGCTATTTACAGATGAAGCGACATTTTCACGCGAGGGTGTCTTTAATGCGCACAATTCCCATGTGTGGGCAACCGATAATCCACATGCAACGCGTCGACATGCGTTTCAACAACGTTTCAGTATTAATGTGTGGGCTGGTATTGTGAACGACTTTTTGATTGGCCCATACTTACTACCCACGCGGCTCACTGGCGGAAGCTATCTTATTTTTCTGAAAGAAGTGTTACCACAACTGCTGCATGATGTTCCGATCGCCATTTGTAACCGCATGTGGTTTCAGCACGATGGGGCGCCAGCACACTTCAGCATTGATGTACGGAATTACCTGAATGCCACGTTTGGTACTCGATGGATTGGGCGTGGTGGACCAGTCCCTTGGCCACCCCGATCTCCCGATTTATCGAGCCTCGATTACTTTTTATGGGGACATCTAAAGCATCTTGTTTATGAGACTCCAGTTGACTCAGATGAGGATCTCGTCGCTCGCTTATCTGTAGCTCCTGCAGGTGTGCGTGAAATACCAGGCATCTTTGAACGTGTACGCCAATCGCTCCACCGACGCTGTCAAGCATGTATCGATACTGGTGGACGCAATTTTGAACAATTACTGTAAACATGACACTTGTCAACAACGCTTTCAATAAAATCTTTGTTTTTCCTTTCGGCCGTTATTTCCCCTGTTTTCGCCTCACCGCGTCACTTGCGACTATACATTCCTATACAATAAATCATTGTTACAATGTCCTGTACCTACCATTAAAGTTTGTACCATGAATTCGGGACCACCCTGTATGTCAAACCGGAATCACACAGTCACCTGTTGGTTCCTATCTTAATGAAAACATTGCCTCCCGATGTAAGTTTAGACTTTAATCGTGAAACGAATGAAACATTTTTTGATATCGATAAATTATTAGAATTCATTCGAAAGGAGAGTAACTACAGAGAGAAATTATTTATCATCCTCTTTGCGAACTGAAACTATTGACCAGTATTTCACTCCACCCCCCACCCGAAGTGGCAAAGAAAAAATGTTGTGTCTGCTGTTGAGCTTTTGGTCTGTGTATGAGAACTCGCCCGTGAATAATTTAAACAAAAAGGGCGTTTATAACGATAGTTGCCTCTTTTGCAAATCGAAGCATGATTCAGAACTCTGTGAGTATTTGACTGCAGAAGAGGAAAGAAATTTATTACATAAACAGGGTAGATGTTTTTTATGTCGCGGAACAATATATAGGCCACGTTCACATGAGGCGTTTCAACGCGCGTTTGGCCAGGCTATTCACTACCTCCTACATATATAAAGCCGTCTGACTGATACGCAAACCGTATATGACGTCACGATTAAAAGGTATAGGATTCTTGTCTTGTTTGAATTAAATGCTGAAGCCATCCGCACACGCATTTCATCAGTGGATTATCGTGATTAAATTTTACACTCGCAGTTGCTAAGAAAGGGAGAAAAAGGTATGTTGATTTCATTTTTAATATACTTTAAGTAATTAAAACCAATGAAATATTTTTTAGGTTAAGAAATTTTTTTCGAATCACCAAAGACCCAGCATCTGATCATCCTGTTTTATTCTCCTTTGGGTATGTCAATTATTCAGCAAGTTTAATAACATTTCGTATTATAATGATATCCAACAATTCACAAACATGACTTTATTGAACTAAGCCTAACTGCTCTTTTGGTTAAATCAAAATCTGTACACTACAAATATCTATATAACAGCACTTTTCAGATTTTTTTGGTTAATATTATTACTTGGTTATTGTTATCAAACTCTGGGAGTCGAAGTAATTACAATAAGCGGATTCTATTGTAAAATATGTTGGTGTATAAGAGTGTTTATATGCTGAATCATAATCTCAATCAATGAAATACTTTTTATTTCTGGCCAGATGCCTTTTAGTTGTAGTGTGACAGGCTGTCGTAGGAACTACAAAGCAGAAGAAAAAGTTTCTAGGTTCTCATTTCCGAAAGATGAATAGATTAAAAAAATTGGTAAAATGCATCCCAAGAAAAGATTTTTTCTGGACAAAACATTATCGAGTAAGTTGATAACAGCGGTCCTTAAACTTTACCGTACCATGAACCGCCTGTCCTTAATTTTTCGATGTTGCGGACAGCCAAAATTTTGAAATCTTAAGTACATTAAATATGTACTAGGGGGCCCGCCCCCTGCTCGCTAACGCTCGCCAACCCCCGGAGGATTGCTTCGCAATCCTCATTGGTACGGTGCGCGAACATGCGCACGCTTCGCTCGCATCAATGAAGACATGTGTCCTAGCATAAGAGAATGTTTATAAAATATGATATTCAAAAAAAAAAATATTTTTCAAATCTAAATTTTTTTGCTGTTTTTCAGAAAACATATATACAGTACCTATGGAATCAGAATTAAAATGAATACTTTGAGCAAATTTGGTTCGAAATGTGAGCGCTGATTTGGAAATTGAATACTCAGCATGTTGTTTGTGCGTACATTTACCCCTGCACTCGAGCTACCCACGCTTTTTTATTGAGTTTGTTGTCGAAAGTTGTAGTGCAAGCGTCTTGTTGAACTATAATTGTTGGCACTAAAAAGGACCTTTTTTTTAAAATAGCCCTGTAAAGATCCTACGCTTTCTTTGATTTCTTTTTTAAACTGCAACAGCTCAACTAAAATTTTTTTTTTTTTTCAATAAAATTTCATTCGATAACGCTATAAATTCAATGGAAGCGCGAGGCTTCGTGATAAACAAACAATCATACAACGTTGCCAAAACGCGATTACAAATAACGTCTTTTTTGCGTGCCACGTAAGAGAATTATATATGTAGATTTAAAGTTTATCCTCCAAGTGGGAGAGGTTCCTATATGTTAATAACATGCACAATTGTTCATTTTATAAATAATGTTTTTTATTAAATTTAAAAACAATAGATGTAATTATTATTTTACCATACTAATACCATATAATTTAGTTATTGTTATTAGAAGAAAAATATCGTTGATTATGACCGAATTGAGCACTTCCTTGGAAGTCGTTATAAACTATTTTCACGGCATTTCTTATTAGAATACATTTATTAAGCTGATTAGATTCAATTTTTAGAAACACAAGAATAACAATAGACAAAATTGTGTCCTATTCACCTAGCAGTAAAATCCTGGAGCTACACAAAGACATTTCCGACATCATAGAAAATTCAGCTTGTTTTTAAATCTTGAGCCAGGAATAAGGTTAAGATTTATTCAAGCCTTCACGGACTCCATTTTAAGATACACTGGTATAGAGTACTTCCTTTAGGCTTTGGAAAGTATATTCCCATAAAATATGTGCGTCATTCCACATAATTAAGTTTTTAAAACGTTAGCTTAGAGGTAAAGCTGACCATTTAAAAAATAATTATTATACATTCTTTTAAAAGGTTTGCCAGCAACACTTTAAACCAGGTGACTTAATATGGAGACATCTGCTTTTGATGAAAAGATTGGTCTATATTTAACTGCTCCATTGCAATGGCCCCACCTAAAAGCCGGAGTGCTACCCAGCATTTTTCCAAACTGTTCATCATACCTTTCTTCAGAAGCAGGACCATGTAGGCAGAGTCTACGTTAAAGGCAACAAAGAGCAAAAAGTAACAACTTAGATGAGGCAATTGCTAACAGCATAACATCTAAAAATGTATATGAGAAAAGTAGAATTTTTTCAAATTTCAATGAACTTATTCTTTGTAATTTGAAACACAAGTGTTCTGAATTTTGGGATGTAGTACAAAATGCTGATGTCTTAATGTTTTTAAATTTAGAAAAGAATTTAGGATGCGTTAAATTGCTATTTGCTGTAAAAGTAAACTCTGATCTCTCATTATTTGTGTCGTTTAAAGGAGAAATGCTTAGCCAACTTGGTTGAAAATATAAAGAACTCTCTCTAAAAGTTACTTCTATTACAGAAATTCATGAAATACTTGAATACATAGACTTGAATACATACTCTAAAAAATGATTTAAAAAAGGCAAATGAAGTAGCTATTGACATAATAGAATCCTTATTGTGTTCATTGTGAATGAAGAAAACTCTAATCAGGTTGAAAACATAATGGAGCAAATTCGTCTTTTAAATTCTAAACCACAGAAACGACACTATTCTCCAAATACTCTTATTTTTGCTTCAATGTTCTTTTTTCTATCTCCACAAGCTTATAGATTTGTTAGATGGGAAAAGATAAAGATATTTGTTTGTCTAAGTACCATCCATAAAATAACCTCAAAAGGAAATGCGAGTCCTCAAACAGAATTAAATGATCATTTGTTTTTGGCATATGCTAAACAAAGAGTTCATAAACTTAAAGAACACGAATTATACGTATCATTAATGATGGATGAAATCCACATCAAATCCTTCCTTGATTATAAAAGTGGTGATCTTGCTGGCATGGCATATGAGAGTGATGAAATGGCATCAAGTGCTTATGTATTTATGTGATGCAAAGTAATTTAAGCTCATTCAAAGATGTTGTGCATATTTTCACTGCAAAAAAATGAGTGCAGAAATGCTGTTTGACATTTTAAGGAAAATTATTTTGGGTTTGGAGGCAATAGGCTTTAAAGTTATCGTTGTGGTGAGTGATAACTCGATTAACCGAAAATGCATATGCTTTTTTAATAACCCTTTGTCAAACTTTGTCTATCCCCATCCTGCTGATGCAACACGCCCCTTATTTTATGCTGTCGATACAGTTCATCTAATTAAATCTGTTAGGAATAACTGGATTAATTAGAAAAATATTGGAACAGGCAATATATTTTCCCAATTTTGATTTGTCGTTAAATGGTGTTCACACCGCCTCCCCTTTTCATCCACTTAAAAAATTATATGAAGTGGAATCCGGTGATTTACTGAAATATGGTTATACCCTATCTCGAAAAGCTCTTTGGCCTACAAACCTGGAACGACAAAATGTAAAACTCGCATTGCAAGTTTTTAATGAAATTGTATCAAAAAGTGTTGTTTAGTTAGGGGGAAAACACAATTTGCTAAATTCACAAGGTACTTCATTATACTTAAAAAGATTTTCAACTTGGTTGTCAATAATGAATATCAAAACACCATATAAAGGCATTCATTCACGTAATGATATGTGCCATCCATTAACGTGGAATGAATCTAATGAAAACTTAATTTTATAGACTGGTCAAAAAAATGGGGTGAAAAGCAAAGCAATACTGTGCGACTGACAAGAGAGACATATTCAGCTCTTGTATTAACAACATCGTCCATTCTTGAACTGACTAGATAATGTGTAACTGAACTTAATATGTCCTATCTCCTACCGGGAAAAAATCAAACTGAGCAACTAGAAAATTGATTCAGTATCATATCTCTTCGACAAATTTTCGAAGTAGAAAATAAAAAACTCCGTGCATGTTCGGTTTTGAAATTCTCATTGATTTGCAAAAGTATGGGCCCCGTTACTGTGGATGACTTTTCAGATACCTGTGATACTTCTGATGTTGATAAAAACGTTAATGAAGCCATATTGATTCCACATATTGACGTCACAGATAATTACATTGATTCAATTTCTGATAACATTCCTTTAATCACATATTTAGCTGGTTATTGTTGTCATTCAGTTGTAAAAAGGATTAAATGTGAAAGTTGTAGTGGCAATTTAGTTATTAAAAAACCACTAATTATTCATTCAGGCTTTCAGCATATCCATAATTGTGACAAGTGCATTAAAGTACCGAGCTGTGGATGCTGTAAAAGTCATTATGCATAATTTTATTGTTCTGCAAAAATTAATTGGGATAGAGTTTGAGAGTGAATTTTTTAAAGTATCAAACCAACGCCTGTTTGTTTTGCGTGCTACTCAGGAAGTACTGATATCCAAGGACATAAGTATTACACTATAAATTATGAAGTTGCTTTTGAAAAACCATGTAGGTCCAAAAATGACAAGATGATCAAATTACCAAATAAAAGAAAACACGAAACATTAACACAGAATAAAAGGTTAAAATTGTGTTTAATCGAGGGTTGTACATTTTCAATTTTTTCTCCTGTTTTCCCTTTAAGGATGTCTAATGTAATTCACCCGAGTCTCTTCCTGGTTTTTTAATTCCCTAGTCAACTTCTTCTCTAAGACCTTCGTGCACATTCATTCCTATTATTTATGCATCTTCGGTTAGTTCGTCATTTCCCTTATCTAATATACGATAAAAATGTTTTAATAAAAGTTAGAATTTTGTTAGATGCCTTGTCTACAATAGCATTCATATTTAAACTTAGACATCGTTAAAAAAATGAATGCATCTTAATTTTTCTTTCTATTGTGTACATATTTATATACGTTTTTGTATTTTATTAACCAGTAATTTGCTTTTATATATATTGTTAGATTCCTTGTCTACAATAGCATTCATATTTAAACTTAGGCATCAGTAAAAAAAAAAATAATTAAAGCATTTTAATTTTTCTATTGTGTACGTATACAGGGTGGTCCCGAATTCATGGTACAAACTTTAATGGTAGGTACAGGACATTGTAACAATGATTTATTGTATAGGAATGTATAGTCGCAAGTGACGCGGTGAGGCGAAAACAGGGGAAATAACGGCCGAAAGGAAAAACAAAGATTTTATTGAAAGCGTTGTTGACAAGTGTCATGTTTACAGTAATTTTTCAAAATTGCGTCCACCAGTATCGATACATGCTTGACAGCGTCGGTGGAGCGATTGGCGTACACGTTCAAAGATGCCTGGTATTTCACGCACACCTGCAGCAGCTACAGATAAGCGAGCGACGAGATCCTCATCTGAGTCAAATGGAGTCTCATAAACAAGATGCTTTAGATGTCCCCATAAAAAGTAATCGAGGCTCGATAAATCGGGAGATCGGGGTGGCCAAGGGACTGGTCCACCACGCCCAATCCATCGAGTACCAAACGTGGCATTCAGGTAATTCCGTACATCAATGCTGAAGTGTGCTGGCGCCCCATCGTGCTGAAACCACATGCGGTTACGAATGGCGATCGGAACATCATGCAGCAGTTGTGGTAACACTTCTTTCAGAAAAATAAGATAGCTTCCGCCAGTGAGCCGCGTGGGTAGTAAGTATGGGCCAATCAAAAAGTCGTTCACAATACCAGCCCACACATTAATACTGAAACGTTGTTGAAACGCATGTCGACGCGTTGCATGTGGATTATCGGTTGCCCACACATGGGAATTGTGCGCATTAAAGACACCCTCGCGTGAAAATGTCGCTTCATCTGTAAATAGCACATAATCTACGAAATCCGGCTGCAACGCACATTGCTGCATCACCCACAGGCAGAAGTTCACTCGGCGAGGATAATCTGCCGGATTCAATGCTTGTACTTTCTGAAAATGGAAGGGGTGTAAGCGATTTTCGTTTAACACTCTGCATACATTCTGATGACTCACACCTACGTCACGCGCAACAGTTCTTGTGCTTGACTCGGGTCTATCAGCCACAATGTTCAAGATGCTTTCTT
Organism: Metellina segmentata; assembly: GCA_947359465.1. Lineage (NCBI taxonomy): Eukaryota > Metazoa > Arthropoda > Arachnida > Araneae > Tetragnathidae > Metellina > Metellina segmentata. The sequence continues at coordinate 72,079,178 of OX375878.1, forward strand.
CCAGCCTTGGAGTGCGTACAGCTCTTACTCGACCAGCGCCATGTCTGTTGACGTCGAACGCACCTGTTTCACAAAGTTGACGATGTAACCGTTGAAAAATTCTATGATCCGGCATTCGTCGATCAGGATACTCCGCGCGATACATTCGTAACGCAGCTCTGCCGTTACCATTTGCACGGCCGTACATGTAATGCATGTCTGCTTTTTCTGCATACGTAAAGTCACCCATCGTCTACGGCAGCACAATTGTGAATGGCGCTTTTCCCTACTGCGATGCATCATGTTCAACAGCGGCTAGACATCTACTGCCCTCTACCGGCAATGATACCAACCGATCACTCCATTTCTCTTTCCTTTTATTTCCCCTGTTTACGCCTCACCGCGTCACTTGCGACTATACATTCCTATACAATAAATCATTGTTACAATGTCCTGTACCTACCATTAAAGTTTGTACCATGAATTCGGGACCACCCTGTATTTATATACGTTTTTGTATTTTATTAACCAATAATTTGCTATTATATCTATTCAACAATTGTAATAGGCTTCAAGAGTCTAATTATAGAATTGCCTCGAATGTAAAGCTTAAAAAATTTGTTGTATGCTTTGTATGTACATTTTGTGTTTGTAAATATGTGCTTTTTCTATGGACCCAAATACTGAGCTTGTACATTAATAAAAGTAATTTTCCATAGAATTGGATATTTCTTGGAGTATTTTTCTTAGTTTTAATAACCTTTAACAAGTGCTATTTTTGTTTAGAACCCTTCAATTGTATACCCCGATACACAATACTTTTTTAGCAGACAATCTCGTTTTCAAAGGTTTTCTGAATTTGCGATCGGAAGACTTTTACCTTTCTGCTGGTGACGTCATAAACTAGCCAGACGGCTTTCTTATCTAGGAGGTAGTGAGGCCGCCATTAAATTATTATTTTTTATTCCTCTAATTCAAGTTTCTATCTTTGCGACCTTGAAGAGCGGGACCTCGCTAGCCTTGCCAAACGCGCATTTTACACCTCATGTGAACGGGGCCACAGAATCAGGCATTGCAGAACGAATATATTTTGCACAGAATGACAAGAGCAGTCACAATCGTGGTTTTTTTTTTTTTTTTTTTTTTTTTAAGGGCTGATGAAAAACAAAATGAAAAAAAAAGAAGAAGAAAAGTGGAGAGAAATCGAAAAATGTTCTTTCAGTACTTTCTCTTGACAAACGTAATGGCATTTTGCTTCACACCTGTTGTGTGGTGTTAAAAACAAAAATGCAGTCAATTCCGATAAGATTGTTAAGACAATGGTTCCATTAGAACATTTTTAAAACAAGAAATTGCAGACAAATAAAGGCTTCCTGTTATTCGAAAAGAAACACTCTCAGTATTTACTTTTGGAAATGACACTCCCATTGGAAAGACATTCGATCTGGTTAGGATAAAATTAGAAAATAGAGGAATACAGAACTCAGAAATCATAATTGAAGCTCTAGTAAAGCCACGGTTTACTAAGAAAGCGACAAGTTGCTCTGCAAAGAGATTTTTAAGGCTAAGAAAACGATTTCAGATCAACCCTGAACTGTTCAATTCCTATCATGTTAGTTTTCAAGATTATTTGCAACAAAATATATCATCGAATTAGCACCAGATACCTCCGAATATGAAAATCAAGTTACTTATTTTTTAACACACAGAGAGGTCTGTCACCATGATCGAACCCCTAGTAAATCCACGTTGACAAAACCCGCGCTTTTTCTTACAAGCAATTAGACCGTTTTGACCTTATTGGAATTTTGAAACCATTTGTAATTAGAGCCAAAATTATCATACAACAAATTTGGACTCTTGCTCTTAATTGGGATGAGAAACTACCTGAAGAGTTGTGTGTTAAATGGAAAGAATGGTGCATTGAAGTTTCAACTTTGAATGAATTCGCCATTCCACAATATTATTTTTCAAACTGCATTGTTGACATGAACAAGATTCGCAGTTATTTTTGGATCCAAAGAGTCGCCAAATTGTGAAAAAGATTATAAGTAGATGCCTCATTTGTAAAACAGATTCGGCTAAACCTGCTGAACAGACTACTTCACAATTGTCAGAAGATAGGATCAATGAGACACCTCCATTTTACGTATGCGGAATTGCTTTTACAGGACCAATTTACGTAAGAAATTCTGAAGTAAACCAGAAATACTACATTGCACTGTTCACTTCTGCAACCAGAAGAGCTATACATCTTGAACGTGAACCAAATCTCTCAATGGAGTCTTTCATTCTGGCTTTTAAGAGATTTGTTTCGGGAGAGGAAATTGTCCAATAATTTACTCTGATAATGCCAAGACCTTTAAAAAAAAGAAAAAGGAACTTAAAGGTTTCTTAAAAATCCTGTCGCACGATACCTTTTCCATGACTTTCTCGCCAATGAAAGAGTTATATGGAAATTTATAATTGAACGAGGGCCATGATGGGGAGGTTTTTACGAAAGACTGGGTAAAATCTGTGAAAGAATGCCTGAGAAAAATTCTCGGTAAAGCCTTGTTGACTTTTGAAGACGATATTGACACAGGTTGAAGCAGTTCTGAATTCTCGTCCTTTGACTTATGTATACAGTGAACACGACGAACCTCTACCACTGAAGCCAGTCGACTTCTTGAACTTAAGACGAAAGAATTCTACTTACTCAATGAACTTTGACGACCTTATTAAAAGTTGCTCGAGTAAGTCTTCCTTGACCAAGAGGAAGCAATAGCAGGATTTGTCAGTGAAACAACTACTGGTGAAATGGAAAAATCAGTACTTGATGGATCTTCGAACAGCTCATCAACTAAAGAATCCTAACTCATTTGACAATTTGAAAATAGACGATCTTGTTCTTATTGAAGGCAACACTAAGTTCAAACTCTTATGGAAATGAGGTAGAGTGACACAAGTTTTTCCTGGTCGTGATAGCTAAGTTCGTTCTTGCAAGCTAAAAACTGTAGACGGAACAATTAAAAGACCAGTCAAGTTACCTTATCCATTAGAACTTTAAATCTGTGTATTTTCTTTAGTGCATCCTATTCCTTTCCTTATATTATAATGTTTTATACATTTTATGGATACTTTTGCTAAAGCAATGTCTTTTTTTGTGCATTGCATTTCATATTTGTATTCGTTTCATTATTTCTTTTAACTTTTTAGTAAAATTTTATTTCAAATTTAACATTGAAATGATATTTGAATTAGATATTTTGATTATATTTTAATTTAGAAACTGTTTTTGAAATAGTTACTTCATGTTTGTTGATATTTTTATGTAATCTGCCTTTGATAAATGATGGCTATTTGATGTGAACTCTTGGAAGAGTTCAGGTGGAGAGTGTGTGGAAATTATTTGAATCTTAGATGGCGTTGGCGTCGCTGACGCCATGCACCTTCCCTGCTCTCCCACGCCTTGCAGCTTTTGTCAGTTGAAGTTAGAACTTGATTTGAATTCGATAAGAACCAAAGCGTTCGTAATTTAATATATATTTGATTGATTCGATTCGTATTAATGTTTAATTATTTTCTGTATCTGCAAATAATGTAAAATAGTAATTAAACTTTAATTTGCCTGAAGAATCTCTCCAATCGTCATTTTCGTATGTTTCGAAAAATACCACTGAACCATTTGGTAATGATTAGGGCAACTTTTTGTTCACACGTTCTACGCTGCATGTAAAGTACTAAAACCAAAATTCCTCCTACATGGGGTGTATTGTAAGCGAGTTATAACCGCAACATAAATGCAACTTTTTGCATAAATGCAACCCACCTGCAACTTTTTTAAATGTAGCTTAAAATTAATTATTTTGAAATTACTATTTTATTTTTGCCCTCTGAAACAATTTTACAAATTTTAATCAGATTTCGATCACGTGTATCTGATCTTGTGAACGCCGAAGTATTGCGGATCAAACAAGTTCATGGTAAGAAGGTGTTCGTCCTAACAGACGAAAGTGAAATGGCACGAAGTACTTTTAACACATTGGTTGGCACTCTTGATAATGCAGATGAAACTTGCGTAATCGACTGCAGAGTTTGCGAGGTGGAGTGTCGATCACACACACACACATATATATGTTGTTCGACTCGTAGATATGACGTTTTAAAATATCTGAATGTTGAGCGAAAGGATTCGGCGCTTCTGCTATCCAATATAGCACATTATATGAATGCGGCTGGTGCAGTTTTTCAATGTTAAAGAAATTACTGGCGAAGGATCGGCCATTCAACGTTCTTCTGTATTTAAGAATGTATTACAATACTGTTATACACGACTAAAATTGTCAATATATTTTGAATTTTTTCTTTTTCTACGGATAATTTATTCTAGAATTTAGTGTATTAAAAATAAATGCAACTTTATTTCCATAAATGTAAATTTAAGGAATGATAAATGCAACTTTTCCCATTTTTACTGCAACAAAAAAGTTGCCCTAATAATGATATTAGAAATCCCGACATTCTGCTTCATGCCTGACTACATATAAATGTAAAATCGAAGCACTATTTTTTTCACATCAATACTCGGGAATATTATTGAAATCACTAAAATATACTTAAAGTAATGAAGTGGAGTTTAAAGTTATCCTTACAATGAATATCATATTGAACACAATGGTCTCGTGTTTATAGCCCGGTTTGAAGAGTAACGGATTAGCAACCGGAGGGTTGCGAGTTCGAAACGAACTAAAGACCGTCGTGTATAAAGGGAGCTGGTGCACGTTCACTCTGTCGTGGCCTCAAATGTACTCACGTTGGCGTGTGGTGTGGATGTTTGGAGAGTGGGGTACCAGTTCAGGTGTGATCTCGATATCTGATCATGGTTCAAGATTACGAGGGGCTGTGTTGCTCCAGTGGGATTTAATTAAACACATACCTACCTGAATCTAAGTAAAGTAAGTATATATGGCGTTTCACCTATGCACAGCCGGACTTCCATTGGTTGCCAATCGACGAATTCAATAATAAAAATTCCTTCCTGGTAGTAATTGAAAAACGAAGTGTAAATCGAAGTGGAATTAAATACATGTTTTGCCATTTCATTTTTAAAACTGAGTTTATAGCATTCAAACATTTTATAATAACTATAACACTGTCCAAAAGTTCTTTAAGTATACTTTAAATTTCAATCAAATCAATTGAATTTCATTTATTCTTAGCAGAATTACACGACCTTTTACGGATTGAAGTGGTTAACATTTAATAAGGATGAGTAAAATAGTGATAATCATTTTTCTACTTAGTAGAGAAACGTGAACCTCATTTTGGAGTCAGAAAAACATTTTTTAAATAATGTTTCGTCAGTTTTGTAATTTCCACTACTTTTTACGGATTGAAGTGGTTAACTGCAGATTGAAAAGGGACCATTAATCATTTAATAAGGATGAGTAAAATAGTGATAATCATTTTTCTCTATCGTAGAAAAACGTGAACTTCATTTTGGTGTCAGAAAAACATTTTTTAAATAATGTTTCGTCAGTTTTGTAATTTCCACTACTTTTTACGGATTGAAGTGGTTAACTGCAGATTGAAAAGGGACCATTAATCATTTAATAAGGATGAGTAAAATAGTGATAATCATTTTTCTACTTAGTAGAGAAACGTGAACCTCATTTTGGAGTCAGAAAAACATTTTTTAAATAATGTTTCGTCAGTTTTGTAATTTCCACTACTTTTTACGGATTGAAGTGGTTAACTGCAGATTGAAAAGGGACCATTAATCATTTAATAAGGATGAGTAAAATAGTGATAATCATTTTTCTCTATCGTAGAAAAACGTGAACTTCATTTTGGTGTCAGAAAAACATTTTTTAAATAATGTTTCGTCAGTTTTGTAATTTCCACTACTTTTTACGGATTGAAGTGGTTAACTGCAGATTGAAAAGGGACCATTAATCATTTAATAAGGATGAGTAAAATAGTGATAATCATTTTTCTACTTAGTAGAGAAACGTGAACCTCATTTTGGAGTCAGAAAAACATTTTTTAAATAATGTTTCGTCAGTTTTGTAATTTCCACTACTTTTTACGGATTGAAGTGGTTAACTGCAGATTGAAAAGGGACCATTAATCATTTAATAAGGATGAGTAAAATAGTGATAATCATTTTTCTCTATCGTAGAAAAACGTGAACTTCATTTTGGTGTCAGAAAAACATTTTTTAAATAATGTTTCGTCAGTTTTGTAATTTCCACTACTTTTTACGGATTGAAGTGGTTAACTGCAGATTGAAAAGGGACCATTAATCATTTAATAAGGATGAGTAAAATAGTGATAATCATTTTTCTACTTAGTAGAGAAACGTGAACCTCATTTTGGAGTCAGAAAAACATTTTTTAAATAATGTATCGTCAGTTTTGTAATTTCCACTACTTTTTACGGATTGAAGTGGTTAACTGCAGATTGAAAAGGGACCATAATCATTTAATAAGGATAAGTAAAATAGTGATAATCATTTTTCTCTATCGTAGAAAAACGTGAACTTCATTTTGGTGTCAGAAAAACATTTTTTAAATAATGTTTCGTCAGTTTTGTAATTTCCACTACTTTTTACGGATTGAAGTGGTTAACTGCAGATTGAAAATTGACCATTAATTATTTAATAAGGATAAGTAAAATAGTGATAATCATTTTTCTCTGTCGTAGAAAATTGTGAACCTCATTTTTGGTGTCAGAAAAACATTTTTTAAATAATGTTTCGTCAGTTTTGTAATTTCCACTACTTTTTACGGATTGAAGTGGTTAACTGCAGATTGAAAAGGGACCATTAATAATTTAATAAGGATAAGTAAAATAGAGATAATCATTTTTCTCTATCGTAGAAAAATGTGAACCTCATTTTTGGTGTCAGAAAAACATTTTTTAAATAATGTTTCGTCAGTTTTGTAATTTCCACTACTTTTTACGGATTGAAGTGGTTAACTGCAGATTGAAAAGGGACCATTAATCATTTAATAAGGATGAGTAAAATAGTGATGATCATTTTTCTACTTAGTAGAGAAACGTGAACCTCATTTTGGAGTCAGAAAAACATTTTTTAAATAATGTTTCGTCAGTTTTGTAATTTCCATTACTTTTTACGGATTGAAGTGGTTAACTGCAGATTGAAAAGGGACCAAAAATAATTTAATAAGGATAAGTAAAATAGTGATAATTATTTTTCTCTATCGTAGAAAAATGTGAACCTCATTTTTGGTGTCAGAAAAACATTTTCTAATGTTTCGTCAGTTTTGTAATTTCCACTACTTTTTACGGATTGCAGTGGTTTACTGCAGATTGAAAAGTGACTACAATCATTTAATAATTATAAGTAAAATAGTGACAATCATTTTTCTCTATTGTATAAAAATGTAAACCTCATTTTGGTGTCAGAAAAACATTTTTTAAATAATGTTTCGTCAGTTTTGTAATTTCCACTACTTTTCACGGATTGAAGTGGTTAATTGCAGATTGAAAAGGGACCATTAATCATTTAATAAGGATAAGTAAAATAGTGATAATCACTTTTCTACATAGTAGAAATACGTGAACCTCATTTTGGTGTCAGAAAAAAAAATTTAAATAATGTTTCATCAGAGTTTTGTAATTTTCACTACTTACATTGAACGTAAATCACATACATTCATACCCATTCATTTCGTATAAATCGTACCTTTATCTTGGATATGCCCTTTCTTAAGTTCGTTTCCTGGAAAATTGCCGTAACTCAATTCATAAAAATTACCTGACAAATCTAATCGGGACTGGTAAGAAATTACAGAGTGACGCTTAAGGATTTCGATACATTTATTCAACAGATAAGGGAAGGAGATGATAAATTCTATCCAGTTCAATCCAAACCGAATGAACACAATCCGAGTAACGCTAGCTCTACGGGTCGTTAGATACCATGACACAAGCTTAATTAGCACATACAAAGCACGTTCTCCTATTCACGTGCTATGATTAAATTCAAATTAGCTGTCTCTTACAAAACCATCTCATTATGTTGTAGTCTGTGCCTTCGGAAGTTCCCATCACTTACGATGATCAGCTCCAATCATATCTCTAGATTTAAAATCATTATCAAACCATAAAAAGTGTTAATACAAGATAATATAGTAGATATTCTGTCTATTCAAAGATAGTAGAAAAGATTTCATTCAAAAAATACACTGCTGGACAGTAAAATTCAACAAGAAGGATGCATTCAGATTGGTTTTATTTTTACAGGATGGGTAGAGCATGCCAAGAAGATGGCAATTATAAAAAGCGCGCAAGCGAATTATAAATGAGAGTAGCGCTCATTAATTAAGTAGCATAAAATGAGAATAAAAAAAGTTGTAATCGTATTTTCTCTCAGTACAGTAAAACCCCGATAATTCGAGTGTCTGCCCAAGCTATCAAATATTTCTAGGATTTTTTTTTTTTAGTCCTACATTTTCCATTTATAAAATTACCGAAAAAAATTCTGAACTTGATCTTATTAATACTCGGGAAAACGAAATCTAACAACACTACAACCTTTACTTTACATTGTATCACGCACTAAAAGCTATTGAAAGTGCTATTGAATATATAGAACAAGAAGCGACACCAGCAATCCTGTTAACCTTAAAAAATGTCGAAACATTGCTGCGCGAAAATAACGTAAAACAAAAAACAATTAAGGACTTTTTTAAGTAAGACCTCTTTAATTATCGTAACAATATGAATTGCATGTAGTGTATCTGTACAACTTATGTATTTGTTACATTGTTACAAGAATGCTACAGCATAGAAGATATCACATATTCTTAATTTATTGTTTTCATTTCCGTTTTGATTTTGATCGGAGGAATAATTTTTCCAGTCAGACGATAAAAACAAACAATCTCTTAACTGGAGTCAATTAGTTCTTTTTCTATCTCCTAGACCGTTAAAGATAGAGTAAACATTTGAGCGGATTTGAAAACAGCGGAAAATTTCACATTTGATCCATTCCTAAAAATATGATTATTTTTGTATAAATAACTTTCAAATTGAATATATCTTTTATATTTTCGCACGAGATTGTGACGTCACGGTAATTTTCCCTTTCCTAAAATAAACAAATTAATTTCGTGCCGTTCGCGTTAAAAAAAAAAAAAAAAAAACATTACATTTCCTGTCCCATTTCCGCGAATGAGAGCAAGAAATAAAAAAAACCTATTGACTTGGATTTTTAAGCTATTTTTCGTTTAATCGGAATCGCTAAAGATAGATTGAAAATTTCAAGATTTGAAAATTTCACTTTAGATTGATACCTAAAAATATGATTTTCTAAAAATAAATAATTTTTAAATTGAATATATCTTCACCGGATTTGAAATTTGTGGAAAATTTTACACCAGTTTAATACCTTACACCAGTGGTCCCCAACCTCCGGGCCGCGGACCGGTACCGGTCCATGAATCAAATAGTACCGGGCCGCCAAAGGAACATTAAATTATTTCCATTTTATTTATTGTGGTGTATTTCTCTCGGGTTTGTGCTGTTCTTATCTATAAAATGTCAACTCGAATTAAGAGGCGGTAAATCAGAACTTGAAATTTTTTTTTGTTACTAGAGCTTCAATTATGATTTCTGAATTCTATATGTCTCTATTTTCCAATTTTGACAAATGTGACAACTGTTTTCGAGTTGGTAGACAAAGTAGCTGCATTTAAAGCCAAACTGAAGTTGTGGGGACAACGCGTGAACAGAGGCATTTTGGACATGTTTCAGACATTAGCGAGGATTTTAGACGAGACTGAGCCTAAACATTCATTCTCTCAGTTGGTGCACGATCACCTGTCTTTGCTTTTAAGAGTTCGAGCGCTACTTCCCAACCACAAAAGACCCACGAACTAGTAAGGAATAGATCCGCGTCCCATTTGTAAACAAATCAGGCGAATTTAGCATGTCTCTGCAAGAAGAAGATCAACTGCAGGAGATTGCAAATGAAGGCGGCGTTGAAACTACGTTCAAGACAACTCTGCCGTTGTTCTGGATTAAAGTCATGGCGGAATACCCTGAGATTGCCACCACAGGATTTAAATCCCTATTACCATTTCCGACAACCTATCTGTGTGAGGCGGGGTTTTCTGCAGTGACAGCAACCAAAACAAAACAAAGGAATAAACTGGACATAGGCAACACACTTCGGATGTCATTGTCTCCTATTAACTCCAGATGAAACCGTCTCGTTGCAAAGAAACAAGCTCAGGGTTCTCATTGATTTAGCGTTCTAGTGAGTTAAAATATTAAATCACTTTATATTCATTTTTTGGTGTAACTGTATTTTATTTTAAGGCATGTTTAAATACAATTAAATTAAAATTATTAAATTAAAACTATTTAAAATATAAACAAGCAAAGCCCCCCTAGAGGGCTGCGTTAAAATTATCAAACGGTGATCCGGTCCGCAGCGATAAAAAGGTTGGGGAGCACTGCCTTACAACACAGGCAACGCAGGGCTAGCCACGCAGTGGTTAGTACTATATAAACCAGACATACGATTTGACGTCCTCCACAGCGTTGAGGCATCTTTATTAGGTGACCACTGCTTTGGTTACCATTGACTCTTCAGCCCAGGCGTATGCGAGTTCATACATTTTGAGATTTGGTGCCAAGAATATCACACTTGGATGAATGAATAGAATAGCATCTTTGTTTTGAAGGATGCCACGATAGGCGAATCTGTGTCTGGCGGCACCGCGGAGACAGGCTCTATGAGGGCCTAACACATAATGCGAAGTTATACCGATTCAGTACTTAACTTTACCGTATGGGGTATCATTGAATTCAACTCTTGCTTGGTATGCATTACTGATACTTGGACAAGTCAATAATTATAATAAACTGTTGGAAAGCCGAGTATTTGGAGCATGCTGTAGTACCTATTTTTTGGGTTTTTAATGCAATTTATCAACATGACAATGCGTGACCACATGCAGCATGCATTGCCAAACAAAATCTAAATAGTTACCATGCTTCACAGCTTCCTTCACCTGGGCGCATACCGGATTTGTCCCCTATTTAACACGTCTGGTTCATGATCACCCGACTACTAGAACATCGGGTAACATTAGCAGTTGTAAAAGATGAACTTCGCCAATGCCGAAACTGCATGGGCTTATTTCTCTCTATATTAAAAAAAAGTTACCGCCGCGACCGCCGAAGGATTGAAAACTGTGTTGTTTAGCTCGATTCTTAGACGGTTTCCCGAGAAAGTACTGATCTGAAAAAAACGAAATTAACATGGTTTGTTCTTCATTGTATTTCCTGGACGATTATTAAGATTTTTTTCCGATGCGGCTATTAGTTTAGGGTTTATTAAGTGTCAAAATTGAATAAGCGAAATTTCTACCGCGAGTGAGCAAAACACATACAAATTTTCAGTCTTCAGCCGTGAGTTTTTTTTAAAGAGTACCTCTCAACGTAAATTTTTGCAGCTCGTCGAGTTTTTTTTTTATATTTCAATTTGGTTCTTGATAATATTTTTTTGAAATTCGGGAAAAATCGGGACATTTTGTTACCTTTTTTTAAAACTGCCGTATCTATATCTTATTACTATTAGTTTTTAATTTTTAAAATATCGCAGTATACCTCAGAATGTACTCTTTCTTACGGTACTATTATTTTTGAAATCGGTTAATAATTAAATTGGATGCGATCAAAAGTTGGTCATACAAAAATCGGAATCTTTGGATATTTTCGCTACTTTCTGCTAAAATCGTTATATCTACAGCCGGGGGTTGGCGAGCGTAAGCGAGCAGGGGGCGGAGCCCCCTAGTATTCCAAAACTAAATAATATTTGTTGTACCGAAATGAATTAGTAAATTGCAAAAGTATGTTTGTTTTTTTGTATTTATACAGTTAAAATGTTTATGTATTTTACGTATTTTTGGTCAGATATGCCTTGTACTGATAGTGAAGCGTTCTCATAGTGCAGGAACACATCTAAAGATCTCTGGAATGTCCCTCCAGTACATGACTGGTACTCGAGAAGTCGTCTTGGAGGAGCCCTTCTCTTTGAGGGCCATAGAAGTCAGCAGACTTGCATTTCACGTTTTGAAAGTGGACACTTGAGGAGTCTCTCCTGCGAACAGGGCCAGAAGGTTTTCAGGACTTGTACCAAGTGTGAAGCTGATCAGGTTTTGCCAGCTCATATTTTAAAATGTATTGACTTTACAATGGACAAGGTTTTTTCGGAACCTCTACTTTTCTTGGACTTGTTAGGATTTATGGACTCGTGGACTTGGTCTAATTTAAAGAGACCATGTCTGGGATTAGTAACAACAACTACAATACGTATTTTTGAAAATTATTTGAACAAATTTGAGAATATGGCCGGTCTGCTCAAGGATTCGTGTGCTTTGTCAAAAAAAAATAATAAAGCGCAGGTTGCAGCATCATAAAACAATCTTCAACCAATGATCCTGTTATTAATGGTTCTATTTTCCGTTAAGTATTCATCATATTTTAATCGCGTGTGCGTCTTTCAATGATCGTCCTCTATTTTTCATAAGTACAATTCTAAATGTATAAGATTTAATTGGGGAAAATCTCCAAATATTTTTTCATTTATTTGTCATTGGCGCTTTTTAAATATCATCCAAAAATTTTATATGGATTCAACATTATTCATTGATCTACGTTTTTCAAAAAAATAAAATTTAAAAAATTTTATGCATTTAAATTAAGTTTCTGTTTTTGAATAAACTCTCAATTTCATTTTTCGCCTTCAGACTCATTGCTTTTATAATAGTTTATTTGTATAATCCTGAGTATGACACATATTTTCCATTTTGGGACCTTGCACCATCAAACGCCAAATACAATTCAATCCTCTGTGTAGGATTATGGCGTACTAATTTTTCTGGAGAAAATAAATAGAATTATCTTGAAAAATGTCATTTATGTATAGCACGATTGTTGATTTTTTATATTTTTTTCAAAAAAATCCATTTTAAAAATTTAAATCGGATTTTATTTATTTAAATCTAAATTTTTTTTATAATTATAATGATTTTTTGAAAACTATATAATTTTAACTTTTGTATATTAGACAATGAGCTCTACAGTCATATAATTATAAATATATAACAACAAACCAGTCATTAAGTTGTACTTAAAAAAACATATATTAAAAAAATTTAATTCAACCGTGTAACAGCTATCTAAAAAAAAATTGGGAACTAAATATAAAAAAAATAATATGCTTTTGAAATATAAGACAATTTTATTTTGGAAAAAAGGAACAATATAATAAAAATTACATTTCTTGTGTGTGACCATAGATATATTATTGTATGTTAGAATATTGGAGAATTTTACACTCAGCTGTTCATTTGTTTCATTACAAATACAAGTTTTGAAACTTTTCCTTACTTTCTTTCGAACTTACTTTCTCCTTTTCTGTTTCGTTATTTAGAATGGACCACACAAAATGTTGAAAAAATCCTTTCAACACTGGCAGTTGATGATTTAGCTGTAGTTAACATGTTTATAAATTTCATTTCATTTTCGATAATTATATCCTAATTTAAAATTTTACAAAAGCTATTCCACCACTCACAATCAGACATTGTTTTAACAACTGTTGCGTCAAAAAAAAATTCTCATGATTGTGAAATGGTTTTAGCTTTCCTAAATTTTTTTAAGTAATTGCTAGGAAACCAGAGCCACATTTTTCTTTGACAGTGGAAGGAAGGAATAATATTACCAGCGTAATAGCGATTGAAGCTCTAAACTTGGTTAGTTTTACCTTATATTTTCCCGAAAATCAGTTTTGTTTAAAAAATTTATTTATGGTAGAATGTATATTCGAATACTTCCATTTTAATTTCTCTACAAAATATAAATACTTTGTGACTATTTGTGAAAGTTTATAGATGGGTAAAACAATTTTAAATTACATCGTACTAGAGCTACACAACGGGCTACTGAAGACAAATTTTAGTCTCAATAAGAAGAGTGCGAGGGAATTCTGATTGATTGTCTCATTTCTTTTTTAAGAATTAAACTTCTATTGTTTTACCAGTCCCTCGGTTATGATGACGAAGCTGTGATTTGGCTGTCGTAGCGTTATACGTATTGTCAACTTAAGGTGGAACTAAGTTGACAATACGTACTAATAGGTGACAAGTCACTGAAATTTTCTGAAGTAACTTTTTCTAACCTGGACTCAAAAGTGTGTTTTTCTAAATACAATTTACACATCAACCATTCTATGCACTTGTTATTTATAATAAATAAAGTTTAATATAAATTATCATAGTTTTAATTGCACTATGTAGATGTTTGCATTTTTTTAACATTTATATATATTACTTAATTATCTTATATTTGAACATTATTGTAATATAAAAACTTTATTGTCCCCAACTCTATTTAGTTTTCTCCAATATTAAAATGAAACTCACTGTACTTTAATATGTTCTTCATTTGTAAACATGATCCTTTCACAATATTTATTTTATTTTATAAAAAAGGAGCATCTCAATACTTTGCATTTATTGTGTTGTTCATTAGAGATTTATTTAAAATCTAATTTGCTTATGTTCTTAAAAAGTACTCGAGTTACATCAATTCAATAAAATATTTTTTATGTAAAATGTATTCTTTCTTTAAATATATATTTAAAAATATTTTAAAATCACTATTTAAAGATAAATGAACAATTTTATTTCAGATAAACTTGATATTTTAAATTAAGTGATTTAAATCAGTCATTTAAAATAAATCAGTTTATTTAAATCAGCGATTTTAATCAACGGATTTAAATCGCCGTATCCATGATGTATAGTGTAACTTTTGTGGGGTTCAACGAAAGATATCATTTTAGACTCATTAAGCTGTCTATAATAATAGACAATTATTTGGTTTCCTTCAAAGTTAGTTGGATATATTAAAAATATTCAAACATATATCACATTGATGGTGTTCCAATGATGGTTCCATTTGACTTCATGTTAAATATGGTCTAATGAGATCATTTCTAATCCACTGGTAGTTATAGAACATCATACAATTTCGAGTGTGAATTACTGATCCTCTGATGGTATTTCCATTAAACAATGTATGCATCAAGGAACCATGCAAAGTATCAATTCATGCAATAATATTATACAATTAACAATATAAAAATACTTAGACTGGAGTTTCAAATTATTTTTCTTGTATAAGCTAAAATGGTGCAAAGCACTGCAATTAAGTTAGAATAACAGTACCATGTAATACTAGTATATTCCTTTTAAATTGTATTTCTGTGAGGTCTTTAAGACTCAGGCTGCACATCAAAGTATTATCACAAAATTGTTTATTGTCTGATTTTGCGTGTGTTCATAGGTCATAAATACTTGTTTTACTTGTCATTCTTAGGTTCGATTTATGTTTTCATAGTAAGGAAAAGTCGGACCAAACCGGACCCAAAATGTGTTTTTTTTTCCTAAGCACCTACTTGAATAAAATTCCTTAAATTTCTATTTGAATGATAAAGTAGTTCTTTAGTTCCAAAAATAAATATTTTTCAATGTAGAATAACTATATTTTGGATGGTAAATAAATTATTTTTTGGAAGTATGCAAGTACCCGGTTTTATCCGACCAGATCGGATAAAACCGGGTATATAAAGGAATAACTAAAAAATGTTTTTGTTTTACTGCTGAAATATTTATTTATAACAATAAATTAGTACAATGGCCTTCCAACACTAAGAAATAAAATATACATGGGTTTAAAAATCACGGAACATAACATAATTTACAATACATTCTAAAAACACATTAAAATCAAAATTACTTTTTTGATCTGTGGTCTTCTCTGTGGTTTTAACAACAGAAATCACAATAAATTTTGATCGTGCTTCTCTGCATTGCTACAGGCTTCATGCGCCCATCCTTTCCAATTGAGACAATGTATCCAACCTTTCAGAGATGTTAACTTGGCGTACAGTTCATTACAAAATATAAAGGCATCTTCACATTCCACGTCGTCTTCATCTGATAACGAGAAGTCTGTTTTAATGCTGCACTTCTTCCTTGTTTTGACAATTTTTTGCTTAGGGGCCTTAAACAGTTTCTGCTTTAAGTTTTCTTTTCTGGGTTTTTGGTTTCTTCTTGTTCTCCAAGCTCTATTTCCTACCCTTTCCTGTCCGACTGCCAAGTTCCTGGTTTTATCCGACTACGCCATTAGTTAAAAATCGAACCTTTTCTACTCAAATTTTTCAAAACATCGGTATCGATAAACACGTGGTCTACACTGCTTTTTATTCAACTTTAAATAACACGGGGACTGTCTGCAACTAGTTGCAAGCGTTATCTGACAGATAGCAGTAATAATATAGCCAAAACTACCGGGTCCCGGTTTTATCCGCCTACCCGGTATTGTCCAATTTTCTCCTATGTACTACTGCGATCCAAAAGTACCCGGAATGCTTTGGTAAAACACAAGGTATCACTTTATTGATCAACATTTTTTAGTCTCCTTCAAAGTAATCTCCTTTGACTTCAATGCACTTTGATTTCAACGTTTTTACCAATCCTCAAAACCTGCCTTAAAGTCCTTTTTGTAAAACCCCTTCAGGGGGTTCGTTTCGAATTTTCTTTTATTGTATCAATGAACTCAAAACGGTGACCACGAAGAGGGAATTTCATATGGTTTTTCAAAATATTCTCCATGAAGATCCATACACTTTTCCATGCATTTGAGCCAATTTTCGAAGCACTTTTTCCACTCCGATAGAGGTACCTCCAAAACATGCGTTTTGAATGCATCAACCGCTTCTTCGGGTATCGAAATTCGTTGACCACGCAATTTAATTTTGATGTGTGGGAATAAAAAAAAAGTCACTGGGTGCCAAATCAGGGCTGTACGGCGGATCACCCATCAATTCGATGTTTTGGCCGGTCAAAAAATCCTTTGTTTGAGCCGATGTGTGAGAGCTCGCATCATCGTGGTGAAGAAGGATTCGCCGCTTCTGCTTTTTTCGAATTTCTTCGATGACTTCTGGCAAAAAAATGGTCTTGTACCATTCAGAATTGACCATCCTGCGTTGCTCTAACGCCAATGTCGCCACGTGACCGGTAATGCCGAAGAAACAGGCAACCATTTGCTTCGATGTGTTTCTTCCGCGAACAACTTTTGTTGGATTTTGCTCGTCTTGGATGACTCATACAGTCGATTGCGATTTTGTTTCAGGCTCATATGCCTAGATCCATGATTCGTCACCTGTGTAGATGTTATACACAGTCTTTGATGTACCTTGAACGTATTTTTTCAACATTTCCTTGCACCAATAGACACGAGCTTTCTTTTGAGTGTTTGTCAGATTATGCTGGATCAAACACGAACAAATCTTTTTTGCGGCCAAATATTCATATAATATCCTATTGATGCTTGTCATACTAATGCTCAAAGATGCCTCATTGTCACGGTATGTCACATGACGATCTTGCTTTATCAGTTCATGCACAGCGTCGATATTTCCTGGCATAACAACCCATTTTGGACGACCTTCACGGAATTCGTCCTGGTTGAATTCGTTATACCAGTTTTTTATAGTGCTTGTAAGATGGTGCTTTATCACTGTATAAATAATTAAGTTCATCGAAGCACTCTTGTCTTGATAATCCACGTCGAAAGTTATGAAAAACAATCGGACGAAAATGTTTACAAGTCAATTCCATTTTTTGCCCGAGAGGAATTTTTCAATTTACTGTAAACAACACAAATCACGCTAAAATGACAAAAAGTTTAAAAAAATTATGGTTCAAAATATTAAATTATCGTTTGCAAACGTCAGCGGTTGCCTAGCAACACTTACTGTTGCCAAGGCCAGAAATATAAATAGCAACCCTCTTATATGACCTCTGACTTTTGGTTAACACGGTTTCTACAAAGCACGAGTTTCTTATAACATGGTATTCCATATAGTACAGTACGCAATATCAAATTTGTGGGATTTGGTAAGTTATGTATAACACGGATTCTCTATAGCACGGCACCAATTAACTGTGCTATACTCGGGTTACCTGTACTACAAAAACAATTTTCTCTATCTATCTTTGCCAAATATACGTTTAAAATAAATTAACTATCACACATTTATTTGAAAAATTGTAAAAAAAAAAATAATAATAAGTGCATAATTTTAGTGTAGGCCTTCATCGAAAAATAATATTATCATTACAATTTAAAGTTAAACAGTTGAATGAAACTTACACATCACATATCATGTACAAATCGTATGAAAAGTTATGTTTGTAAAATTTACCAAATATTTTCATCACAATACAAATTATTCTCATTTGGTTATTGTTATAATCGTTTCTTTACATCAAAAACATGTACAAACATTGCAATAAAAGAATATTATTCATTTTTTCATTTAAGGGGGTCCGGCACACATTGAAAAAAAATTTATATTAATTAATTTTGAATTTTTTTGTACTGATTACCCATCTAACTAATAAACAAACTCACAATACAAAATTTTTCCAAAAGTTTTTTAAAAATTTTAAATTAAAATTTTTTGAAAAAAAGAGGGGTCATTTTAAATTGCTAAAACTCAAAATATTCTTGATCAATTTTCAAAATTCTTGCAGTAAATTATTCACAAATTTATATACTTTAATTTTGATTCAGCAATTTAAAAAATATTAATTTAATAAAAAATATTTGTAAGAAAAATTTTGAAAATTTTTAAGGTACTTTTTTTTAAAGTCATATTTTCAAAAGTAAATATTTGTTTCAAATTTGCTGAATCAAAATTAAAGTGTAATGTTTGAAAAAGATATATTCCAAATTTCAACCCTTAAACTTTATCGGTTTTCGACTTATAGCAATTTGAATACAGGAAATCTTGATAAAATGTATCATGGAGAAAAACGCATTTAAAGTTTTAAAGATAGATGTTGTTGCCATGACAACAACTGTCAAGAGTGTTAGATTTTCAAAACAACGCACCACAAAAATTATTATATCTCTAGTTCTAATTAAGATAGAAACATGATTTAGCAGAAAAACACAGAGAGAGCGAAAAAAAAAATTTCTCTTAAAATTAAAAAAAAAATCGAAAATTAGACGATTTTGTGTCCCGGACCCCTTTAAATCAATCAATATTCGGGTGCTTTTTGTTAATTTTCAATGCGTAATACTAATTTAATCAGTACATACTTTGAAAAACAAATAATAAGTAAACATGAATTTAAGCCATGATTTAAATTTCAAAAATACTATTTTGATGCTGTAGGACATCTTATTTTTCTTTATTTTATTTCTTTTAGCTATAAATCTATACATCATGCATATGTGTATAAACTTCTTTCAATATGGTGGCTCAAATTATAAAATTATATTTTATATGAATATTAAGACAATCACGAGAAATGTTAGCAAAATGGATTAAGTTGTAAATTTCCTCTAGAAATGCAACATATCATTAAAAATTCAAAATATTTTTTTAATTCATAAATTCACAGAAAAATGCGCTGTACCTAAACTATTAGTCTATCGCTCAATTGAAAGTCTTTGACATTAAAATCTTTCCTTTTAAATTTTTTATTAAACTGGCATCCGATCAATATCCCATTGAAGAAACATATAAAAGATTATCACACAATGTGATATTAAAAATACGAAAAAAAAGTTTTTTAATTTGCCTTATTTAAATACAAATTAAAATAAAGATTGTATGAATAAAAATTGTGAAATGTGCTGGAAAGTGAAAATAGAATTCAACAATCGAGGTTAATAATACGAGTAATTTAGTTTTGTAAAGATTGTGTGTGTGTGTGTGAAAATAGATGAGCTCTCATATCCTGTTTCGAGATAAGATCTTCCGCAAGCGATAAAAGAAAACTATTAGATATATTCGAATCCCGATGTCAACATAAAGCTGACATTTTTAGACCGATTTTATACGCGCTATGTTTTTCGCTGAGTAATCGAAGTTCCTGTTATATTTCTTTACTAGCAAAATACCCGAACTTATTACATTTGAATTGTTTAATTCTAGATTGAATAGATGATCAAAATGTATAATCACTTTTATCTTTCGAAGAATAAAAAACTATTTTAACACCTTTCGCCATCTTTGTAATTTCTACAAATATCACTGCACGCGATAACTAACACGAATTTCCATTTCATTCCCATTCGTTGAAAAATATCGTTCCTTTTAAATTTAAAAATATCTTTCCAAACAAAACACATTTTTTTAATAATTGTTTTTTCAACACTTCCGGTAGATTCAAGTTATCGTAATATTCAATATACACATTCCAGTTTTTTCAAAACTACCAATTTATGGTTGATTTAAGTATACTTACTCAGGTGTGTTAGCATGAAACTTATCTAAATGTGAAAATAAAGTAAAGTTTAATATTGCGTTCAACTAAACTAATAAATCTCTACTATTATAAAAGGAAGTGTTTGCTTGTCTGTCTGTTTGTTTGTTTCGCGACCGCAAAATCCTGACGATCAATGGCACTTACAGCAATGAGATTTGGCACACAGGTAGTCCGAATTTTTTGCAGTTTTTGGGTCGCGGCGAATTTTAAAGTTCAATCTAGAAGATTTTTAAATGAATTTAATAGTTTTATTTTCTACCTGCTTCTTCGTCCGGACGAAAGAAGAATAACCCCAATCTTGACTTTTCTACCAACGTGACCTTGGAACCATTTCAAGTTTTTTTCATCGCTTCGGAGAATGCTCAGAAAATTATTTTTTACTTTTCCGCTTTCATTTTATCAAATATATGATGTATAAATTAAAGCACATTGTAATCTTCAAGGTATGGAAAAAAAATCATGTGATTCCTGCACGAACACACAAAATCGAACATCGAACAGAAAGACGGACAGACAGACTTACGCAACCAAATTCAGTCATTAAATAAAGATAAGTACTCACAGTATGCAAAGTTGCATGAAATATATTAAACCGTGTGGCGTGTATTCGGCACACATAATACAGACAAACAGATGGACAGACACCAAACGCGGAAGAGGCGGATTTAGTATCAGAAGGGTCCAAAACGGATAGAAAACTTTAAATCGGTCGAAAATATTCAATATACAAACACTCCATTCTTATTTATATAGATAATAAAAGCAGTATACGTGAAAAAAAAAAACATCTTAAAAGCAGGTTTCTTGGCGTACATTTGAAGTCCAAGTGCATTTTAAAATAAATATGAAAAGTTTGCTGTCAGAGTATATCTTAGGCCCGGTGCACACATCCGGTTTTTCAAAATGCGGCGCCGCTACCGCGACGAAAGTGCGATCTGAGATACATTAGATCCAATGGAGTAGAGCACACATGCTTCCGGCGCGGCTGAGGCGATTAACGTCCATCTTGCGTGCAATTTGTACCGCAGTTCCCCACGGCGCCGCAAACGCTTTTCCGTTCTGAATTACCTTATTTTCATACATAAATGGAATATAAACAATAATTAATAAATGGTTGTATCCAGTAACGTCTATTTATTTTACAAAATAAACTTTTTTTACACCAAGTGAGCGAAATAAACAGAATATTCATCGCAAATGGCGTCATTTCACTGTTATTTGTGCATAGTTGGGCTTCGATAACGCAACGGAGCAACAAGTTGAAAAACCGGATGTGTGCACCGGGCCTTAAGGTGATGTTAAGGCCCCAGGTGCACGCATCCGGTTTTTCAACGTACAGCGCCGCTGCGGCAAAACAAGTATGGTCTGAGATACATTAGATCCAATAGAGTAGTACACACACATGACTTCAGCTCCGTTGCGGCAACGCACGTCCAACTTGCGTGCAATTTGTAAAGCAGTTCCCCGCAGCGCCATTTTGTTTTTTAAAAGAATTCTATTTTGAAATGAAATAGACGTTACTGGGTACAACCATTTTTTAATTATTATTTATATTCCATTTATTTATGAAAACAAGGCACTTCAGACCGGAGAAGAGTTTGCGGCAAACTATGGCGCCGTGGGGAACTGCTTAACAAATTGCACGCAAGTTGGACGTGAGTCGCCGCAGCGGCGACGGAGGCATGTGTGCAGCACTACTCCATTGGATCTAATGTATCTCAGACCGCACTTGCGTTACGGCAGCGACGCCGCACGTTGAAAAACCGGATGTGTGCACCGGGCCTTAATTAGAGAGTATTTAAATCTTAATTAGAGAGTAATTACAGACTGGTTCATGTCGCTAACTGTTTCCAGATGATATTTTACCTCTATGTACAAAATGGAATTAAACAATACAAATAGGTGGAAGAAAGATATCTAGGAAATATTGATCCTTTTCGGTTTTCTTATATCTCGCTGAACTAACAATAAAAAGCCAAACAACGGCATAAGTAGCAGGTAAAATTATTTTGAAGAAAATACGCTATGATTGCTTCACTCATAAACATGTTGTATTCTTAATGCATTCCCATATTTTTCAGCTACGAACGAATATAATGGAATCAAGACCTCTCGATGTAAGCAACAACAAACGAAATGAAACTTTGAATCACTTCTGTTTTCTAAAGTCAATAGCATTCGCTGACACAAGAATTTCATTAGAAAGAGAAATCATCTTTTCGCCAAAAATTAAGAGACTTAGTGCAATTCGAGGAGTTATTTTTCGATCTTGATAGTTGAGGTGTGGAATATATCAGGAGTCACCTAACTTCTTAAAGTACCTTAGTAAACGTAAGACTTGGAATATGCTCTTTCTGTTTATCTTTAAATTATATGTGTGCGTAGCATTTCGTAAACATTTTGTAGCAAACAAAATATTAGATTGTTTACTTAGAAAGAATTTAGGTCTTCTATGAGTACGTCGATAAAGCAAAATCTAACCAGATCACACTGAAGCACACACTCAAACGAAGAGTTTCTATGCGTCTAAAGATATTCCACAAATATAAGAAACTCGGGTGAATATCGGAAGAATATATTTTATTTGCTGAAATTTGGTGGAAACAATGTAAAATCATATTTGTGTTGCCATATTTTCTAAAATGATTATTTTACTGTAATCTTGTGGTAAAAGTCAAACCTTCAATAATAACAAATTTAATTGTTTTGAATTTCAATGCAGGTTTTCTAATTCAGAAAGGTATAAATTGGGATACTTTATTTTTTTTTAATTTTTTTTTCTAATGGCGGACACATTTGACTTAAGTCATTGGC
Organism: Metellina segmentata; assembly: GCA_947359465.1. Classification (NCBI taxonomy): domain Eukaryota; kingdom Metazoa; phylum Arthropoda; class Arachnida; order Araneae; family Tetragnathidae; genus Metellina; species Metellina segmentata. Next base: position 72,102,346 of record OX375878.1, read on the forward strand.
CACTACAAGGCCGGAAGTGATGGCCACTTGTGAATGAGCATCATTGCCCCTAACAATTTATACTTCGTAATTTTGAACCATGTTCAGATGACGAAGCAACACCTGAGCTGGTATACGTTTACAAACATCCATGCCCGAACCCGGATTCGAACCGGGGACCTTCCGATATAGAGTCTAACACTTTAACCACTATACCGGTTGGTCGGAAATTGGAATACTAAACTAGCATAAAAATTTAATTCCTACGTTCGAAGAATAGCATTAGTAGTGAGTACAGATAATTTAATTTGATGTTCAGCAAGCATTTTTAGAAGTTTGGAAAGTTCCCCGCATTGGTTCTAGAAAACTTATTGTAATGCCTTTGGAAAAGAAGTGTATATTCATATCAATATTACACACATACCTTGTAAACTTACAGTTAAAAACTAACCTTTTTTGTATTTCTCATAAAAGTACCTAGCTAGCGAATACCTACTAATATCGTTCAGATACGTTTTTAAATGTTTCCGTTTGGAAGTCACAAAAGATTTGAGTAGAATATATTGCATAGAAATCTTTAAGGAATTGGAAACCAGACTATACTTGTTTTGTTTGTACTTAAGGTTTTCGTCCTCTAAAACTTAAGAGATAGTCGTTTATAAAGAAGCATGGTAGAGAAAATCGAAGTGTCTGGGATCTCTTCCGACTTTATGTGTCTGCTGATATAAAAGTGCGGCACATTACCATAAAACAGAAACTAAATCGGTAACCGATTTTTTTTGTCTGGCTACCACAATTCAACATTTCAAGTTTAGACGATTGAAATCTGCTTGGGAAACGTTATGTTAAGTATGCCCTTGCGTATTTCAGAAATTCACTTTATTTGAATACTTGAATTCTACCAACTGTGTCCTTGCACATCTTCACATCTCATTTTCATTTTTAAATTTAAAACATAAAGCTACCTTGTGTATTGTAGATTTTTAATTCTTACAGACAATACTTGCTTCACAAACTCAGGTTGGTTGATTAATTCAGGTTTTTTGGCACAAGGTCCAGAAATACTCAAACTCAGCTATACTCAGTAATCTTTTCACTGTTTTTAATAGAATATGACTATTCTAGAGAAGACTTATTCTCTCTCTCTTTTTTAAAATGAAAATGTAACACTTTTTACATTGAGACAATGATATTTTACAGATTATAGGTGATGTTTCACATAAAGTTTAATTATTCTATTACACAATCTATCTTCCCTTTCACGACATTTTTACTTGAAGTTGTTTAGGCTCAGCTTGGTCAAATATGACCCTTGAGCCATAAAACTGCAAAACAACCACATACAATTTAAACGAAACATACCTGTGATTATACTTTTATGTACTAACTAGACACTGCTTGACCAGCACGGCGTTGCCCGTGACAGTTCTTTTCGTGGGGTAAGTTTTGATCACTGTTCGCTAACGCTCGCCAACCCACGGTGATTAATACGTCTTCTCATTTGGTTTGCTTCGCAAACGAACTCTACAGGCAACGCCGTGATGGCCTCGAATTGGCTATTATCAACAACGTAAATCAAAACACGCTAGAATCGGAAAACTTGGCACGGTTCCAAAGGCATTGAGACGAAAAACGCTCGTGACGTCAGCGGCCGAAAATGGCAAAATCCTCGCCTTTCTTTAATGACGTCACATTTCGGGGAGAAGAAAGGTGAAAAAAACTAATAAATTAATTTTAAAATGTTCTAGATTACTTGTGTGCCAAATTTCATACTGGTAGGCGCCATAGATTCGTCAGGACAGTATACAGAAACACAAACAAACATTTCCTTTTAGAATAGTAGAGATAATGCGTCTCTCTTTTAAAGCAGTCAATCTTCTTGATTTTACAAATTCCAAGATATTGGGCTAGATTATAAGCTTACACATAAGTTAAATGACAAATAAATATATATATATTTGGCCCTTTAAATTCAAAATAAAAGTAGTGGTCAAAAAAGTATGGAAGGCATTCTGGAAAAAGTGCGGAAGAGATTAGCAAATTTCTAGGAACTACATATTAAACCATACTTAAAAAGAATTTTTAGATCGAGATTGTTAAATTCTGGTTTATACAACAGATTAAGAAGTATCTACTATTCATAATGAAGTATCGGGATACAAAGCAAATTGAAAGTAAACCATGAACTGGACGTGTCCACACAAGAGGTTATTGCACTAAATGTGAAGAGGAGTTTTGAGGAATATATTTGTTGCATTCCTAAGCCAATTGAATTAAATTGACTTTTGAAGCCTATGGATGTTTAAAGACACATTTCAAACTGCGTCGAAGCTCACAAAAGAGCAGTGGACTTCCATCAGAGGAAGGGAATCTTTAACTACTCTCTGGTAACCATTATGTTCCACGAGTGAGTGCGTTTCAGAATAAAATCATAAATTATTCGCAGTTGGTCGAAAAATGAAACCAATGTCGTTGGTTAAGAACATTCTAGTCATAAAGCTGGGCTGATTTTTTCGGGCCTGAAAAATTAAAGAGGACAGGTAAATGATATATTTAGATGACACTATGAGATAGTAAAAAAAGATACATGTTATTAAAAACTGAGAATCATCATTCTTCGAAGAAAAACAGTCGCGTTTGCGGAAGTAGGTCTTTGCTGTATCTGTCGCATAAAAATTGTCAAGTCTTATTTCTACACCTCTGAGAAAGAAATATTATGGTAAATTATTTTTATATTCACGAACGTAGCTACCGTAGTTAGAATTCCTGTCAATGGAATTAATTCAATCAACTAAAATGTAAGTATTTGACCACTTACTTAATCCCCCATATAATGGATTTGTTTGTAATATTTTCTTACCATTTGTTCTATACCATTTGGTTACTTATCCTTTTCGGGTCATTTTAATGAGTGTATATTTGGTTAACAAGATGTTTGAGCACCAATACCGATTTCTATTCACAGATTTTATGTACAGATAAAACAAACAGTCATTACAACTAACTGACATAATGAACAGATTACGACGAGCTGCAATTATTCGAAGTAGTAGATCACAAGTGAATTAAAATTAAAGTTTAAGTTGTATGATACTTTTCGAATTCGAAGAGATAGTAGCGTTACCACAAATGTAAAATCAATAGTTTCCGAATTTCTCGCATCTGCCCGGGTTAGTACAAATTTCGAGACACATTATCATGAAATTTGATATACTTGTAATATTCACATTAACTTTGTGACTGAACTTCACAGCGTCATTCTAATCTTCCAGTTTTACGAATGTACGTTTGTGCAAGTTAATATGAATATTACAAGCATACCAAATTTCATGAAAATGTGTCCACTGTCAAAACCGTCATACGTCGTTGATGATTAAAACTTAATTGTGAAAATGTAATATGCCCATATTACTGTCAAAATAGATGTGTCCATTCATGATTATTTAGACAAATAGTGGTGTTGGGGAACTTTACACTTTTAAGTTTAAGATAAAAAAGAAGTAGCAATTTAAAATGTATTTCGACTCTTGAAATTGAAAAAAATTTTTAACTGTCGCACTGCAATATTAATACTTTTTGCCGAAATAAGCCGAATTGAAAGAAACATTCAAAGAACGGGACATTTAAACAGTTTGTTTTAAACAAAAAGTTTACAGTTTAATTTCAACACACAGCCAACCAGATTGATCGCGAGCACATATAGAACAATTTGTGCCCGAGCTGTCAAACCAGAGATTTATTAACCATACCTGTCGTCGGGGTTAATCAATCATCCATGTTCGGTTCGGTTCGTCTAGTGTGTTTTTAAAAATACGAAATTTGTATGACCAACTTTTGATCGCATCAAATTTATTTATTAACCAATTTCAAAAATATTTGTACCGTAAGAAAGAGTACATTCTAAGGTTTGCTGCGGTGTTTTCAAATTTAAAAATATAGATATGACAGTTTAAAAAAAAGAAACAAAAATGTCCCGATTTTTTCCGAATTAAAAAAATGTTATCAGGAATCGAATTTAATTTCCGAAAAAACTCGGCATCGTGCAAAAATTCACATTTAGAGGTACTCTAAAAAAATCACGGCTGAAGTTTCGGTGTACGTCGTTTGCTCACTCGCGTTGGAAATTAGCTCTTTCAACTTTGACACTTAATAAACCCTAAACTAATGCTACATCGGTAAAAACCTTATTCTACTTGTTCCCTGTACAATTTTGAACAAACTATGTCAATTTTGTAATTTTCTGATCCGTACTTTCTCGAAAAACCGTGTAAGAATCGAGCAAAAAAAGCGAGGTTTCAATCCTGCGGTGGCAGTTGCGGTAACTTTTTTTTATATAGAGAGATGTTATATGTATATTTACAAAAAGTGTATAATTTAATTTTGAGAATAAATTATTTAGAATTTATCTGCCTGCATTTTTATACAAGCTTTAAGCTGACTACTGAGTACCTACACCCCTCGTGTATCAACCTTAACCTGGCAAATTCTAGAAGACGAGACATAAATTGAGCATTGCGATTGAAACTTGCATCGTTTTTCAGTACTGCTGTAAAAGAAATTTTTTCCAAAAAAAATTTATCATTAATTTTTAAATACTTGGAACAGATTACACAGAAAGCAAATCAATTAACTTTACACTTTTTGTTCACGTCCAGTATAACTTTGGTTACAAATATTTGTTTTCTGTCTGTTCCGGTTGAAAACTAACCTTATAGCTTTATTGAAATTCCTTCCCTTACCCTATTTCTTTCTCCCACTCATTCGTTAGTTGTAGTGTTCCGATTCGTGTTCTAGCTTTAGTTATTATTCAAATGCTCAACGGGAGAAATATTCTGTAGACATACCACTGAACTTGGAACACTTAGACTAAAAATAATGAATGGCATTTGCACAATGGTCAATGATCATTCGTTTCTGTCACAAATAGCTTCAGATTAGAATCCCTCATAGATTCTTTGCAATGTACGCGCTTGAATTTGCAATAATGATAGCAACTGATTTAATATTTCCATCTTATCTTTTTCCAATTCCCCTTCCCACCAACTCTTATAAACGTATCTAATTTTTCTTTTGATTTCCAAAAACATACACACACAATCATTATTTCCGATAAATCTTCAACTTTAGTTGGTCGATTGATCAATTTTCTAATGAGAGCATTCATTAATTATCCTTTGTGAGAAAATCTCTCTTCAAATAACTGCCAAGCAATTTTTCAATTTGTATCGGATGGTAGGTAGTTGTATTATCGTCACATCGAAACAACACAACGGTCTGTTGGGAGTCCGAGGACAGCACTTCGTAATTTTGCACCTCGTGCAGATGACGAGGTCTCACCTGAGCTGAGAAGAATGAGAGATTTAACGTGCACTTGCCACATGACGATTTTTAGCAGGATCGAGTTTCGATCTCATAACCCTCCTGTTGCTAAATTCGTTACTCTTCAAACCGGGCTACCGATACTCCGATTTGTGTCCAAAATCGATAGTGCTTGAATAATTCTAAATGTGTCATTTTTTAACTAACCTTTAGGTATTTCAATTTCATTAAGCTAGAAATACTTGAGTTTTCATGGAACTAGATGCAAATTAATCTTTTTAATACGACTGCAAAATATGATTATAAAGGTGAATGTTGTGGCGCAGCTTGTCCGCTTTTGAACCTTGCGCCACCAACCCCAAAATCCAATCCAATCCACGAGAATGTTGGAAGAGAAAGCACGACGGGTGCGACCTTCCAAGGTGTCCCATGTTAACACTGAGACAGCCACGTTCTCGCCAATGGAATGCTTGAAAAACTATGTCCATGAGCTGGCATTGGAAAAAAAATTCGGAAAGAGTAGTTGAATTTGAAAGTTCATTCTCTTAACCACAATTTTGAACAAGCGTGATTTAATTATATGGAAAGTTCGTCAAAGGTATCTTGGATTCCATCACTTTCGAAAATACATTTTTCTAATTCATATATCTCACAATTCATAAAAATGGAATCAAAATGGACTCTGATTAAAAAAACATTGCTTAAGGATTCGATCTGTAGTTAGATTATAATAAATTTTGAAAATTGGATGATCTTTGAAGGATATTAATGATTGAAAATATCTTAGCTAGGAACTTATAAAATATTAAAATGTTGTTGATAGAAGGTCGAGGTTGCCTACTTTACTACATGCATATATATTTAGGCAACTTATTGGTATTTGTTAAAAGTTTGTTGAAAATTGTGATTTACTTTTAAAAAAGCGCTGTCAAATAGACCTACCATTTTTCGAAGAATGCTTATAAGGTACTCCTTTGCTTTTTTTTGTCTGTAATGAAGACCATTTATTTAAAACAAGTAGGGAAGGTGGGGCACAGTGTTATACTTTTTTTATGTTCAGCTGTGGCATCAAGAAATGCATCCTTACAAAGCAAACAAAACCCTTAAAATTATCTTTGATTTCTTAGATACATGTTACATATCATTACAATTAAAAAAGTAACATTTATTTCCAGTATTTAGTGTTTTAAGTAGTGGTGTACATTGTAACACTGTGCTCCATTGTCGGTACATTGTTACACACTGTGGAATGCAGTGTAAGAATGGAATGAAATATACAGATATCTAATGATTCCTTAAGCAGGCTTAAAATAAAATACCACTTTTGATTAGTTTACGTATAATTGAACAGCTTTAAATGTGAGGAAAACATTAAGCTATGATTGTAGTCTGCAGTTATACAGTTAAGATTAAAGAAATTGTAAACATTTTAGATTTTGATAATAAGTTAAATCCACACGGAAAATCAGCATTTCTGATTTTCTCATTGTCCCTCTTGATGGAATTGGAAGAGGAAGTTTGGCAGTGATTTTCGACTTTTCAAATGAATAAACTTTATTTGTTTATGAAAATTTATAAGTCTTAAAAATTCTTTTGACGTACAACACTTGAAAATCAACATTGTTCTGATTCACAACTTCCCCAATAGAGTGAATTTTATGTTCTTTAATGTATCCTTCAACTAAAACGTAATCACCATTGTTAAATGTTGTCGTCTGCAGCAATGTCTGATTGTAATTCTGGAAAAGAGATGTTATCACTATCAGCATAAGATGGTAAATTTTCCATCTTTTGTTGATGATATCTCGTGTCTTATGAACGTATATGTGTTACGTGAACCGTAGGCTTATGCCTCAGGTTCACTTTGGCTAGCTTCCTGGGAATTTCGTTCTTTTTAGGGTTTAGTGCTTTTTTCCTCTGTAATCATATTTTTAACTAGCGTATCAGTCAAGATCCAACATTTCACCCGTCATCTATTTTGTGCAGTTTTTCAGGTTGGGGCTTTAGAGAAAGACCTTACTTCTTAAGAAGATATAATTTTGTTAGCTTGTGAATGTTTCGAATGAATTAACAAAAGAAAACTGCTAATCATGTAAAGAAAGATTGTAAATATCACATTTAAAGATATGCAAACATAAATGGAGGAAAAGCTTTAGGAAAAAACCCAATTTATTCATGTTATCTCTCATTCATATTTAAAATTAAAAATCTTAAAATTAAAAATGCAGAGCTATAAGAGTGATAAAATGTATATTGTGAAACATATGCTTGTTTGTAATGTGTTAATTGGACAATTTATGTATGTAACAGTGTACCCCATTTCATTCTGTAACACTGTACCCCATCTGAAATAGCTTGTAACAAAAAAAAAATGTTATGACTACATAATGTGAATTTAGATAATTCATTTTAACTCAACAGAACCTAAACACAATTAGCTTTACCACTAAATTATTATTCATTATAAAATAAGCACCCCTCATGAATAAAGAGAATTTAATTGCAAACACAAAATTTTACTTTTAACATGCAGAAATTTATATTTGCTCAAAGATATGTAACTAATAATGCTAATTCTTCCAAAACACATGGACGCCTGGAAAACAAGATGGCTAACAAGATTGTAAGCAAATTGGAGATAGTTATGCTACCACTTTAAAATGAAATTCAATGTAACACTGTACCCCACCTTTCCCTACTTTGTTACTACACGGGATACCTACGTTAAGCGAAAAAATATTTACGCTTTGCTTTAAAAAACTAGTCATGAATATATTAACAAATGAATTTGTCTTCCTTGATGATGAAATTCATAAATGCCGCGTCCATGTATCACCTCTTGTAGTTTTGTCTTACAACAGGAGTACAATGTGGATTGTATTATTTATATGCATGTCAACTATTTGTGTCCAGGTAAGTTATGACGAAAACAACACCTGAGCTGACACCTCACTCTCCAGATTTCCACACCACGCCAACGTGAGAACATTTGAGGTTGCGATAGATTTAACATGCACCAGCCCCTGTGAGCACGACGGTCTATGGTTGGACCTAGTTTCGTACTCAATTGCTAATCCTTTGCTCTACAAACTGGGGTCCGTGACCCTCACGTGCAATGTGAACCCTTCCGAATTCAAAACAGTACACGTATGGTATAATGTGACTCCGAGTCACATAATGCCATACACAAAAGCGTGAACGACAGACGTCAGTTGTGGAAGAACTTTGTTTACGTTGCAAGCAATCAGGTAATTTAAAGAATATACTTGTCTAAACCACGTGACTTGAATGCCGACTCTCCTGAGCCAGAATATATCACTGTTTCCGAGAAACATAACAAGGAAGGGAAATAAGAAAACAGGTGAGAATAGAAGAGGCGTTTTTATTTTTCTTCATCTCACTTTTCCTAATTCTAAGGAGAGAAATGTATTACTTTCCGGAGGAAAATTACTGTAAGTGTAATAAATTGTAGCTATCTGGAAAGGATTCGAAATGCCTTTTACTTTCGGTGTACTTTTGACATTCGTTAACTTTCGCTCAAGTGACTGCTGGTTTTTTGTTTGTATTTTTGGTTTGGTATAATTTGTATTTTTATAGATTATACGCAATATCGACTTTTTTATTTCCAGCCAAACTTTTCGTGAAACTTTTTGAACTATGTATTTTTTACTTTCATAAAATGTATTTAATTATGCAAAAATCATACTAGAAAAGCTATTTTCAACCTTTTTAATCTCATGGTATCTCTACTATTAAAAAATGAAGTTCGTGTATTGGATGTTCGCCGTGTCCTGACGAATCTATGGCACTTACAATAATGAAATTTGGCACACAGTCCGAATTTTTTGCAATTTTATAGTCCAGCCCGAATTTTAAAATTCAATCTAGAATATTTAAAAATGAATTTCATGTAATATAATTATTATTGTTTTTTTTGGAATGGCAACGTCATAAAGATATGACAGATTCTAAATTTATTTTTCCGTTTTCATTTTGCACCGAGGAATAATTTTCATGCTGACGACAAAAAAACAAAATTTGAACTTTTGTTATGTTGTTCTTTTTTTTTATCTCCTAGACCGTTAAAGATAGAGTATATAATCTACGGAAAATTTCACATTAAATCGATACCTAAAAATATAATTTTCTTTAAAATAATAAAATTTTTTAATTGAATATCTTTTATATTTTTGCAAGAGAATGGGACGTCACGCTGACATTCGTGTTCAATAAATAAACAGATTACATTTCCAGCCCTCTTACGATTTCAGCGAAAGAAAGCAAAGAAAATAAAAAACATTTTGGCTGGCATTATTTAGTTCTTTTTTGTAAAATCGGGATCGTTAAAGTTAGATTGAAATTTCAAAGGATTTGAAATCTGCGCAAGATTTGACACCAGATAGATACCTTATATTTTTTATTTTCTTTTAGAAAATAATATTTCAATTAAATATTTATATTTTTAGGTTTGTGAAGCAAACCACCACACTAGCAATTCCCACGAAAAGAACTGTCACGTGCAACACCGTTATAGCTGTTATCCAATATGCTACAAACTCCTATATGGTTTGCGAAGCAAACCAATGGCCCCACAAAAGCAACTGGCACGGGCAACGCCGGGCTAGCCACGTAGTGACTAGTACTAATTACTACTAGAATTTTGCAGCGCATAAAAATATTACAATTCTTTGCCTACCTGACAAAAAATAGGTATACTTGTGATTGATTAAAAAAGTATTAAAGGTTTATACCTATATACACTGCTGGCCACCCAAATTGCAACATTAAGAAAGACAAGAGATATCACAACAAAATTTATTTTGTAGATATCATGTTGACCAAGTATCAAATGATTAAATTTATAGATTTCTGTGAAGTGTGGTTCCTGACAAAATCAGTAGCCAGAGTAGCCGCCATTGTTGGAGATCACCGCTGACACACGCCTCGGCATTGATTCAAAAAGACTTTGGATGTGTTCTTGGGGTACAGCAGACCAAGCAACTTCCACACGTTGCCAAAGTTGATCTGGTGTGGCAGCGGGGGATGTAATCTGGGTCAATCGTTGAGCAACCATGGACCATACCATAATACCCGGTGCAGGACCAGTGTGGCGGTGCATAACGCAGCTGTTCAGCATCCTCTCTCCACGGTGTCTCCAGACTCGAATCCGACCATCGTGGTGTTGCAGACAGAAGCGTGACTCGTCAGTAAAGACAATTTCATTCCATTCTGCCGTCCACGTCCTTCTTTCATCGCACCATTGGCGGCGGAGACGTCTATGGTTCTGCGTCATGGGTAGACGAAGCAATGGACGTCTTGCAGACAGACCACTCTGCTGTAAACGGCGTCGAATGGTACGCGCAGACACTGGATGATGCGTTACAGACTGAATGTGCTGTGCTATGGTTCGTGATGTGGCTGAGCGATCCGTCACTGCCATACGCACAATATGCCTGTCATCACGTGAAGTGGTGCACTGAGGTGGATGCATCCAATTCTGCATCCAACGATCACATATCCGCATTACAGTTGTTTGGTTTCGTCCAACACGACTACCGATTTCCCTGAAAGGTAATCCACAGTATCGGTAGGCCACTATCCTTCCTCTGTCGAACTCGGATACTTGATCAAAATATGATCGCTGTTTTCTACGAGGCATAATTGGTCGTTTTTTTGAAAAACCACTAGAAAAACACAATTGCCGTACTTGAAATCGTCGAAATCTCCAAGCCTTAAATAGCGCTTTGAAGTGGCGCCACAGGCGCGCGTGATGTGCGTCTGCGCTGAAATTCTAATCATTTGCATATCTCGCCTCCGCTAATGCTTGTTGTAAATTTCATATTATTTGCATGCTTCCTTCAGGGTGTTGCATTTACAGTGGCCAGCAGTGTATTTTGCTCGCAAGTAGATTTACGGCTTTTCAAAAACGTTTTTGAAACGATTTATTTATGATACTTTTTGTAATAAAAAATAATAATCAAATTTATCCATACTTGGATATTGATTGAATCGATGAATATTTCTCTGGACAAAGATTCAAAATACTAAACTATTCAAACTAGGGGGCCCGCCTCCTGCTCGCTGACGCTCGCCAACCCCTGGAGGATTGCTTCGCAATCCTCATTGGATAGCTACGCGAACCTATGCTCGCTTCGCTCGCATCAATGAAGACATGTGTCCTAGCAGAAGGGATTGTTTACAAAATATAATATTCCAAAAAAAAATATTTTTCAAATCTAAATTTTTTGCTATTTTTCAGAAAAGATATATACAGTACCTCTGGAATCAGAATTCAAATTAAAACTTTGAACAAATCTTGACTCTAAATGTGAGAGCTGATTTGGAAATTGAATACCCAGCATGTTGTTTGTGTGTACATTTACCCCTGCACTCAAGCCATCCACGCTTTTTCATTGAGTTTGTTGTTTAAAGTTGTAGTGCAAGCGTCTTGTTTGAACTATAATTGTTGGCCCTAAAAATGACCTTTTTTAAATGGCCCTGAAAAGATCCTCCGGTTTTTTTATTTTTTATTATTAACTGCAACAGATCGACTAAAATTATTTTTTTTTCAATAAAATTTCGCGTCCGATAACTCTATAAATTCAATTGAAGTGATAATACAAACAATCGTACAATGTTGCCAAAACGCAATAACAAATAACGTCTTTTTTGCGTGCCACGTAAGAGAATTATATATATAGATGAAATACATGTTTTTTAGTTTAAGTCGTTTCCTCATAGGGTACAGCAGCGCTATTCTAAAGGCACAACAAAGTGCCGCGGATGGTGAAGCGGCCTAAATTCGGTTATTTATTTTGTTTCAAGTTTAATTTTGAACTTCTGACAAATGAGTTCAAATAATACCTGCATGAATAACACTTGTATCAATAATTTTGAGTTCTGTATTACCTGTATTGTAAAGTGTTTGTGTGTATCTCTCTCTCTCTCTCATACATTGCTTGACAATTGCTTAAGAACCACTGGTTTTCTCCATGCAGCACTCTTAAAGAGGGCACTGTCTCAGAAAAAATAACTGAACAGGGCACTGTTTGACAAGTTCTCTTATCTGTATTAAAAGCTTGTGAGTTGTTTTTCATTCCAAATCAGAAGCAGTGTAGTTTGAAGGTACAAATCACGTTTTTGAAGATTGTGCTGCGAATTTTCACTTTTCGGAGCAAATATTTGTTGTAGAATGTCACTAAGATATCATTTGCGTCCGTGTTATCATGAATATGTAGTTAATTGGTCGCCTTGAGTCAGGCAAAGCGTCATTGAAGTTGCGACTGCAATAGGCATGTCTAAAAGTGTCGTTTCACTACTAAAAAAAAAAAAACTGCTGCTGCTAGTTTAACTGCTCTACGAAGGCATGGAGATGGCCGTGGAATTTGCACAACAGCTAAGAGTGACAAATATGTATTCTTTGTAGTGAAAAGAAACATAAACCTTACTCTTGGCCATACAACCGCAGACCTTGCAAGTGCTACAGGCGCTCGTGTATCTGCCAGAACCATTTCTCGTCGACTAAATCAAGTTGGCTTGTGTACATGTAATACTGTCAGATGCATTCCGTTATCCGCACGTCATTGTCAGAAAAAATTACAGTGGTTTAACGAGCATCTTTATTGGGATCATCAAGAGTGATCAAAAGCGATGTTCTCCGACGAATCTCGATTCACCGTCAAGAGTGATGCTGTTGTGCCCATTCCACGGCTATTTACATGCCATGGCGTAGTCAGTCAGTTAGTGTGTCGAGAACGCCCGAAACCGTTACCTTCAGCAGAACGTCCATGAAGTTATCGTTTTGACCAAGGGGTCTTGGAATGGGCTGGCAATATGCAGAACACCTCTTCACATCTTTGCCACAGGTTACGTTACATCCCCCTATTATATCGATATTCTTTTGGGTCGTGTTCGTCTTTTCCGAGGAGCAATGGGTGCGGAAGTTTGTTCATGGATGATAATATAGCAGATCATTAAAGTTAAAAACTACCAGTTTTTTTCTGCTTATACTTAGAATTGTTTTTTGTGGTTAATTTCAGGAGAGAATGAAGAACAGTTAATTTAATAAATATAATTTAATGATATGAACTTACATAGGGCTCCCGACTAGTTAGAGAAAATGGATGCGGAAAGTCCTAAATATTTTAGAGTTCTGCACTCGAAGAGATCACATGAGCGTCTGCTTTATGCTTCAATTCGTGTATATCTCCAAATTCTGCGCGTACTTATGACGTCACGGATTGCCACTTCGAAGACAAAACATCATATCACTGATGATGGTAAAGGTCCAACACTGAGAAGGCTCCAAAGGTTGCGACATCCTCCCACCTTGAGGTCGTAACTTGGAAGAACTCAACCATTTGTCGTGCCTCTCAAACGGAGTCTTTGGACAGGTTTCACTGCTCTCAGGCTCCGAGTGACGGTCGATTTGGGCGACTCCTGATGTTCATTGGCAGGAACAACTTTACCATCAATATTGGTGGCATCTGGATGCTCTGCATCTTTCGGAACTTTACTTTTGAAGAAATTACCTGATGTCTCATCTGATAATTCCAAGGAATAAAGACGGCATCTTTCCCATCAAGGTCCAATCTAAATATGTTCCTACAGCAACAAGTCTACACTGCAGATCAATAATCTTTCCATTGAAGATTTTACCCGCAACATCAGCCCCAATTAATCGATCAATTTCTAGCGATTCTTCTTGTTCAGAGATTAATTGATCAGTTGCAGTAATGTTATGGTAATCAAGTTCCTCTGCGCATGGTTTTGATATTGGGATAGGTATATCTGAGCATATATTGTTTGCTGGTCAAGGACCTCAAAGTTACAATTATAATCACCTTTCAAACTGCTAATGAATACTTTGTATCGAAAATGTTTGTACTCTGCCCCAAAATAAATTATGTGTGAATAAGACTTTCTTCTTTAATAAAGTCATATCTCATTCCTTTTGCTACACGTTTACTCAAATAAGATCGTTGACTTCCAGAGTCGACAAGTGCACGAACTATTTCCCCCTCATTTGTTGCACCTCGTAAGCGTATATACAATGTGAGAGATCACCACCCCTAACTGCAACCGAATGTGAGACCACCACCCCTAACTGCAACCAAAAAGGCTACAGTGGAAATGCCGAATGGTAGACAAAGAACGTTTCATGCAAGTAAAATCAGAGAATTTAAGATTTCGTGTTCAGTAGTCGGTGTAGTTTTTAAGGAAAATGTAGAATTCGATGTGTGATATTCGAGAAACACCACGGAAGGTAGAAACAAATATATTTCGGGATAATCTAAAGGAGTTGCTGAAGGAAACAAATGATCTTACCAATCATCAGAGATCACGATTACGTTGAAGTTCTTTTGCAGGTTCCTAATTTCTTTTCTGGCAAAATGGGTAGGAGTAAGGTTGGCATGCTTGAAATAAAGCTAAAGGAGGGAAGCGAATTAAAAACGACCCATAGATATAAAGTGCCTATGCCAATGCAAGCACAGGTTGAAACACAAATTCAAGAGTTGCTAGATTTGGATTTGATTGAACCGTCAGATGCGGAATTTAGTCATCCAATTGTATGTGTAGTAAAAAAGGACGGTGGATTGAGATTATCCGGTGGACTTTAGAATGGTTAACTCACATATCTGCTTGAGTGCACTTCCAATGCAACACATTCCAAATTTGTTAGCTATAGTAGGAGCGGCAAATTACATTACTACAATTGATTGCCAACGAGGATATTGGCAATTGCCCTTGCATAAAGATAGCCGATGTTTGACTTCTTTTACCTCACAAAGTGGGCAATATATCAATGGAAGGTAATGCCATTTGGATTATCAGGCGCAGGAGCTAGTTTTCAAAGAACTATGAATAAAATGCTAGCTAAACATAAGGAATATTCAGACGCTTATCTAGAGGATATTGCCATATTTTCTCAAACATGTGAGAAACATCTTATTCATGTAGGTGCAATATTAAATGAATTAGAAAAGAACGGTTGGACGGGTAATATAGCAAAATGTAAATTTGTTAAACAGTTAAATTCCTAGGTCATGTAGAAGGATCTCAAACACAATCATCATATCCTGATAAGCTAGATGCGATAAAAGAATTAGACAGATTCACTACCAAGTCACAAGTTCGGAGTTTAATGGGATTGTTTGGGTACTACCGGAATTTTGTACCTAATTTTGCAGAAATTGCGCGTCCGTTAACTGAATTAACAAAAAAGAAAATGCCGTATAAAATAACTTGGGGAGAAAAGGAAGATAATTCTTTCAATATTTTGAAAGAAAAGTTGTGTAATTCTCCAATTCTAATGTCTCCTATTCCTGGTAGACAATTTTACCTTACATGTGATGCTAGCCATAACAGTGTAGGGGTTTGCTTGAGCCAGTTGGATGATGGTGGAATTGAACGACCTGTAGGGTATGCAAGCCAGAAACTGACAGATTCATAGAAAAAGTGGCCAGCTATCCACCGAGAAGCATATGCTATCGTATTTGGACTGAAAAAGTTTGAAGAATGGACATTCGGGACGAAAATCATTGTGATTTCGGACCACATTCCTTTGTCCTTCATCTGTAATACTTCTCTGCAGAACTCAAAACTACAACGATGGGCTCCAGCTTTGCAGAATTATGAACTAGAGGTACAACATTGTGCTGGTGTGCAGATCCCACACGTAGACGCACTATCCCGATTAATTCGACTCTCGAACAATGCATGCGTGGAAGGGTAGAGTTAGTGTAAACTGCACTAGTATTAACTCAATCATCTATGATATAACTTGACTGATTAAAGACTGCTGACGTCTAGGACAATTTTGGGCTTAACTTCGATAAGTGTTTTTTTTTTTTTTTATATATATATATTTTATGATGAAGTATTGATGTTTCTGTGTTTTAGGTGAATTTTAAAGTGTATGGCTTCAAGGTCTTAGGACCTCTGCGTCCGATTTCGGAAGGGAGGTGTGAGACCACCACCTCTAACTGCAACCAAAACGGTTACAGTGCGAGGTGGGTGAAAAGTGCGCGAGAAAGGAGGAGTCTTCTTGTTGTGTCTGAAGTAGGGTGGAGATGTCCCCTGCTCAGGCTATGTCCAACCTAATGTCTATACTAGTATATATATTTGTTTCATAGTCAAGAATAAAAACGTCTTATTTTCAAAGCTCAGTTTTTCGTAACCAGATGCCAGTTCATCAAACGAACCAAATCCTGACACAATGTTTGTAAAAGAACTGAACAACAAGTACGATTGCTTGAAGCTGCATCATTGATTACATTTTGACTATTACTATCATCTGTGTTCGTTTTCGATTTATGATCTTTAAATTTGTCCTCTTTACACATTATTAAATAATGTCTGCTCCTACACTTTTCACAATTAATCTTGCATCTGCAATCTCGAGCTCTATGATGCAATCTCGAGCTCTATGACCGATTTTTAGGCAAAGAAAACAACAACCCTTTTTTGCTTACTTTTCTTTTATCATCCCAACTCATTTTTAACGCGATTCTGCAAGCTTGTGAATCATGCGTTCTTTCACAAAATGAGCACAGGGCTTGTTCATTACGACGAGTCTCGGCATTATCAAAAAGTCCTATTGCGGTTAGAAATTGTTGATCATTATTAGATGCCGAATAGGAATATTTGCCTTTACGTTTTGCATCTAAACCAAACCCTTCTTTTGCTATTGTAATTCTTTCTTCCCTCTAAATTTCTGATTCAAGGAAACTCATAAGAGCGTTCAATTTATTTGGCATTTTCCTGGTTTCATTTGTTAAAATAATGCTTCTTTCCCATACTCGAATCATGTCTTCTGCTAAACAGCTTTCGACTAGGGGATACAGCATAGAAGCATACTTATCGGAAGTTACTCCTAATGCTTCAAGGGCACGTAGGTGTGCTTCAATTTTATCATACAATTTGGCGAGACGTGTAACTTTAGCTTGGTGCAAAGAATTGTTCAAAATTAAGTTTAACAATTCTCTCACATGCAATTCTATGAGTAAATCTTCTCTTCCCCGAATCTAGCTTTTAGACATTCGACTGCTTGTTCATAATTCTCAGCAGATGCGGGAAAGGAATCTACAATATCTCTGACACGTGATTCCTCTACAATGGACTGTGACAAATATTGTAATTCATCCCCTGGTGCAATTTCCAAGTCTTAGTGAATTTTCCTAAACTGACCCCAAAAACCAAGCCATTCCTTAACAACACCATTGAACCTTTAAGTTCAATTTTAGGAAGTTGGAACTTTCGCTTCTATACTGTTTCACTAAGTACGCTTTTAAAACCGCCATACATACTTTTAACATCGTCCTTAATATTTTTCTTAAGTTTAGTTTTAAGTCGTATATATCTTTCCTTATACTCTTCAAAGACTTCGTGCGCCTTATTGAAACTTTCTTGAGAACACTCAACTTGAACTGAAAACAAATCAATAATTTATTTTTCTTTCAATTTAAGTTCTAACCATTTTTCGTTTAACTGAGCCATTAAAATTTCTATTTCATCAATATCAAGTTCCTCCTCTTCTAGACGTTCATATAACGCATTAGCGGTTCTAGTGAAACCACTTCTTAGAAGAGTACGCAACTTCTTCAAACTCTCCATCATAAGATAGAAGTAAATGAATTAACTTATCACAAATTAGTCACAAATTATCAATGACAAATTCCAAGTCCTTTAACGGACGCCATTTAATAAAACAGATAATTAAAGTTAAAAACTGCAAGTTTTTTTTTCTGCTTATACTTGGAATTGTTTCTTATAGTTAATTTAAGGAGAGAATGAAGAACAGTTAATTTAACAAATATAATTTAACGAAATGAACTTACGTAGGGCTCCCGACTAGTTAGAGAAAATGGATGCGGAACGTCCTAAATATTTTAGAGTTCTGCACTCGAAAAGATCACATGAGCTTCTGCTTTAAGTTTCAGTTCGTGTATATCTCCAAGCTCTGCGTACTTATGACGTCACAGATTGCCACCCCGAAGACAAAACATCAGATCACTTTAGACGGCAAAGGATCAACACTGAGAAGGCTCCAAAGGTTGCAACAGATAATACTCGTTCACATAGGACAACTGGGATGTATGAGGTACTGGAAAGTGAAAATATTGAGCCTATAGCATGGCCTGCTTACTCTTCAGACTTGAATCCTGTAGAGCATGCTTGGAAAGCTATCGGTATTTGTGTGGGGCATCGAAACTCCCTCTCCAATCTCTACAAGACCCGAAAACTACCTTGACAGAAGAATGAAATAATTTTCCCGCTATTCTCCTCAAGAGCTTACAGGAAGATAGATGTAGAATGTGCATTAGTTTGTCCGAGGAGGTCACTCTCCCTACTGAGATATCCACATCTATCGTCTTTTCGGTGGAAAGGAGCATTTTCCGTAATTGTTCGCAAATGGTCAAAATAAGTTTTTTTTCTTTCGTTAACTTGGTTTTACCTGATGCGAAATATGTATCACTTTGCTTTTTAAAGATACCGTAGTACCCCTACTAAATATTTGCCAAGTTTCATTACTTGAAATAATGTCTGTCATTGGTTATTACGAAATATGCCTCTGTTCCTTAGCAATTGTCAAGCAGTGTAAATATATTGTTTCAAAAATATTTTCTGAAAAATGTTTGGTAATGGTGGTAATCATAGTCAATTAACGTCGCACTGGAGCAAAACATAGTGCTATTTGCAAAGGTCCGTGATCAGTCGCGAAGGGAAAGAACACCGGAGATAGCACCCCCACTCTTCAAACTTCTACACCACGCCAACGTAAGGACGTTTGCGGCCACGACAGATTTAACACGCACCAGCCTTGACGGTCGACCAGGCGTTGGACCAAGTTTCGAACTTACAATTCTCCGATTGCTTACCCGTCATTTTTCAAAGCGGTCCGCAAATTTGGCAGCGAGGGCAGAGTAGGGATGCGACATCGATGTTGCAGTGTATTTAAACTTTTTTCCCCCATTTCTTAAAACTGGTTTAGCGATTATTGATACGACATCGACAGCAAAACATCGATGTTTAAAATTAAAACATCGATGTTGATAATACATCTCCCCCAAACCCTCGATGTTTTTAAAATTCAGTGTATTTAAACTTGTTTCCTCATTTCTTAAAACTGGTTTAGCAACTAGTGATGCGACATCGGCTCCAATACATCGATGTTTTTTTGCAAAACCTCAATGTTTAGGAAACATTGACATCGATGTCGCATCCCTACTTTTCAGACCCTTCATCCTTGGTCATTTTGGTCAAATAGTGGGTGAGGTGTGATAAGTATGTTCAATTTGCTAATTATAAAAATTATGCACCTTGGTTATTTTTTAAATTTTTATAACGGTACTTATTTCATTTAAAAATAAAACATCGACAACGTAAAAACATCGACAAGTATAAACATCGATGTTACAAAAACATCGACCCAAATACATCGATGTTAAATACATCGATGTTTTTTACAAAACATCGATGTTTTGAAAACATCGACATCGATGTCGCATCCCTAGGGCAGAGGGCAACCTTTTTCGTTCGGGAACTCAAGCCCCGACTATGCGATGCCTCCTCACTCGCTGCTCCGGATTTCACCATTCCTTTTAAAATGCATACGATGCATCAAATTTAGCAGTTTCGGCTTGCTTATCCCAAAAGGTCAACGAAGGCCAGTTTAGACCAATTGGGTTCGCAAGTCAAAAGTTATCGGACGCTCAGAGGAACTGGTCGACGATCGAGAAGTAAGCCTACGGTGTACTATTCGGGTTACGGAAATTCGAACATTGGATTTTCGGATCTGAGATACATTTATATACGGACCATAATCCTCTAAAATATCTATCAGTGACCACTCCGAGAAGCCCGAAGTTGACACGTTGGGCAATGGCACTTCAGCAGTATAACTTGACAATACGACACACACCCGGAAAGGAGAATGGGAGTGCATATGCCATATCGAGATTAGAGATGGCATAACACGGAGTTATGAGTAAAATTGAACAATGCTCAAGAGCGATTCTGCCCACTTAACATGGTCTTGTCTTAGTGAATTTAAGTAACATTATTGTATGCTGTGTAAATATGTTTTATATTATACGTCTTGCATCTTATGAAATATGCATTTCGGGCATATTTCATGCTTAAGGAGGGAGGAATGTAACTATCTCACGACAGGTGATTACGAACACAGATAGGTAATAAGAACAGTTGTTCTTGTGTTCTGGTTGCTACTGTTCTAGTGGACGAACATCGATGAATGACTGACTGTGTTCTGATACGATCAAGAACATGAAATATTGGGTGCTGTTCTGCATTAAGAACACGAATAAGGATAGATTCGTTGTACACTTCAGAGGAGACGTGCTTTTGCACTGGACGGTGCGGAGTGTAAATCTGATACTTTATATTATATTGTAAATGAATTTTAATGTCCAATTTAGGTATGCAGTGTCCCTCTGTCCTTGGTCACTACTGCACACACTGTCTGTCAAATTAGACATCGCTCGGTTACTCGGACAATAACCTTAAAAGTGAACCTCGGCACAATATGCCCAATTCCAAGCATGAATGTGCTTCGGTGCTTGTATGCTAACTGGAGAGGGATATTTATTCATTTTCATAATTTGGAAGGTGCCAAATTTGGTGTATATGTATCTCTATGGAGGAAGGTAAATAACAAAAATAGTTCCATTACGAAGTTTCTGTCCACTTAAACTGTAACTACACATCCTATCATAATCTCAGGACCTCAATGGTCTTGAAATTTTGTGGGCAGAATAGGAAAGTGGTTAAAAATCACGATATACGTAAAAATAATTATAAAAGACAATTTAACAACATTCCGAAAAACAACACAAATTCAGTGCCTTTCGGTTTAAAAACTGTTCTGCATACAAAAAAAGGGAAATAAAACTTTTTTGTTTCTGTACAAAATGGGTTGGGTGTATACTCAATTTTGTGACAGAATTTTGAAAATTTGATATTTACAAAAGCACTATTTTTAATTATACCATAGTGAATGTGGACCAGCACGGCGTTGCCCGTGACAGTTTTTTTCGTGGGGTCAGATGTGACCACTGCTCGCTGACGCTCGCCAAACCCCGGTGATTGCTACGTATTCCCATTTGGTTCGAACGAACTCCACAGTCGACGCCGGCCTCGAAGTGGCTATTATCAACAAAGTAAATCAAAACATGCTAGAATCGGAAAACTTGGCATGATTCCAAAGGTAATAGGAGGAAAAACGCTTGTGACGTCAGTGGTCGAAAATCGTAAAATCCTCTCCTTCTTCATTCGAGGTAGTATGGCGTTACATTTCGGAAAAAAAAAGACTAAAGATGGTGAGGGGGGGAGGGGGGGGGACCACTTAATAAATTAATTAAAAATGATCACAGAGAAAGAGAGACACAGACAAACACTTCCTTTTATAACAGTAGAAGCTAAATGTGTACTTAACCCTTCCTATAAAAACTGAGTTCCAATGATTTTTTATTGCGGAATTTTCGGGATTTTAAAGAAATCTCTTCAATTACTCTATTTAGGCAGCCATGGTACATAATTTCAATTCAGAAACCAAATCCCCGAATTGAAAAGAATGTCTGAGGATTCGATTTGAACCTACATGTCAGTTGGACGAAAGAAAATTTTGAAAGAAACTATCAGTATCGTAAGTTTCTTAGTGTTAGAAAATATCCCAACAAGGAATTTTTTAAAAAAAAATGTCTTTACGACAGAAGGTTGATATTGCTTACTTTACGAGTTCAAGCTATTCTCATGCGACTTACCTGTAAAACGTTTGTTGAAAACAGTGCTTGTTTTACAAAAAATGCTATCAAACTACCTACGTTTTCTGAAAAAAATTATCTCTAATACCCCTTTGTTTTGTCTATTACAAGGGTTTTCATTGGAAAGAAACAAAGCACCGGAAAACTAGTTTTTTACTTCCGATTACCCCGGTGAGGAATGTGTACAGTCCTACAACAAAACCCTAGCCATCAAAAATGTAACTTCACAGAAAAAGCATTTCACACACAATACATTTGATTTTGAAACAAGCTCTTTCATTCTCATGAGCCAGTGAGGGATTTTCAATATATTTGTCTGCTAGAAAATAGATTTAACATGAATATAGTATCACACATATTAATTTCTCATCCATTTGTTAATGATGATAAAATTTGGAACTATCCCCCATCCTTGATGCAAAAATGCCCTAAATCTAAGTATTGAAGCTACACAAGTGAAAGGTTTCACCACAGGTTCGTTACTTCAACCTTAGTAAAGTATGTTAATATTCGTAAGACGTAAATATAAAGACGTAATAAAATTAATTAAAAATGAAATGCAAAATAAATTCTGTATTAAGATAAGTGAACTACTTTAGTAAAAGGCCAAATGGGGCGTGAACCAATTATGGTTTATTTGGAGATACACTTGAAGTTCTTCGAAAGAGCAAGATATTGAACTAGTAAAGACACTTTAATTATATTGTGTCCTAAATTCATAGAGATTTTTTTTTGCGTGCTAGAAGAATATGAAGAAATTTTCATTTCACAAACTAATTATATTGTTTACTAAACATAAAGAAAGATTCTATTACAAAAAATTCGCACACATCGCCATAATGATAGGTAAGAAAATACAATTAGAATAATAAGGTTAGGTACGGTTGTTGAATCTAAGTCGCAATGGACAAATACGACAGGCTATTGGCAAGGACCGGGATCAATCCCGAAAGGAAGGATCCGAGTACAACACCTCGAAATTTCGAACCACGGTCAGATGATGTTAGAGATCAGAACCAATAGATGATGACGAGGTTTTCATCTAAGTTGGTAACCTTCCAAACTACCACTCTAATGTGATGATATTTGTAGCTACAACAGATTTTACGTGCACCAGATCCCACAGATACGACTGTATTTTTTAAATCGTGTTTCGAACGCATAACCCTAAAAGCTGCTTACCCATGTCTCTACCAATACCTCCCTAGATAAATATAAATATGGCTGTGGCACGTTAAATAGGTCGTGGTCACAAAGTCCCCAATGTTCCCATACCAAATCAATACCTCTGGGGGTACCTGATCAGGGGGTTATCGGCCTCCGATTGGGATCTAAATTACGATATGTGTGAGTGAATGGATGTGTGAAAGGGACCTTCCTGTAAAACGGATGTGTCATGTATGAAGAAGTCCAACCCTCCGGGGCAATGGCACCCCCAATTGGGCTATATATGGCCCGCACGACAACACACACAACAACAGCATAAATATAAATGAAAAAATCTAGAATCTTTGCGATTTTTGTTTGTCGTAACTAAAAATATGATTTTTCCTACACAAAACTAAATTCTAAATTAATAGCTTTGAAGAAAATACAGTCACGGCAAATCGATATTATTTTTAGAATTGTTGATAATTATGTAGACAATAAGCGGAACATTTTGTTTTTACATAAGCTCGAGAGTGATTGTAATTTTATACTACCATACATTAATTTATTTCTAATTCATCAATTAAACCCAAGATATCCCCGTAGAAACTGCTAGCCACCTAATAACAAGGCTGAAGCATCACGACAAGAAGCAGAACAAAATCACACGAGGTTATCACAAAATGATAACCTCGTGTGATTTTGTCACTATTATGATTATTCACAAAATGATAACCTGAACAAATCACAAAATGAGCGAATCGGCTGTGGCCGACATATCGCCGATTTTAATGAAAACGAGTTTTTGAATAGATCACATATAGTAATGAGGAACTGCCAAATATTAGATGTCAGAAATGCATACCGGATTTTTTTATTGAACTTCAAAGTTCAAAAATTTAGATTTTTCAGTCTAATAAATGCTTTTTTTAATGCAACATAACGCTTTATTCTCGACGAATTCTCAAAGATAGCATCCCGAACAAGTGAGCATAAACACTATAAAACTATAAATGAAATGTTCTCGCTTCAAAACATTTCGCTAAAAATTTAGATGGTAATGGTAATTTTAAATAACGTCGTACTAGAGCAAGACAACGGTTCCTAATCCTAGTACAGGTTTATTGTTCCATTGACGACGGTTCGGGATCAATGACCTAAAGAAAAGATCCGAGGACAACACCTAAAAATTTTGAACCAAATGTAACTCTTTACAGTTTTAGGGAGCAGGTTAAAGATTCATAATACAATGGAACCTTGATTATTCGAGCTCTGTTTAACCGAGTGTTCATGTTATCTTAGTCGAATTCCATACAGAGGCATTTTCTAAAGCTTTAAATAAGGTTTCTAGCACGAGTGTGTGCGCACTTCGTACAAAGAGACGAGGAAAGTGCTACAAGACAGAAGACCGTCGAGGACTTCTCCAAGAGAATTTAAAAGATACATAACTCCGAGCCCAGATATTTTGTAAAATTTATACTATGAATACATATACGAACACAAATCCTAGTACAGGTTTATTCTCAATCCTAGCTTATTGAATCTTTTAGTAACAGTTGTAGCAAAATGGTAGAAGAGTAAATATCTTCTATGTTTCGTATAGGCTGTTTTGTGTCACTACGTACGTATTCTCCGAGTTTCTGGTTATCCGAGATGGTATTGCTCCACATTTCCTCGTATAATCGAGGTTCTACTATAATTCGATGCTGAGTGAGTGAAATGTACTACACATGTGTGCACGCAATAATCTAGCTCACATTATATTTGTATCGATCTTGGGGTGATAATTCACAGGGATTTTAAAATGGGTCATCAATGTTCAGCTGCGGGTAAAAAGGCTAATAGGTTATTGGGGTATATTAAAAAGACTATAACTTCAAGGGATAAGAATATAATCTTGCCGTTATATAAGGGTTTAGTAAGACCACATCTAGAATATGCTGTACAATTCTGGGCTCCATATATGAGAAAGGACATAGAATCAATTGAAAGGGTTCAGCACAGAGCTACAAAAATAATAAAGGGGCTAGCAAATTTCGACTATAATGAACGTTTAAGTAAGCTAAACATGTATACACTGGAAAGAAGAAGGAGGGGGGATTTGATTCAGCTTTTCAAGTTTGTGAAACAAGGGGACACAGAGGGCTTAAATTTCAATAGGGATGGGTATAAATTGAATAAGACACATTTTAATCGGGATTTAAGGAAAAACTACTACTTTAATAGGGTAATAGACAGTTGGAACGCGTTGCCAGAAAATATAGTTACTTCAAAGGGAGTGTACGAATTTAAGACACAATTGGATAGTCAGTGGGAATTGGAGAATTCATAAACAAAGGACCAGCCTTGTTGGGCTTGAGCCTGTAGCTGGTCGTCAATCAGGGCCCGATTTAGAAAATTTGGTATAGTAGGCACAACACGCAGGAAGGGGCCCCTCCCTCATATTATTTGTTCATCACAAAAACTAATTTTATAACAATAATTGGTACTTACGTATTTGACTGTTGACCGTTTCACAGATGTCACCAAAAAGTTTGAGAAAATCGTGACATTACTTATAACTCTTGACAAAACAAAATAAAGCAGATGAAAATTAAAAACGTAATAGTTAGATAATTAATGTAATTACAAGAATGTGATAGTGGGGGAAACAGTCAACGTTCATTTACTTAACTACCCAATAATTTATGTAACTACTTAAAAACTTTTTATAATTTTTAGATACTTTTGAAACTTAGGGGCCCTCTAAATTATGGGGGCCCTAGGCCCGTGCCTCACGGGCCTAATGGTAAATCAGGGCCTGTCGTCAATATTTGTATTTGTATTTGTATATGACGTTCATTACTCACTAGTTATTGTACGAACCTTTTCTGATCCTTGACAGTATCCAGCCTTCTCGTATTCCATTCGGAAACGATATAATACTCCTACGCCCGTATAGTTAGTTTCAAATAAATCAATTAACCACCCACTCTCGTGCCAGTTTTTCAAGCTTTAGGAAGTACAGAAAAAAATGCAACATTAGTAGCGTGACATAGGAAAAAAGACGAGTGTTCTTTTCTAGTTCTCCGCACGGCATGTCGTGAAACCGTTCCGCTCCCAGATCCTGGTGGCCGATACCATTGTTTGAGACACCACAGGGTGCTACATTTTGTACGAGGTATCCCGATAGCATACTCGGAAACCCTCACGCTTTCAGCACCTCTTGGCGAGTTGGCGATAGATGCCTGTATCGCCAACTACGATAATCCTAATGTTAAAACTTAGAGGAATTGCCGCTAGAAGGCGTATTAGTTCTGTCGGCGGTTTGAAAAATCGCGCGCTGTTCTGATGTTGAATGCATTCTGTTTTGTTTATGCTTATGAGAATGTGTGAGGAGCTCATGTTTTTCAACGGTCTTTGTATTGAAAGCGGAATAATTTGATTAGGAAAAGTTAATTTGTCTTTAGGCGTATTCTTTTGAAAGATTGTATTTACTTTTCAGTTATACATCCAATCTCCTTCAATTTTCAAATGTGTTTATTTGATGCTTTAGAGATGCAAGAAAAATTTGTTTCAG
The DNA here is from genome assembly GCA_947359465.1 of Metellina segmentata. NCBI lineage: Eukaryota > Metazoa > Arthropoda > Arachnida > Araneae > Tetragnathidae > Metellina > Metellina segmentata. The sequence goes on from OX375878.1 coordinate 72,129,136, forward strand.
CTTTGATTTTGAATTGTTTTATGCTATTGCGTTTAATTATATTTGTGAAGTGTAATTTTAGTAGAGGCAGTGAGATTGTTCTTTCTGCGATCAGTAGTTTTAATTTTTGATTTATAATTAGATGTAATCTAGTTTTTGAGATTACATTATATGAAAGTCCACAAATTGAATACATCTGATTCTATCAAAACGGACCATTTCTTTCGATTTTCAGATTGTTACAGGGAATGCAAATTTAAAATTAAGTGATTATTTTTAAAAATCAGTGATTTAAATAAGAATTTTGATTTCATTTCCTTTCTGTTTTATGTGTAATAATATTGAAAATGAAATAACTATGAAGAAGAGACATGCTATTTTATTCAAGTTAGTTGAATATTAAATCAGCCTTCCTTTGAAGCACTACATAACCTTTTTTGATAGGGATCATAATTACAAGACAACTCTTTCCCTTTTGGGCCATTGAACATATGTCACTCACAAGCCTGTTCATCAGCATAGGTTTTGTTTAAAACATTCCTTGTGACTATAAATCCAATGGGCAATTTTGAATCATTCTTCTTCATATGATGGGTGAAGATTCACTTAATATATTTACTCAAGCATTATACCTAAAAAAGTTCCAGGGCCAGTGCGACCCCATTAATTCAAATTAGAAACACATGCTTTTTCCTAATCTCTGCAGCTATTTTTTTATGTGCTTTCATTTGCAAAATCTTATATTAAGTATTATTTTTTGACCCCTCATATGCCTGTACCAAAACTTTTGCATTATTAATTTTATATAACTTCTATACACCGTACACTGATGTGCTAAAAGTCATGGGATAGCAGTATGCAAATTTACTAGTGCTCACATTGCATTAAAAGAGTATAAAGAGTCAGATAGTTATCAGTGCTCTGTTAAACTCTTGAATGTCGACCTGCCAAGAATTAACCGAGTTTGAACGTGGAAGGATAGTTAAAGCTAAACGCATAAGCTTAACATTTTGGACATAGTTGAGACCTTGCTCCACATTGTCAAGGGTGTATCGAGAGTACCTCATAGAAGGCATTACCCATCACAAGTGCATTTGTGCTAACAGACTTAAATTCTCATATAGGTATGTTGAAATAAACAATGTAATATGTCGATTTGGTTTTCCAAAACCTCTGTTGAACAAAATTTGGGTAGTACTGATGATTTTGTGCTATTCTATTGATACACAAGCGGAAAGGGGAGGTGAGGTGTAGAGGGAATAGTATCATTACTGAGTACAAGGAGTGGGAAAGCAACTTGCTGGTGGTTCAGTGGGTTTCTCATTGTTAATAGCTTGCAAGCTGTAGATGACATAGGTTCAATTCATGTGTCTACCCTGAGCGTATTTATTGGATGGTATGTAGTATCCGATACGTTACAACTTTCGAGCGATGTATTGCCAATTGTGGTAACCTTCCCGTTTTCGCGTTTTTCTTAGTTTTAAGGCAACCCTAGATATTTTCTCCTGACGATAATAAACGGGTCTCATGATTGGTTAAGGAAGAAAATACGCTTTTCCACTTTTATTTTTAATGTAGAACGGAATTAAAATTTAGAGTCTTTGAAATTGTTGGGTGCATATGAATTTTGCTCTTGATTTATAAAATCGACTTGTTTTATTAATTTTCAAAATTTTTAGGATAAGTTTGGAAAGCAGATTGTAAGTTACAATTTTTTAAATTTGTCACTTTATTTAAATTTCAATTAAAATTTCGAAAAAAAATTTGGATTAAATTTGATTTTTGAAATTGCAGATTGGAATTTAGAATTTTTTTCCCCTTTTGGTTGCTCATTTCCCCTTAGTTGATTTGATATAGCAGTGGATAGTGTTATTGAACGTTAGAAAATGTTTTTTTTTTTTTTTTTTTTTTTGCAAACATGTAGTAGCTTGATTGGGAAGAAGGTGAAATGTCTTTCATGTGAGAATGATATGATTTTAACATTGAGAAAGGATGCTGGTGATAGGTAGGAGTGGAAATGTAGAAAGATAGGACAAAAATTTGGCAAAAGAAAGTATAACAGGAGTAAGAAATTGGAGGGTAAATGGGTGTTTGGAGGACTTGAACGAGGGACGGATAAATGTTTTATGGTTGAGGTGAAAAATAGGAACCAGAAAGTTTTGGCTGAGGTAATTCAGAGCTGAATTTTGCAAGGAACTACAAAAATTTCTCACTATTGGAAGTCATATGCTGGTATCAATACCCGAAGGACAAAGAGTTCAAGGGTTATCGATTCGAGCATATGACTGTTAACCATTGTCAGAATTTCAAGGACCCGGCTATGAGGGTAAGTTTGATTTTTGTTTAGCTTTTGGTTATATTACAAACACTGGACTATGCTTGGGTGGGCACCCAATACGGTGACTTATACGCATGGAAGCCAACGGTGAAAGGTCCTCGCCGGCCCCGGAGGGGCGGCGAGGTAGCCGGCAGGCGGGGATCGCGCGTTATACGCTGTGACTTATCTACAAACAAATTTCTCCCGGTATACTGGTTTAAACACATTGAAACCTTAAGCGCAATACGCTTTGACTTCTCTAAAAAACAATTTCCTCTTGTAAAGTCGTTACAATAAAAATATTTGTCTTGCTTTTCCATATATGGCTCTATAACCTGGAATATCCCCATTGAGTTGCTCACATAATGCTTATTGCTAGAAAAATTGTGAAAAAATATTTTTTCACACTTTAGGATAGCAGAAGAATTTTTAGATTTTTGGTTTCTCATCAAAAACCTTTGTGTGGATTATGATCACAGAAAAGAACTACCTTATTAAAAAAAGATTTCTTGTTTTGAATTTTCTATGCATTGCAAAGTTTCTAATTCAAAATTGATGAAAATCCGGACGTTTTAAAAAAATCACGTTTTTTATTATTATTATTATTATTATTTTTTTTTTAAATTATATATATATTTTTTTTTAATTTAATATATTTTTTTTAAGTGACAAAACTAGGATGAAATTGACGCAAAATTGCGTACATGTTCGGAGAAAACCAGACTGAAATATTAGAAAATTTTCAAGTGAAATTTATATTGCTTTTTTCTTAATTTTTAAACAAATTATTATTATTTATGCACTGTATGCAAAGGTTCACGTTGTATATGGCGGCCATCTTGGAATTGCTTACATCGGCCGCCATCTTGATTTGGCGTAAACAATCGCTTTGGCGGCCTAACGTTGCGGATGCTACCACTCCACCTATTTATTTTTTTGCGTCGAACATTTCCTGTTTGTATACGCACACCTAATTCTGTTTTTGCACAAACTTTTTTTTTTACTCAGATTCAAAATAAATATTTCATTCTCTATTTACTCCAGTCAGTTTGAATTTATTTGCCCAAATTTTACGAAATTTGTTTTTCTTCTATTTGTGGCATAGTAGTATCATCTGTTAAACTACATGGGTATTCGTAGCAATTACTGGGGGTTAGCAAGCAGTGGTCACACCTGACCCCATGAAAAGAACTATCACGGGCAATGCAGTGGTTAGTCAGTTATATTGCACCCACAAATAGATTGCATAACATGTAGTGTATGCGTTTTGGAATACATGTTTTCATTTACCAATGTATGTATCTACAATTTTCTAATTGTATTTGGTAACTAACACGACTGTATTCCCAACATCATTACAATGACACGCAACTGGAGGATTCAGTGATCTATCATTTGAAGATATTCATGAATCATTCGAGAAAGCCGTAAGCAAAGATGAATTATTAGAAGAGGTTGGCTTTGAGACTCCTAATCCCACAGAATGTAGTGATAATGAACAATAGGATCTTGTTCTAAATGCAGGTTTAGTAAAAGAATGTCTGGAACTGACCTGAAAATTGGGTAATCATTTTGTCAAACATGACACTAATGAAAAACGCGCTAGGAAATTTCAACGTGAACTGAAGTTCTTGGTAGCCTCTTACAGATAATTATATAATGGCCTAACCAAAACACAACAATTAATAACTGAATTTGTTCGTAAAACTGTTGAAACATTTGCACAAGATGATACTCATGCTCGTCCAAACAGAATTAGGTGTACATTAGTGTTGACTCGAAAAGGTGAGTTTGTGATCTCATTTGTATTGTACTGATGTGCACACTTTATATTTTCAGGTTCCTCATCCTTCAGATTTTTAACTATCCCTTACTTGTATTTATGTTTTTGTAATTTCTATTATCAAAATGTGTTTCTATGTGGTTTTGTTTTTATTTCTTGAAGCAGGTGTTTTTGTGATAGCAGTTATTGCCAAAATGTTAAGTAATTTTTTAAATTACCCAATTTTTTACAAAAATAAACATTTTCTCTATAAAAAAAAAAGTTTCAAGATAAAAAAAAAAATTTAAGATTGGAAATACTTAAATTTGAATAATTCTACACTTAATGGTCATAAGTTAAATTTTCATGCAAAAAGTTTCTTTTTGAGTCTTGTATGGTTAATTATATTTACAGAAAATTCGGATACGCAGCGAAAACTTGAATCTCTTCAAAATTCTACTCTACGTATTATCAGTGGTTACCCCTGATACTACCGAAACGCTAAAATTTGCGAAGATCTTGAAATTACCGAACTTAAAACTTACTTCAGTAAACTTGCTACTAATTTTTATGCTAATCTTGAATTAATTGATAACCCTGCCATCCAGTGTATCCCAGATATGACCCTCGTCAACCCGAATATAATAAAAGACCCAGTCATTCTTAATCCTTAATGTTCTTACTATTTAAATCTCCTGCTTTTATTTTTTCTTTAATTTAATAATTCTTAAGCCTTCCTTGTCATCTTGCATCTTATGTACTGTTCCAATTGGACTCGTCCTTGATCTGCCCAATTTCTAAGCCACCTGTTTTCATTGGACAACCAACTGCACTCACTCTACCTTACATATTTCAGTGAACTTCAAAACCTGCTCAGTTCCCAACTACTTTCTGTGGGAGATAGAAGGCCTTCGGCCTAAGTTCTCCGGCTCACCCATTATTTCATTTTCATTTACAGAAAAATGAATTTTTGTAATGTATGACTAAATTACTTGATATTTAAAGTTTATTGTGTATTGAAATGAAAATAAAAGTTTTTATGTACCATTTGTTTCTCTTGTAAGACATTAATTAAAAAATACCTTCTATAATGAATTGAAGTACATATATTCACTGTAACTGAAACACTTCTTTTTGTTTACCTTCATGTGTTTGTTTACAAAAATATCTTGCAATGTCAGAATCAGTCTCAATAAATCATTCTGAATACATTAAATGTTGCTTACAGTTTGTACTAAAAGATTTATATTTTGTTCTGATTTTCATAATTATTCAAGATTGCCAATGTTGTCTGGTACACGCAAGTATTGTTAACCTAGTAATTTTTTTCTGGATTGAACTGTTTTGGAATGTAATTTAAATTGAACTTTAGAACTGAAATAATTATACTTATATGTGGAATATAATATGGACCAAGAGAATTGCATGCATAATAACATTTAGAGCTTCGATGAAAATCCAAATTTTTCCCATATTGTGTTTGGAGAAAGCCTACTTGTGTGTAATGTCAACAGAGGTCTCTTGTTTTTCAATAACACTATATATCATACAGTATCAATGTTTTCTTGGGAACTTTCTGTAAGAAGTCTGTCAGACTTTTTCGTATCTTGCAGAGAACAGTGTTGAAATTTTTTTTACACATATTTGTTTTGAAGGCACACGATGTAATCCAAAGTAATTTTACAATTTTCTAGAAGTCTCCATCATAGAGAATTCATTTTGATTAAATATTTTGCTAAAATGTGCTGAGATTCACACTCACTAACCTAGATCAGCTTCATAAATAAATGACGATCAAAAGCTGTAGAGCAAAATGGTCTTAAGAAATCATGTGGATGGAAGACTAAATATGCAGTGCTGGCAGTCATTTGACTGATATTAAATTCAATGAATAATGTCAATCATTGAGTGCACAATGAAATTAGAAATGTTTTATTTAAAAGTTATTCCAAAACAAAATGATGTCCTATGTAAACATCCTGCATAACAACTGAAGAAATTGTAAACCAATATTTTGGTTGGTAAATATTTTCAAGTCGTAAAATTTTCTGTAGCTATACATTCTGATTCTTGCAACTTTAGCAATATTGGCTTTAGTCCGATTTGCATTCAAAGCTTATCTAGAACCATGAGTCAGCTAAACTTGTTCAAAGTAGGCTTCTGTGAAACTTATAAAAATGTGCTCATGCTATCTCCATATATTTAACTCACTCAACATCTGTCCTGATCAGGACATGAAAATTTTAGATAAAATAATTTTTGAATAGACCTTTTGAAAAATTAATTAAATCAGCATCATGCTAATATAACAGGTGCCGTGGTTTTAAGAGCAACCAGAGGGTTGGAAGTTCGAATCCAGCCAAAGACCGTCATGTAGAAGGGGGCTGGTGCATGTTAAATCTGTTGTGTTGCCTCGCTATATGACCATGATTCAAAATTATGTTGTCTTAATCTTTCCCTTTGGGGTTGATCCAGGATCGTCACAAAAAGCCCATTGTGTTGCTCCAGTGGGGAGAGAGACGTTAAATAAAAATACCATTAGATATACCACATTTCATCAAAATGTTGGTTTTAGACTAATCAGTAGCATGTTATAACTCCTAAAAGGTCTTGTGAATAAATTATTGCACACTTAGTAATTAAACGAATAATATTGCTCAGATTAATATTGTAATTTTATTATAAAACAAATATTACTTTTCTTCTGTTCATAATAAGAAAAATTATATATATCTTGCCTCATAGCAGTGAAAAATTATATATTTAATCATAGGTTATGTATTTTTTGGCATACGAAACTGACATCTGATGAACTAAAAAACTACAACTATAACAGGTGCCATGGTTGGAAGAGTAATGGACTAGCAACCGGAGGGTTGGGAGTTCGAATCCTGCCAAAGACCGTCGTGTAGAAAGGGGGCTGGTGCATGTTAAATATATTGTGTTCTTACATTAGCGTGGTGTGTAAGTTTGGAGTGCCAGCTTGGGTGTTGCCTCGTTATTTAAAAATGATTCAAAATTATATTGTGTCTTAATTTTTCCCTTTGGGGTTATAAAAATAACCAAGTAGCATAATTTTCATAATCGCCAAATTGAACTTACTTTTAGACCAAAGTGGGGCCAAGGGTCTGAAAAGTAGGGATGCGACATCAATGTCGATATTTTCAAAACATTAATGTATTGAAGCCGATGTAGCATCACTAGTTGCTAAACCAGTGTTATGAAATGGGGTAAAAAAGTTTAAATACACTGAATTTTAAGAACATCGATGTATTATCAACATTGATGTTTAGCTGTCGTTGTTGCATCCGAAACCGCACAGTATACATCGCGTTACTTTGCGGGCCTCTAGCAGACTTTCTCAAGCCAACAGCAGGGTTCCCACGGTCCTTGAATTTTGTTTTCCTAACTAGGGGCCCTTGAAAATTACGAAACTTGGTAAAAAGTCCTTGCTTTTTTTTTTGGACTAGTACATAATTGCGTTGGAATTTGTGTCCAAACTAGTTTCCTTCACGGCAGGTGCGCAATTTGAGCGTCATTCTGAAGTGTTACGTGTTTTGACACCACGTTTTATATATATGAACAACCATAATGGGTGATGTATACATGAACACACAAGGTCATACACCATGTTTCATTGACGCGTCATCCCATCGCTTTTTTGCATTCAAACATGAAAGAGTTCCGCCTCTTTGAACATTTCTTAAAATTGTCTCAGGGATTGATGAAGAAATACAAAGAAAATATTAAGGTTTTTGAAGGGGGTAACTGTCAAGTCGTACGTTCAAGAATGAAAACTTAACAGTTTAGGACACTGCATTATCCGTTTTCGTAAAACGCCAAATTCATATTGAGAAAATATAAAAGTTGCAATTGAAAAATTATTTATTTACAGAAAAGCACATTTAAGGTATTCTTGTAAAATTTTCTACAGATTTCAAATCCGTTGAAATTTTTACTATCTTTAACGATTGTGACCAGAGAACAACTTTTGACACTGCAGTCAAAACTTTGGATTTGTTTTGTTTCTCAAACAAAATAAACCACGACAGCCATCTGCTGTAGTGGCCGTGGGCGAGAGCAAAATGAAAACGGAGATTGTGTCGATCGAACCATGTGCAAGCTCCCATACTCTTCTTCGTGCCACCAAAGAATTTATCGTACGATATTTTACCTCACGACCGAAATTGATATGTGTGCAAATAGCCTGATAGTTAGCATTGAGACGTGAAGCCCACTTTGCAAAAAAGTTCACAGGTTCTGTGATAAAAGAAAATCCAAACTATAACCAAAATTGATGACAACCTTTCCTCTTTTCTTTGACTGTCAGTAGTTTAAAAAAGAATTAAAAAATGTTTTTTTTTTAATAAATATTTTTCACATTTTTTTTAATTGACAATTTTTGCACGTGCTTTGTTTTAGGTCGCTATAAAAAACTTTAGGTCCTTGAAAAAAATATTTTTGGTTCTGAAAAGTCCTTGAATTTTTTTTGGACAAAGGCGTGAAAACCATGAACAGTAAACGGTTCATCACACTACTACTCAAAATACCTACCAACTTACCTATGCTGTGAAGAATGGGAGGTTTGAAGAGTTAGGGTAAACGAGGCATAAGTTTGGCAGTCACAAATCTGTCCAAGGCCAGGAGGGCCTGGTGACACTGAGGGTGTTGCGAGTAAGTTTTGGTAGCCTCTTTTAGGAAAAGGAGATCACCCCTAAGGTGTTCCATGAGTTTACAGTGGAAGATGTAATGGTGAGTCGCCAATCTCTCCACACTGACACAGATCAGAAACTTGGTTTCTGAAGAAAAAAAAGTTTTAAAAAAGGTATTCCGGAAAGCAATTATGGCCTGCGAGCAGCTGGGATTTTATGGGGTGGTACACGTATTGAGTAACATCTGGTGTGGGAAAAAACTTGTGCATTCTTCTACATATTGTATCTCTACTCCATCGTAGTTCCCACAACTTCATAAGGATCTTGAGAATTTTAATTGACAAGGCAATTGTGCCCACATTTCACAGACAGCGAATTTTGACAGGATCAGTCTTATCACCACCCATGTGACATATTGACTGCAGCGACAAAGTAATGTTGTTAGGTGAGACACGACTTCAGAGACAAAGCACTGTTGTCGTCACGTGAGAGGTGACTTACGACCACAGAGACATAGTACTGTTGTTATGTGAGAGGTGACTAATGACCGTTAAGGCTTAAAATGGTAATGCGTGTAAAAAAATTCTGCCTCCATAGCAGCCCAAATGCAAGTGCTATAATTATAGGATATGAGATAGAAAAAACTTTGTTTAAAGAAAGCTATTGAAAACAGTCAAAATGGAATATTTTTTCAATTTAAATTTTGTTGTTATCTTGAGCTCAAATGAGTGAAACAAATCGAGAAGTGTATTTGTTTACAAAAAATTACTTTGCTTAAATCTTAATACTTATTATTGATAACTGCTTTTACTAAGTTTATATTTACTACTAGTTGTCTCAACAAACAGTGGTGAGATTATATCAGGTAGACGATCAAACAAGAGATTTGATTCATAAGAAACTATATTATGAAAATACAAACACTGTGTAGGTTATAAGGACGAATAAGTTCCACAAAAAACAAATACATTCTCATCAATTCTTTCTATTTGACGAGTTTTAGAGTCAGTGATCATTTTATATTGTAAAAATCATAACAAAAGGCAATTGTTGACTAAATTTCAAATAATTGTAAACATATATAATTTGTTTACATGGGGGTACGTTTTTGCCGCCTGCTTCTTGCATCAACCAATTCTTCAAAGTAGTTACAATACAGACAGTTAACGAATTACAAAAAAAAAAATCTATACATTACAATATTGAATGTCAACATATATTTAGAATATCCACAAAAAAAAATCATACGGAAAATCATAGCACTCAGCGATAAAAAAAATGGCGATCTTTTTTACAACGTAGTAGGGTTGCTTGAGAAATTGAGAAGGATTGCCAATTTCCCCAGGCTTCGGTTCTCAAAGCTCTTTCTATCGCCAACTCGCCAAGAGGTGCTGAAAGCGTGAGGGTTTCCGAGTATGCATCCCGATACTCGCTGCGACCTTGACCTTATGAACTAGCCCCCTCGAATGGGAGTTCTTGCGAGGATGAACAGTTTTCCACCTAACAAGTTTTTCACACGTTTCCCAATAGACGGGCTTTGCTACTCCAGCTAGATTTAGTAATTTAACTTTCAATGAATATCCAATGGCGGAGAATTCTACCATATAATGAGTCGGATTCTAAAAATACGGTTAATTCTAATGTTCCTATAAATGCAGCTACCCACCATCCGTATGAAGAGGATAACGCCTCGGTAGCAGATGTTTTTTCCACCTGTGTGTGGAACTGATAGCGCATGAAACGTTTGAAAAACACGATTCAGCAGCGGTGTAGCCAGTATTTTGTTTCGGAGAGGGCCAGAGTTAAAAGTGAAATTCGACTCACTGTTAAGATCTTATAATTTAAAAAAAAAATGTATGTTGTTTTTGCTTACACAGACTTAAAAGGATTCGTGTAAGCGCATAAAAGATGACACCATTTCGGTTGATGTACATACATAAATAATAGAAAAGTGCGGCTTCGACGAGAAGGCAGTCGACCCTGGGGAGGTCCATTTTTGAAAAGGTATGAAAGCGCGTTAAGAGAGGGGCTGCCATACGCAAATCATGAATGGCGATCGAGGTAGAGAGTTTCCTCCATCCAACTCTTTAAACATGCTACCACTTTCGGTACCGAACAATAAACTTAGAACCAGAATCCACGCTAAAGGCGTCAATTTTGGAAATGGTTTGTTTACCACCTTTTTTTACTATTAGACTCGATAAACCCATTTGACTCGCTTGCTTCTCACTATACAATAGTTGTTCCTCAAGTATTTACAAAAAAAAGTTACATTTACAAAGCATTAAGCAAATGTTCGAACATTGTTTCTGTATATTCACCGTTCACTATTGTATGCCTTAGGGACGATTGATATGATTTGAGACATATGAATATGTGAAAGATTATTTGAGTCATCAGAAAAACCGATGTTCATAGTAATTTTTTTATAATGCATATTAAATCATATACTATAATATTGTGAATATTCTATCATATCATACTCTATAATATTGTATATGAATATTTGATCATTAGTTTTATAAGAAGAATGTAAAAAAATATTTCATTTGTTAAGATATTTTAAAAATAAGAAATATAAGCATTTTTGCGAGGTGACTATGAGTACACTATGCCACCGCTATGAGTACACTTCTGCGATTCAGCCTATGAATAGTCAGGTTCTCGTGAGAGTTAAGGCTCATTCACACATGTACGTCAATCGTCAATCCGAATCCACTCTCCATAGTTGGAGCCATATCCATCGATCCAATGAGCAATTCGAAGTGAATGATTAAATTTGTCTATCACTCCCGTTCTCGTTGCTCTTTTACTCGACGGATCGTGATACACAGAGCGGATTCAGATTGACATACAAGTGTAAACAAGCCTATAAAATATGGCCGAAGCATAAAGAAGTTCAGAGCATATAGACAAAATATATTCAGTTTGTATACATAAATGTGCGATTCGTGTGGCTACCAGAAAATTGTTACTTGAATTGTTACTTGTTAATTCTTTTCATAAAAACTTTGAGAACCAAAGAAGCACATAACTTTGCTAATTTATTCAGTGTATAATAATTATAACTGGAAACAAGTATGTTTGTATTTAAATTCTCCTTTTAAAATATAGTATTTACAGGATACTATAAGCAAGTAGCATATAAATATATTTTAAAAGCAGAACCATTATTTGAAGTTTAGAATTCTCAGTAGCGTAGCAGAATTTAATTCCGGATGGGAGGTCAAACTAAAAAAACACACTTTTTTTAATTCTAAACAAAGACCTTTATACATTAAAAAGATTCGAAAAAGTTTTACCTTTTTTTTGGAGTCCACATTGAATTTTAAAATCCTTTGAGTGGTCAAGAGATTACTGGGTAGTGAAGTATATATATTGCTTTTCCACACAACCCACTTATAATGACTTAACAACACTTATTAGTTGAAAGATTCTATTGGTCATGAAGGAAATTATTGCTAAATTATTTCACGCCATAATTTTTTTTGAGTGGGTACTGTTCTAAATATGTTCTCTAAATTTATGTATTATTAAAATCTCTGCAAGAACTTTTTCATTTGATTATACTTGAAAAAAATATATATAAATATTTTATCGAATGAACTTTGCTACATGCTGCCCTTCGTTGTTAGGGAATGCGATTGAAATGGTTTAAATAAAAAAAAACGTACGTGGCTGTGTCTGGACACGGCTGCTAGGTTTAAGGCGTAGAATACGTCAGTGAGGCCATAAGGTGAGAATGAGAGTGAAAGAAATTACTACTAGACTGTTTTAATTTCACACATCAAATGTTCATCGCTCCGCACATATATTACAATTGGTGCACTCGCTGTTGATGTTGAAGGTTGGTGCTCATTACCGACCTCTATGGGTTGGAACATCATTCGATAAAAAAAGGTTTATGTCATCAAATATTCTATTTGAGTCAAACTGAGCGGTGGAGGTACTTGACACACTCGTATCAGGCATTTGTTCACCTTGGAGGTGCGACAACTATACTTTCAAGAACGCCCTCCGAGCCCGTTGACACTCAGCATTGGATGTCCGGATCTTCTTGGATTCCCCATCTCTCGATTTCTTCTGGGGTTTATTAATTATGCATATATTTGGGCATTTTGAAATTTTTGCGATTTTCCATTCCGATTTCTTAACGAGTAATAAATATTTAGGTTTTATTTCTATTATTATTTAAAAATCGCAAAGAGACGAAAAATGACATATCAAACCTCGTGATCACGCAAAGGAGACTGGAACTAGACTAAATTAATGTGAGAGGCTGTGCGTATTTTCGTGACTCCAACTTAGCATAGAAATTGCATCAGCGCAAGATCAATGAGCTTTTATAACATTCTTTGTTTGATGCTCTTTTGAACGTGATATCGTTCATTTATGTATCATTTATGTATTTCAAGTTATTAAAATTTTCGCACTTGCGCTTTTTTGTGACATTAAAACCTTAAGTGTGACCCCGGTTTCGAAAGGTAAGAAGCATTCTACGTCAAAAAGTTCAGAAAAATAGTACACTACATAAGGAAATTATACGTTACTTTATATACGTAAGAAAATTTCTGAAAAATGTTTTTTTTTTTAAATTTTACATAAATTAGCATTTATTTTTCGAATATTTTCTTGCCTTAAGTAATTATTTTTAAATAAAGGAATATAAAATGAATTGATATATGTTTCAGTAATATCCGAGAGAGAAAACTGATGATACTAGTATCCACTGCATATAAAAATTCAAGACAAGAACTAAAAATGACAAAATTTTCAATCATTTCCTTCGAAAATTTATGATTTATCCAGTAGTGTTTCGTGAACAAATAAATTTCTTTTGGTTGAAGCCCTGACGGCTCTGAAGTCTCTGGTAAGAAATGTTATAAAAATATAATAAAGAAAACATCAATTTGGTTTTTAAAATATTGTTCAGCTTTCTCCTGTAACAGACGCACGAAAATAAAATTAACAATATACTTATAAAAATTCATTTAAAAGTAACGTTTTAGATGCATTGTTCTTTGAAAAAAACATTAAAAAATATCAAAAACAGACAAAAAAGTTTGTAAAAATTCAAGAGCAAACATTATTTTGATTGGGAAAAAGAATATCAATCTGCAATAAAAAACGATACTTAAACTAACTTTTGAAAAAATTTCTTTTCAAAGAGTAAATTCATTCGCTTCATTTTCTTTCTTCACTGCACAAAATGCAAGATTATTTGTCCAAAAAAGAAACCAATAATTAAATCCCTTTGTATTACGCGATACCGCAGAGCGGTAGCATTTGCTCTAGCACATCTGAGCGACTGCTGTCATCCCTGCTGTGGACTGAGTCTAGTGAATGGGATCGGCCGTCCTAGCGCAGCCAATGAGCGTCGTCGGTTGTTTACACTCTGCGATATGTGCGTAAATGATTGATTTAGAAGTCGTACGTTTGGAGACTTGTTTACCAGAAGCGCATAGTCAGTTAAGTACTTTCGACTAACATACCCGATTGTCCGGTCCGGGTCAAAAATATAGCTTCTATGGAATTTCAGTATGTTGTTTTGTGTTCTCGTCGCGATCCGCGACGCTGATTGTGTGCGATTCCCGCGTGAAAATGCCGCGTCTTCTACTATATCCAGATAGTGTTTCCGTGGATTGCCGTGTAGTGTCGTCGATTATTTGTAGGTGTTGTTCCTCCGTGTCTTGTGAATCATTCAGAAAATTTTGTGATCAAGTAGTTCGTTCTTAATGACGTAGTTGTGTGTCCAGGCCAGTGCTATGGATTGTCACTCAAATTAGTCAGCTTCAAATGATTACCGTTTATAGGCAATGGATTTACAATGGTAAGTTTACTTTACACATCCTTTCACTGTATAGTTTTCTTTGCCTGAGGCATGTTTGTATACTCTTAAGTTTATACACAGACTGTGCACGTATGTTTCCTAGAGAGTATTCGATTGTATCGTTGTGGGTGGCAGCAAGGGGATTGTTATTATGTCTACAAATGTTTACAAATCTTTCAACATATTTCAGTTGAACGACAGGAACCGTTGTACGGAATTTAACCGAAGTACATATGTGCGTGTTCTGTTGATGTTTTCTGCGGTCTGATTTTTCAAAAACATCAGATGTTTTTATCTGATTTGATATCAATTCTACAGTTTTATTCAAGCTTACAAAAATTTTTGCTTTCATTCGAATTTTAGCCACGATTTTATTGATTGTCAGTAATCCAGATGTAAACTTGACCCCCCAGTTAAATATCTTTGTTTACATTGTAAGTTTGTTTATGTTAACACATTCTCTCGGTATGTCCTTAAATTGTTTTATATGAACTTGATTATGATCAGAAATTTTAAAACAATTCAGACGAATAGACAATTTATTTTAATATCACTTTAATTGCAAAATGAATTTAACTAATAATCTTGTTTTTTAATTGTTTTCATCTTGCAACATACATTTTTTATGGTTTTAAATCATATTTCTTTTTTCTTTGAATTTTTAGTGAGTAAAGTATATTTTTCTTGTTTGAAAATCCTAATATATATTTCATAAAAATTAATAATGGGCATTAGCATAAATGCTCATTGTGGTAAAACTGAAATAGGATTGCTAGTTCAGACCAATGTAGTGTGGAATAATTCACATATTTGGTTTTTAACTTCTTTAAAAGTTTATTTCCTTGTTGAAATAACTTGGAAAGCACATAGAGGTAACTTTTCATTACTTATGAAATATAGGTTTTCTGAAGCACTCACTCCATATTCACAACTTGTTACAGACAGTGAATAATGGACATTTATTTCAAAGAGCTGAATTATTTATTCTTCAATTCTATGTACCAAAACTTTCAAACTAGGGAAAATTTTCTATTTTAAAATTCAACTGAGGTGTATTCTTTATTTATACAATCAATTGTTGTCTATTTTTTTAATTTAAAGGTATTTTGAATTGAACTGTTATTCAGTGGGTCATTCTTGATTATAAAATTATAATGTTTTGTATCATTGTTTTTCAATAGTTTACTGTATAAATAACTGAAAAAAGAGTTTAATTTCTTGGTAGTAGTAGTTAACAATACATAATGGATTTGTTAGTATTGGAAAAACATGTAATTTCTATTATATATAGTAATAAAAAAATGTGATTTTCAAAAAACACGTTTAGAAATAATCTGTCCATATGATGTCTATTATCATTAAATTGTGCTAAAATAGAGCGATTAGGGAACTTAAATTACTCCTTTGATATGCATATGGGTATGTATTTTGATAATCTATATGGGATTTAAAGCAACCACTGCAGGTTTATGACTATAGTGAGATTTCTGGTCAGCAGTGAAAGTTTTTCTAAATCGATTTCATTTACAAAGTTCTCCAATTTTCAAAATTGCCATCTTTCAAGGTTGAGTAGGCATTTGAGAACAAACGATGCAGATAACTTTTTTGATATGTGAACTGATAATTATTTGTATTAAGTATGAACACATGAAAAGAAAGATGCCGAAGTTTCACAGCCTTTTTTATTTCTTCATTAGCTGGCACTGGTCAAAAGAGGTGTGCAGTGACTTTTTTCGATATTTGGAATTCTATGCAATGAAAAGAATTACTAAACATGTATCTTCCATAAATTTAAATAACGCATTTTTACAGTTATTGTTTTTTTATCGTGCGTAGATAGTAGATAGCACTGTTTGTAGGTAGTACTGTGAGTAGGTTAGCCAAATACGGGAAATATCAAACCAAAGGGAAAGTTCTCAGAACCACACCTCAGAATTTTGGATTACTGTTGGGAGGATTAATGCGCATGTAACTCAAAAAGAAAACGTCAAGCTCCTCATAGATACACTGTGATCGTATTTGTTGATATGACCTGTGACTTATGGAGTGTTAAGTATTCGCTTGTACTTTCATTGGTAAAATTTTAAGTTTTTTAGATGAACCGGAGTCGTTTAATATTTAAGGCCACCTCGTGCCCAAAAATTGAAGATACGGAAGCAGTGAAATTAAGAGTCAATGTCAAAGGACCCCCTTAGAATGGGGGCCCAAACCAAATAGCCCTACTGTTCCCCAATATGGCCTTTTTCTGAACTTTTTCGCTTGTTTGGCTGATAGATCAGCTGTTTATTCTTTCTTTTAACAAACTATATTTTTATACTGTCCATATTTAATTTTTCACTCCGTTCTTAAATTTGTTCAAAATATAGGTCCCAGATATTGCACTGTATGTGCATATTCATAAAAACTAAAACCTTTTAAATTGCATTCAATTACAATATTTTGCAAATTCTGAAAAAATGTTTAGTTGCTACAGATGCCTGACTTTTGGCTCCCGAGATCTAAACTTGGTTTGTTCTTTTAAGCTTTATTCTAAATAAATATTTATTTTGATCATAAAATTTTTAATCTAAAATTTTTTAGAATCGTAGGACATTAAAAAGGATAAGAGTAAGAAATTGCGAGATCTGAATTAGGCTTTGCTCTTTGATTAATGAAGCAGTAAATATTTGTTCAGTTATAATATTTTTGGTGAGAAGTCACATATATATATATACTTACTGTAAGTTTACATTCATGCCTTTTCCCTTATGTTTTTTCAAATTCTTGTAAGCAAATTGCTAAACAAAGCATAAATCATTCAAAAAGTTTACTTGCAGTTATTTATTCATTAGAGCATTTGTTCGATTCATTAAAATTTGTTAAAAATGTAACTGACATGCTATATATTTAATATATTCTTACCTTTTCAGATGAATTTTAATCTTTAAATAAGTTTAGATATGTGCTTACATGTTAAAAATAATCTACCAACATACTGTGTAAACATTTATTCAGATTTTTGATAGTTATTACTTTTATCAATTATTTGAATTACATGTTATAAAGGTTTTAATATGCCTATGTTTCCCACAGTGTTTTTTAAAGTATAAGTGTACCACATTTGGTGTGGATTGGTCAAACATTGTAGATGTGTATAGATAATTTACATACACACATCCTTTTTTTTATATATTTAGATTTAAGAGCTGCATACTCTGTATGAATTCTTAAAATGTTGATATAATTTCATTGAACGTGATGGAAAGCTAATCTAGAAAGTAAAAATAATGTTCCAATTTTAAGTTCTCAACAGAAACATACTATTTTCATTACCAGTCTGTTATTAACAAATACTTGTGGGTAAATTAATAGTAAAAAGCTTTACTACATGTTTCTGATATTGCTTAACTATAAAAAAAAACATCTATTGAATTTTGCACATTGTATACAAACAATTTGTTCACTGTTACATAAAATACAATTGCAATAAAGAATTTGACATTGAAATTCTGAATCATTAATGAAACCAGGGGTGTCCAACCTTTTTGCTTTCCTGTACTTCTGTGGCTCTGGGTTTACATACTGTACTAGCAACTTGTAAGTTATAGGTGGCCCAGTTTTGGTTTCTGTCAGGTTTGTTTTTTACCAGACTGTTTTTCTCTCTTCTGTATCAGTAAAAATTTCCTTGTGTGCACGTGCCTATTGCTTGATGTTGTTTGTCTTGTGCTTGCACCATAATTCCAATGTGATTAGATTAGACAATTTCACACAGATCGACAAAGTATATCCATCATGTAATATGTATAAGTCTGGCGTGACCTCATCCAGTCATCTCTTGTATTAGATTAGACAGATAATATTTTTTCTAGCTCTAAAAGTCTGATTTTGTGAAGGTGTATGGGCTCTTGAACTTGATCTAGCCAGTCAGTACTAAGTCAAAAGAAACAATACTAAACATTGCAAATCTCCTCTTACATGTTTTTGAGACCATCCTGTTTGTACTTAGGACCTCAAAGCATGTTACGGAAGTCGGAAAACTATTTAATTTGCATAATCATAAGGCCCTAATGTTGTTTTCATATTATTTTGATTTTTTGTTTCACTGCACCTTATGCCCGAGTCGCTTTTATTTCCTCAAAGAAGCCTCTTGAGTCTTCAGTATCCGTGGGTTTGTAAAAGGTTTCCAAGTGCGATTAAAAGCAGTCATTGGAAATTTCCCTACTGGAGAATAATACCGATAATTGCTTAGATTCTGTCTGCGAAGGGTATGGTAGATAGAGTAAGTGTGAAGAGTGTGTTAGTATGAATAATGTGAATCAATAAGTTTCATTGGCTTGATTGACATTGTAGTAAAGGTGAAAATTAATGGTAGCCACTCGCTACGGGGCAACTAAATGTTTGAAATTGGAGACTGAAAAATTTTGCTACAGTCGCCACACTTTCTTCAAACATAAATTTTTATGATGGAACCTCCAATTTTACATTTTTTTCTTTTAAAGACCGTTAGAAAAAGAAATTTAAAAAAAAAAGGGGGGGGGGATTAAAACGTGGAAATAGTATTTAGAATTGGGGGGGGGGGGGGCGAAAACGCAGACGCTTGGAGTGGGAAAACGCAATTAAATCTATAGAAATAAGGCTGATTGGTAATTTGGTAAATTTTTTACTTAACGTCATACTAGAACAACTCAACCGGCATTTGACGATGATCTGGGACCAATCCTATAAGGGAAAGATTCGAGGAAATAAGGCTAAAGATTAGTACTTGCGTGTGCACGTAAACTGAGGTATTTCAGTAGTGCAGGTATTTCGCGGGGTGAGAAAATCCGTTTTGATGTATTTAACATGTGTGTCTTCAACAAAATATGTGAACGCTCGTAAATGGCCACTGAAGGAAACGAGTTCTATGGCCACTTACAAAATTTCCTAATTTTCACCTTTACATTGTAGCATATTTTGACTGAATTTGCAGTTTGGGATATTTTTCTGGAATCACTATTTGAAGTTAAATGTACATACTTAGTTCACAATAATGAAGATCGTGTCAATATGATAGACCAATGAGCATGAATATAAACATCGAAAAATGAAAAATAAATTTTGAATAGTTTTCCATTTGTGGTGATCTCATTTTACTAGATTATCAAAATTCATATCACAAAAAGGTAGACTTGTGAATTGTGGACGGTAGAGGTTTGATTCCTATAACTTTTTGTGGATTTCTTTTTTTTTGTGTCAGTAAAACTTTCTTTTTGGTGCATGTCTATTACTTGATGTTTGTCTTGTGCTTGGACAAATGTGTTCAGATAATTACCACCTCCCCAATCAGCACGTATAACATTTTACTCATATCAAAACATTTACATTCAGATTTATTGTAATTTGCAATAGTTAATTGACACATAAAGTAGATTTAACACTCTTGATTAAATTTCAAATGTTTATGCATTGATGTGTGTAAAACTTAATATTCTGAAGTCATAGTGTACTTCTAGTTACTGTCATTTTGAGATTTGTTGGCTGAAAATTTTTCGAACCATGGCATAGAGGATTTGCTATAGAACTAATTGTTAGTAATATTGTACAAAATTGCTCTAGAATCACAAATACAATTGCTACACTCTGATTTTTTTTTAGATGCAAATGGAAAGTTGGAAGAGATGTTATTTAGCATAATGTAGTATAATCTTTCAGTATATACCAAAATTTTCCCAGAATTAAAAGTGCTCAGTTAAATTGGAGTTGAGATTTTGGTTTTTATTTCAAAAAATTAAGTTCAAACAAATTAACTATTATATATTTCTATTGTTGATACCCCTTCTTGTCTGGTTTGGAAAAAGTAATGGTTAGGTGTGTGTACGCAGGGACTTGTAAATAGACTTAATCATAGAAATCAATTCAGGATGTTCATTTGCAATATGTACTTTGTCTTTTATAATTTCTATAAATGATCAAATTTTTTCTTTAAAAATGATTTGAGTGTTCATTTCTCTTGAATTCACTTCACAATAGGATTCTAATACTCTTCTTGATATTCTTATTTTATTACAAGTTCTTAAAATAAAATACACAGAGAGTGATAGATATGTTTTAGACATGGAAGTCTGCTTTATTTTGTTTCATATTATGTTCCAAAGTATTTTTTTTTTAGTATGGTGGTCTGCTATATGATTGGTTAACTTCCTGGATCTTTTTTCATCTAGCTCTGGGTTCGAATCTCAGTGTGCATAGCTATTCTTAATTTGGAATCCACTTGTAGATACTATGATCTAATTAACAAATGACCATACAGTACAGTTCTATAAAATTTGTTTTTGTGTTGCAAAACTTGGTTGATAAATTTATTTAATGTTAAAAAGTTTTTTTATGTTAAAAATATGATTTATCTTTTTCTAAATAGTTAAGGAAAACAGTCATGGCTTGTTTATTAATTGTTTTAATGATTCTTTTTATTTCCATCTAAATTACTAGATATTTTTCATGTCATGTGCCAGATTTTTAAACTGAGCATTTTGTCTTAACATATACATTTTTTGACTGAGTGCTTTACTCAAGAGAGAACACTCAAATAATTTAACTCCCCAAGCACCATTGTTTATGAGATTTTAAAATATTCACTTGAAATATTTTTGGAGATGTTCCCATGTTTCTGTATTCAGTAATAGATTAATATAAGTTGCGTCTGACACACCTATATGAAAATAAT
The DNA here is from genome assembly GCA_947359465.1 of Metellina segmentata. Taxonomy (NCBI): domain Eukaryota; kingdom Metazoa; phylum Arthropoda; class Arachnida; order Araneae; family Tetragnathidae; genus Metellina; species Metellina segmentata. Next base: position 72,150,358 of record OX375878.1, read on the forward strand.
AATTGTTTCCTTAGCATTTCTCCTGTGATAACAAGGTTTTAGAGACATTGGATAGATAATTTATTGGTAAATTGAATGTGCATGACTATTACTTTAACTCTGGCTAAATTATGCGACGTATTTCGATTTTTTTTACAAAATTCATGTTGGGAGGTGGAAAAAAATTAAATTTTTTTACAGCTCTAATAGTTCTAAAATTTTTAACATTAAGTCAGCCGCCTTTTGAGGGTATCAAATTGCTTTGAACGCATACTATTGTGCTGCTTCCTGAATTTGAGAATAATGTAGAAATAATAAGCCCCTTTGTCATTTTTTTTTTCATTTTCTATTACATATTTATAATCGGAATCATTTTTCTAATGCATTCTCCGTCCAAATAACAGAACGGACATTATTTTATAAGAAAAGACTTTTACTAGTCTTTTTCTGTTATGGCTGAGAGCTTAATTATGTGTGAAAGCGAAGAGCTTTCCGTTTGGGAATCATTTTGAGGGAGCAGCCAGTTCCGTAATTTCTTGCACCAATTCTGTCATTGCCCTCTTTTCTACCTTACCGATGCCCGGATTCATTCGCTGTTGATTCGCATACAAAATTATTAATTTGGTCGATATTTCACAAGCTGCACTGTACAAACTAGATTATACTTTTTCACTTGGGCTTCTTTAAAACTTTCAAATTCTGCTCACATTATTGAAACAAAGCTATAGTAAAACAAAAAGTTATACATTTTTGATAAAAAAAATGTAAATGAAAACTTACCAGATATTTAAGTAGAAGATTAACATACACGGCACTTTTCAAAATAACAGCTTCCGGTTGGTTATACTGTGTGTTTACTGCGAGAATTGTCCCAGACACATAGTCTGTCCCTGTCTTGTTACCCTAGAAACAGACCTGGCCTTTTTTCCCCACAGGGGATATTCGAAGATTTGTGTATTCAAGTTTGTCACATGACGCGCAAAATGACTGATTGGAAGATTTTTATTTATCCCAGAAATCTGTTCTCGTAAACCGACTCTTTACGCCGCCAACATTCCTGAAAATTCTCGATTCACCCCTATTCAATGGGGGCGGTCGTGGCTCAGTGGGTATGCATTAGCAAACTTCGAATTGTAGGCGGTGCAAGTTTGATTCCTGTCAGGTGCATTCCTCCCTGGGTGTATTTCTCTTCTGTGTCTGTTGAATCTTCATTATGTGTCTGCCTATTAGCTGATGTTGTATTTCTTGTGTCTGGCGTAGCTTGTTCAAGTGTTGCCCTTGCGCCATACAACCCCAATAAACCAAACCAACCACCCCTACTCAAACTGAACAAGTCCTGTTTCTATGGTGACCGTCACCACCCAGACTTGGTGTCGGTAGCAGTTCTCGTGACATACACAGCACGAGTCTCCAAGATCTTTTTAAGTTTATACACCTTGCAATTAGTTCAGACGTAGAAATGTAATTATTTTCGAGCTTGGATTTCATTTTTTTTGCTATGGAAAATCCTTTTTTCACGCAAATCTTCAAGAAACATCAGATCCCTGCTGATTTGTTGAACATTTATCTATACTGTATTAAAATGAACTAATAAAAGTATTTGAACAAGCAGTGCTTTAGCACAAGCAGTGACAGGATTATTGTTCTATAAGACAAGATGACGCTGACTACTAAAGTATGTAGTGCTTTAGCATTGCATCTTTTAGGAATTTGTCAAATTTAAATTGATTATTGAATCATAACTTTCTGCTTGTCGTTATAAATCTTTGTTGGAAAGTATCCCCATAGTTTCAACCTTTCAAACAAGTGAGATTTTTGCCAAAGCTTTGTTGTTTCAAAACATGCTTGAATATAAGAATATATTTCGCAATGAAGGATGACACATCGATGAATAAAAGCTACATATTTGTCTGTAACTTCAAAGATATTCTGGTCCATTCTAGAAACGATTCATATGTAACCTTCAATGCTTGATTATGTGTACTTTTATTGCTCTATCTAAATTTCATTTAACAAAGAAATCCCCTTGAATATAGTTCTTTTCTTCGTTCAATTCATAAACTGATAATTCTAAATCTGCTTCTCTTCTCCTTGTCTTTATAAGTTTTAGTTCGAAAGTATCCCCATAGTTTCAACCTTTCAAATAAGTGAGATTTTTGTTAAAGCTATGGTGTTTCAAAAAATGCTTGAATAAGAATATATTTGTAACCTTCATTGCTAGAATTTGTGTACTTTTATTGCTCTATCTGAATTTCATTTAACAAAGAAATCCCCGCGAATATAGTTATTTTCTTCGTTTAATTCATAAACTGATAATTCTACATCTCTACTTCTCTTTTCTACAAATACTTAGAGGTTTCTGAATTTTTCCGTTTTAAAACGTTTACAATCAAGTAAAATATTGGCCTGTGCAATACTTTATTGGGGCAACAGGCATGGAGACAAAATATACTGGTGTGGTTTGGTGCGTGGGCAGGTGATATTTGAGAAGGCCATTTACAGTTAGTCTGCTCGCAAAGAGAAAGACAGGACATGCGCAAAAACGTGTGGTGATTGCCATGAATGATTTTTCCTCCATCAAACTCGATCACTGCTATCGCTTGTGGCATAAAACAATAAACTCTGCTGGAATCCGGGCAAAAAATGCGGCTACGACGAGAAGGCGGTCGACTTTGGGGCAGCCGATTTTTGAAAGGGTGTGAAAGCTCGTTAGAAGCTTCCATACGCAAAAATACAAATTTAGCAAGAGGGGCTGTTTCACACTAGTTGTGGCCCCTGACTCTTGATATAGCGACTACAAAACGCTTAATCAGAAAAGTGAAGGTACCCCACAAAAACTATATTATTAGTAACATGTATTCCTTATGTTTGGAAAGGAGCAAGGTCATCAAGGAGGGAGGACCCTTAAAATGTGGCGTCCCAACGGACAAAATCTTTCTGGTTAAATTTACCCAGTCGCCAAACCCGAATTTTTAAATTCTATTATCACCTGAAGAAGTCCGGCTAATGTAAACACTTTTACGCTATATTTTTTTAGACAATTTTACTTCCAGTGTTTTTTATTAAATTTTTAAAGGTAATTCAATATTGCCGACATTTCTTTAAATGTTTTGCTACTTCATTATCTCTCTTGTGACTTTCTCTCTGCTAGATAAATACTGTCGGATGGTTTATTTCTGCGCTAATAAAATGTGGATAAACAGTCTGGAATTCGAAAAAGAAATAAAATGCCATTTAAGATTACTAAGAGTAAGCTTCATATTTCGTTGAACTATTCTTGGATCAATATTTTTGTGTACTGTACTATATTGATTACCTGTTTGTTCTCAGAGGTGTGCAGGGTGCGTTCCTTGGATTTCTATTTAAAAGATAGTTCTTGATGCGTATAGCTTACGAAATTAATTGATATAACTTATTCTATGAAGTACATTTTATCTCTGATTCTCGTTTCCTCTTGCTCTTATATATATATAGGCTTTATTTTCGATCGTAGTACATTAATAAACTGTAAACTTTTACCGTGTATTAAATTTTAAGTCCAAAGGAGTTAAGATATCCAAAATTACTTTTATTTGTAAAACTTTTAATTTTGATCTAATTGTTGAAACGAGAGTCTAAAAATATACAACCATTTATTTTTATGGTTATGCCTGAATGTCGCAAGGTGAATATTTCTGAAAGTTGGCTGTTGACGCTAAAAATGTATTGACAGGATTTTTTTTTCTTAAAATTCTGTAGATGGCGAAAATTATTTTTAATTACGATTATTTAGGACGGAGTTACATATACAACAAAATAAAAGATACAGTAGATATTCTTAAGACTACTACAAAAACACACTTTTCTCCGATTGAGACTTTTACATTCCTTTCAATTCAAACTGTTCCATGCGCATCGTTAAAATTGATTTACTTCAAATTTGTTTTGCATGATCCTTGCAATCTTTTTTATACATCTAAGTGCAAATGTGTGCTATCCTATGTTTATTTTGTGCTAATGCAGGAGTTTTAGTTAAAATTATTTGTAATTTTTTACAATTGAGCGATGATGCACTTATCAAATGCATTTAATTTTATTTCTATGTGTATAAATTATTATGCGAGTTAAAATTTTGACCCATACATTGCGAAATTAATACACAAGGGACCTATCAACTTTTGCGAATTAATCAAAATGTTTGACCCCCTTTTACGTAATAACTTCCTAATGATGATACTTTTGGGCCAAACATATTTGGACATTTTATTCGAAAAGTCAGTGAAAATTTCACTACAATCGCATAATTGCGAAAGTTTGCTTTGAAAGTTCTCTATCCCCTGAAATGCATATGTGTTCGTGTATTATCAATAAGTAATTTTCAAACTTATTTCTGCAACCCATAAGACTGATAAATAAATTTTACAATTATGTATGCATCGACCGAACGCATCCTTTTCTTGATTCTATGTAATTCTAGGTTTATTTTTAAGTTAGGGGTTTTAAATTAAACGGAAGGAATAATATGAATTAAGCTTAAAATACTTTAAAGAAATTAAAATTTTGTTTGTTTCATAAATAATTTTTTGTTCCCTCGATTACGTAAACTTCTGGTATGGCTTTTTTAACCCTCTCAGATGCACAGCCTTGACCATTTCAAAGTGGCAGGACACCAGACTTCCCACCTCCTTGACAAACTTGAAATGGTAGGTACTGCATGTCTACTGCGATAATTTCTCCCGACAACGAGTCTCAGTCTCAAATGTATCACCAACAGTTTAGCACCTTCGGTCGCTGTCTGTACTCTCTTGGGAGGGTGGTTACTTGAGTAACCGCTGGTAAATTTAAGTTATCTCGTCTCTTTCATCGCAAATTTTATTCAACAGTTTTACAATTGTTCAAATTATCTTAAGATTATCTTTCTCTGATGAGAATAGGCCTGCTTGCAGCGAGTGTTCCATAAGCAATGCGCCCCATTTAAGTCCACACCGAATCTGGGTGACTGCGATTGCTATAGAAATATGGCTTGTTCTTTTTGAGTTGAAGGACTCTCCGGGATGCTTTAATTTGATTTTTGTAAATTGTAGAAGCGATGGAGAAGTTAAAATGGATATTAAAAATTTTTTTTTCCCCGTATTTCTTAAATGATGCTAACAGTCTTTTATGAAAAATAATGGATGATAACTTTTCAATCAACGTATTATTAATTTAACCCGAGCAAAGCCGGGTATTTCTGCTAGTACATTCATATAAGATGATAGGTGTTCTCACCATACACACAATTAAAAAAAACTTTTAGCATATCGTTTTAAGGTTTAAGCCTTGTTATGAAACTCATACTCTAAGTCAGTTTCTATATCGCGAATTTTCCAACCGAATCTCAATGTTTCTGAAAGAAAAAGGTTTCCTTTTTCGAAATGAAATGGAATTGAAACTTAAAAATTTCGTGGAATGGAACTATTTCTTAGATCATTGTCTGGAAAAAAATTAATTTTGTGTCACGATCAGTCACAGCCCTCGAACGTCATTCTATTCTGTCAAACCAATTACACTGCGCTAGTTCTAGTCGTCGAGGTTACACACGATTGTCTTGTCATCATGTGTAACCTCAACCTTTTTCAATTTTAAACTCCCCAATATCAGCGTTTTCAAATTTTCCTACAACTAAAATAGTCTGGATCGAATTACTCGGATTAATTATTTCCGGCATTTTAGAATATTAATAACTCGCTAACTATCAATCATTTCTTTACTACCCGTCAGTAACTCATAAAATGATCACTAAGTGTAATTGCAATTGAAGAGGGTGTAAAGGAATAAGAGCAATCGAACTCGAGGATTGGAAAAAAGGGGAAAAGACGTTCTCAAAACCATTGTTTCATATCTGTTTATGATCTCTTTGGAAGTGATAAGAGGAGTTCGGAAATTCCAGAGACTTGTGAAACTTCGTCTTCGTACCAGGAATTTGATAACAAAAATTCCAGGTTTGTATGCGAGTGTTTTTTTTCTAGTCGTGATGAATAAATAATCTATAATCCGGAAATGGACGAGAGCCGGCAATTCAGTCATTCGTTGTTTACGTGACACTTGATAGCTATTTTGCTCCTTGAAATTCTGAAATTTACCAGTATTTTTATGTTTCTTTTCCACTAAATATGGGAAAATGGAATTCGGTTGAAAATAAAAATAGTTTCAAAAGGAAAGTAATTATTAATACATTTTTGGGATTTCTTTTTTTTCTAGTTGATTCTGTTATCCAAATTTTCATTTTGTACATCTATGAAAAATTTAAGTAATTCCACATCAAATTTCTCTTTCTTATGTTCTTCATATTTTGTATAAAAGATAGGAAAGATGATTTCAATAGAAAAGTCAAATTATTTGCTTTTTAATTCGGGTAATCCAGATGATATTAGCAAGGAATGTGTTGAATAATTTCCTATTTTGTGTGAAAATATTCAGTACATAGCTCTTACAAAAGATATTGACATTCCTTTGGCGGTATAGGTTCTGTTGTCTTGTCATTGCAGGTCTGAAGAAATCTTGTCAATTTCAGTTTGATCTTAAGAAACTGAATCTGTTCAAATAGTAACAAAAAGTTCGTTCAATAAATTATCCATCCTCTGTATTGCTCATTTTTTCCAGAATGACCAAATTTAAGTTTTTTTATAACACACCCACTGGACCTCTTGTTATTTGAAAGCTAGTTATGAATTTCTTATCTGTCGGATGTTGAGGATACCCGAATGTAGAGCTGGGATCAGAGGCGGGGAAATTATTGTGATAGATGCAAGTCAAACCCCAGTTGACTCACTTTCATTTGTGCGTTTTCGGAACAATTCCTCTTACATACATTTTATTACCCTAACCAACTGTACACTTGTCCAACGCGTTCCTTTTACCATTCATCATTGTCTGGGTATTTTCCAGTTTTTAATAATCGCCGATACTTTTTTCCAACCCTATTTTAACTTTGCAGGATTTGATTGAGGAAAATCCTAATTCAAATCTTTAAATGTTTTTACGCTATCAAATTTTCAAATTCTATACAATGTTTTTATTATGCAAAAATCCATCGTTCTTCCATAAACATCTTATCATTTCCTTTAAAAGGATCTTATCATTTATCATTCACATGCTGTGATCACTCAATATTTTAATCTCGTATTTGTATAACTCATTTTTTACTGTGGCTAAAGCGTTTGAATTTTAGTTATTATTTCGACTATTTGTATCAAAATTGTAATGTGACATTGAATTAGTTTCATAGACGTATTTAGCCCTTTTATACATATTAAGTTTCTATTGTTTTCATTTGTTCTTGTGTGTTTGGCCTAGCTTGTCATAATTTTGGACCTTTCCTCCTTAGAAAATCAAACTGCGGGCTTGTTATATTTATCCTTCATATTTTTAGGCCCCGAGCCTATCCATAAAAGCAAGGGGCCATAAAGCTGACCCCTAGGAAGTTAGCTTCCCTGGCTCCTGTTATACCGTGTCACACGACCTAATCAGAGCGGTCGAATGACCCTTCATATTTGGATACCCAAAATTTAGTGTATCCTGAATCGTAATTCTGAGTGATACGCTCTCAGGAGCAACTCTTTAGTTTCGTACGGGCTTCACAGAACAGAGAGAGACACGAGGTAATCTATAGTGATATTTTCTTTTCCTATTGGGTTTACTGACGCGATCATTTTCTGCTTTCATCGCACTATTCTATTCCCCAATTCCTTTTTTCCCCCTTTCACGACATTTCTTCATTTGATGTTGTCCTGCGTTTGGTGCAGAACTTAACGACAGATTCGAAGTACATTTATAAATTTTTTTTTGTTGGCCCAGAAGATCGTAGTTAACCTTCTTTCTGCCGCTAGTTTTTACCCAAAACAGAATAGAACACCCTCCCGACTACCCCTACTCCAAATGAACGAGCTCTGTTCCTATAGAGACTGTTACCTCCCTGACTTAACCTTTTGACTACGGTTATAGATATAAGAAGCGCGATTCTTTCTTGGCGTATGGTCTAGATTCTCGTAATTTTCAAGATACAGATGCTGTAACGACCGTAGTCTTAATTCTTTCTTGGCACGATTCATAACTTTCAAGGTACAACAGATGTACTGGCCGCTGTCTAAATTCTTTCTTGGCGCGATCATGGTACAACTGCTGTACCGGCCGTATTCTAAAAGTTAAAGGTGGGAGCAGTTCTCTTGTGTGCGCACATCCGATTTTTCAAGGTGCGGCGTCGCTGCCGCAACGCAAGTGCGGTCTGAGATACATTAGATCCAATGGAGTAGTGAACACATGCCTCCGGCGCTGTACGTCCAACTTGCGTGCAATTTGTCCCGCAGCTCGCCGCACACGCTTCTTCGGTCTCAAGTACCTTGTTTTCATAAATAAATGGAATATAAATAATAACTAATAAACGGTTGTATCCAGTAACGTCTATTTTGTTTCAAAATATACTTTTCTTACACCAAGTAAGTGAAATTAACACGTTTTCTTCGATAGAATATTTAACGCAAATGACGCGAAATGAGTACTTGCGTCATTTCACGGTTATGTGTGCATAGTTGGGCTACGGTGCCGCAGTGCCGCCGAACGTTGGAAAATCGGATGTGTGCACCGGGCTTTAGACAGTAAGAGCACTTACTTAGACAGTACCCGAAGTAGTTCCCCGACGGATAGGCTCTTTAGATTCTTTTCACTGTTTATGGAGCATTTCATGGGGAAAAGTAGGTTCAAACTCTGTTTTCCTTTTCACTTCTCTTTATCCTTGTCTAAACCAGGGTGTCAAGATTTAAATCACTTGATTTAAATCAACGATTTAAATCATTATTTTAATCAAATGATTTTTAAAAAAAATCATTGATTTAAATCACAACCAATCTTACATTTTTATATCTAAGTAAATACACCCTAGAAAAATCACAGAATTTGTCAAATGCTTTGAACTTTCTGCATTCATGGTGATTTCAGCACTAATGGCTACACCTCGTTCTGATGAGCTTTTTAAAAAAATGTTTGTTACTGGACACTTGCAAATAATCTGAGGTGTCTATGGACTAAGTTATCTGTTGAGTGTTGAGTAAGGTATTCTGCCAAACAGTAAAGTAAAAAATAAGTTGACATTTTTTTCTCTCTAAGTTGACATCTATCTGCACTCATGGTGATTTCAGCACTGATAGCTACACCTCGTACTGATGAGCTTTTAAAAAAAATGTTTGGCACTGGACACTTGCAAATAATCTGAGGTGTCTTGGACTAAGTTATCTGTTGAGTGTTGAGTAAGGGATTCTGCCAAACAGTAAAGTAAAAAATAAGTTGACATCTATTTGAAAGTTTTGACAATGTTCATGCTTAATTTTATGTTACAAACAATAAAGCAGTAGGCATACATCTACGTAAATGTCAAGACAGACAAAGAAAATCCCCACAAAGTAGTCCTAAACTACTTGTTACCCCTTTAATTGATTGACCAATGGCTTAGCTATAGAGATTTTTCAACTACTTTTTTCAATTGAGACATAAATACAAAATAACACAGTTAATGTGATTAATAATTTATTAAATAAAAAAATTCAACTGAGCTTTCTATTTGAAAGGATGAAAGTTTAAACACTATGAACATCTTTTATTTTGCAAAATGCACCCTGAAACAGTCACCTTTCACTTTAAGGGTAGTGACTCATAACAAATATTTATTTAATCAGACTAATTTAGGTCTCACTTAAACTTATTGATACATTTGTTAACATGCTGATGTTAATTTACTCAAGAAAAACTTTGTTGGATGTCAACTTGTGTTTTAAAGTTAAACAAATGTTTTATCTTTTGCTCTTGTTTTGAAAATTCTTTTTTTAAATGTATTACCATGTAACACACTATGATTTTTAGTAAAATAAATATTAATTTACCATATCACAAATTCCGATTGTTCACTTAAATAAGTATTGGTTCATATGTCATGTCAGAAACTCAATTTTTTATTTAACAAATTTATTGACCCTACAGAAATTTAAATAAAAAAATCCGATTTAAATAAAATAAATCCGATTTAAATAAAATAAATCCGATTAATTGATTTAAAAAAAACATGATTTTTTTTCACCCTGGTCTAAACATATCTCCAGTTCATGGTTTTAAAATATTTTATTACGTGATAGATGAAGAGATTGAGAGATTAACCATTAACGTTACACAAAAAAATGCATCGCTTGTCTACAGTATAATATGAACTGAAGGTATTTTTTTATGTACACAATGTGTACAGTTCATTAAGGTTCAAATTAGCGGTCGTTAGTCGTATTTAGCGCCTAATGAATTTCATTTTTGCGGTCGAGATTTTATATTCAGTCATCCTTTTCGACGACTTTCTTCAAGTGCAGAATGTTTTCGCATGTATAACGCCCATTCCGTTCGATTTAACTATTTAAAAAACGTGAAGGTTGAAGACGACCTAGTCAATACACTGCACTACACAACGTAATTTTAAATGACAACGAAGTGGAACATTATCACAATTGATGTTTTGATGCCGTTGATGCCTAACTTTCTTATCCTAATTTCTAACTCTGCACTTCAGATATTGTATTTGAAGGAATAATTTTTTTTAGCAAGCAAGAACAATGAAATTCATTATAAAATGAAATGAAACATATTTCTTTTAGATTTGGAATTTCGTTTCTTTTCCAGTACAACTCCACCAATCTTCGTCCATAACACAATTGCTCTCAGTGCTTTTCACATAGCTAGAAATATATTTTTTCTCAAATAGTAAAACAATTGCACTAATGTTCGCGAATCGCGCCGTTTACAAACCTAAAATCTAACTTAGGTGCTATATGCGATCACATTATTTTCAGAATATAATTACAAAAATTGTAACAGTTGTCGCTTGAGGGTAATGGTGTCAATAGCATACTTTTACAGGTAAAAGGCGCTTTAATTCTTATAAAATCTGAAAATCCATTGGCAAGAAATTCACCGTCATGTAAAGCAGAAATTACATCTACAATTCCAAACAAATGGCGACCTTTTTATGCAAAGCGTGAGATAAATGCTCATGGCGCGATCAAGAAGGAATAACTCCTATTTTTGGAGGAAAATGTCTTATCAGCCAAAAAAAAATGTTTCTTGTATCTGTTTCTGTTAGTGATTACACGCAATGTTTGCATTCACGAGTTGCAAACGTTATTGATAACGAGGTAGTAGGAAAATAGAGATACTTAACCCGGAAAATGTAATTAGAGGGAGGTCATTTTTTCCTGCAAGGCTTTCTTGAATGGGTTAATTCTAATCTAACTTTGATGTCTTTCAGTATGAAAATTTGTAAAATTTTGTGATTCAGTAAATATTTGATTGATATCTTTCAGTATAAACGTACTCCTGTTCTATGAAATAACCAATGGTTTATATGTTTAGTACTTTGTGTGAATTTCTCAATTTCAATAAACGTTTCCTCTGTTTTGATTTCAAGAGCAATTGTAGGAAAGTCTTACGTAAGCTATATTAACAGCAGTCATTAACATCTCTTGTTTATTGCAATGATTTACCGTTATTTGGAAGTGAAAAGGATCTTCTTTTTTTATTTTTGTCGTTTGTTCTTTGTTATAACTACTTTAAGTATTTACATTTTTTACGGAATTGTTTTGCATTCATGATTTTATGAAAACTATACTTGCCACTGTGCGTGGCCAGCATGGCGTTGCCCGTGACAGTTCTTTTCGTGGGGTCAGGTGTAACCACTGATCGCTTACCCCCGGTGATTGCTGCTAATTCACATTTGGTTTGCTTCGCAAACCACCACGGGCAACGCCGTGATGGCCACGTCATTGTCAAATACTGCCAAATTCGAATTGCGAAGAGATCCAATCAGCGTGACGTCAGAATCTCTTGCGAAAATATAAATATTCAATTGAAAAATTATTTATTAAAAGAAAATCAAATGTTTTAAGGTATCGATCTATTGTAAAATTTTCCTTTTCCGTGACAGTTATTTTCGTGGGGCCAGGTGATTGGTACGCATTCCAAAAGTCTTTATTTTTAGATGTTTACAGGATACTCTCGACGTAGTAAGATGTCAACACCATCAAGAAGTGGTGGGTATCAAAATTTTCTGAATTTCTAGCAGTTCACATGAACCGATATACAGGAGAGATATGTTCTTATGGGTAGTCCTCGTTACCCTTTATGCGTTTTTCTTATTTTGTTTAAAAGGTGATTCTGAGTTTATGCCAGATTCTCCTTTTGTTTTTGCTTTGAAATTTCAAATTACGTTCGCCGCGCTAACGCTCGCCATCCCTGGTGATTGCTACGCATTCCCATTTAATTGCAAAGAGATCCAACAGGCGTGACGTCACAATCTGTTATCAACAACGTGAATCAAAATACGCTAGAACAGAAAAATTTGCCATGGTTCCAAAGCAACGTCAGAGGTCGAAAATAACGAAATCGACTGGCTTCTTCTTTCTGACGTCACTCCGGAACGTGAGAAAGAAGGTTGAAAAAACTAATAAATTAATTTAAAAGTGTTCTAGATAGAATTTTAAAATTCGGGCGCAATAGAAAAATCGCACAAAATTGAGACTTCCTTTGTGCCAAAATTTCATTATTGTAAGTGCCATAGATTCGTCAGGACAGTACACGCAGACCGCAGACACACAAACCAACTCTTCCTTTTATAATAGTAGATATTTAGGGACAAAAGTTTCTGCTTTTTTCGGGTACAATTTCTTACGTGTCCTGTGCTGATTTTCTTTACTCCTGTTAGGCAAAATGACAGAAAAGCGGCTAAACAAACCAAATCTTTCATGACTTGCACGGACCCCAGGATGTCTAAACACTCTTTCTCTTCTCTCCATACTTTCTTTTCACAATTACTTGGCATTGTCTACCTTGTGATCGGCGCGGCTTGACCAAATATGGTCCTTGCGCCATAATACCCAAATCAACCATGATCTGCACGATTATGTTTGAGTCTGATCAAAAAAGTTATGTAGCTTTTTAATAGACGAATAATAGAAAAGCTTTTTTAATTTCCCACATTTCCTTTTCTCGTCATTAAAGTTCATAGTTATGGTTATGTTAAACTGGTAATAAGAGTGACCTCGTAACTTGTGGGGTTATGTGTATATATTGATGCTACCAATCCAACTAGTTAATTCCAACTTCATAATTCATCTCATCGTTAAAGCTATAGACCTTTTAATGTAGACAACGTTTGGCCAGATCTGGCCCTTGCTCCATTGAAAAAAAAAAACTCGATAATTTTATCGAAGTGTTATAAAAGGGAACTCACGAGAATTTTGCTTTGAAAATTCTATAATTTTTTTGTTGAAACATTTCATTTTGGATCAAATGAAAGTATCGTAATATAAATTTGTAACTTTATTCCTCGGTTTCTATTATCTCCATTGAAAATATCATGAAGTTTTAATAGGTTATAAAACTTACTTATAGGACGTTACACCTCATACATCAGGGTGGTAACATAAATCAGGGAATTCTCAGCGAAAATTTACAAATTTCACAAAAAAATCAGTGAAATTTAGATTACTTAAACGGCAACTATTATCGTGTCTTATTTAGAGATGCGCTATTACGAGGATTTATGAGAATCGAATAAATGGTATTCGCCGAAATTGTAATTCGAATAAAGAACACGGGTCGTAATTTTTGAACACCGCAAAAACCACCACCGCCGTTTTCCGCGTCTCGTCGCAGTGAGGCCGGCGATACAGCTCGTGATATACAATTTGAAATTGGTGTAACTAATGATGGGTTTTTTTTTGTGCATTAAATTAATATTTGTTTCTTGCAATTGCATTTTTGTAGAATTTTTTTTATGTATATTTGCATTTGGTTTCGATGGAGAGTATGATAATGTAGGGTCAGATGTAATGAGTTCATAATCAGAGTATTTTGTATTTTTTCTCCAGTTTTTTCAATTGCTATTGTCAGAGTTCCATTAAGGGTTCCAACTCTTACAGTAGCAGTTTAAATATCTGAAGAGAAAAGAAACAAAACATTTGTAGAGAATTATCCTTTCACCCCATCTGACCCTAAATATTTAAGAATGTGTGTGGATACTGTATATCTATACCAATCACGGATCACAAGGGAATTGTAAAATCAGGGAAACTTTTGTGACGGTATCAGGGAACTTTTTTTTCGATGATTTTATTGCCACCCTGTACATGCTAGGCACAACCCGTTTGTAGAAGCCTTTTTTGACGAACAAACATCCTTGCTTTCCCTCGGTTTCGAACTAGGAACATACCTTGATCACCTGACCGATTGGTCTGCTTGAATTAAGTATAAAAACTGATTTCTTTTCGTGAATATCATCAATCAAAAATTTGGTTTTCGATGCATAAATGAATTAAAATACGAGTTCACAGAACAATGCCCGTTACCTCTTTTAAATGCATTTTGTATGAAGTAAATAAATGTCGATTAATGCAGTGTAAATAATTTTGTACAGGACAATATTCTTGTGTCCTGTTTCTGCAATGAATGAATTTTTGAGTATTTCAATTTACTATTGTTTAATTTGTTCCAGACCGAACGTTAGAATGATGTGGTGTTGTCCTTGGATCTTTCCCTTTGGGTTTGATCTCAGACCATCACCAGAACCCCGCTGTGTTGCTCCAGTGTGACTTTTTTTTTAAAACACACCGAACATGTTCGAACAAAAATTGACAGCACTCTCAACTTTACCCTGTGTTTTATTGTACGTGCAATTAGAATTTTCCTACTCTAGCATCAGTAGCACTCTAGCTATGGTTGCAGATTGAAGTAAAATTGCCCAACATTTTAAAATGTTTAAACAAATATTGCGCATTATATTTTTAGAATCAAGGTCTGATCTACGTGGGAAAAAAAATTTTGAGAGCTCATTTCTAAATTCGTTGAAATAAAGGGTGATAAAATAAAAAATTTAAATTGTTTAATTCTTCTTCCTCTGATACCTTTTGGTAGAAAACTTCTGGACCTCTGTCGAAAATTTGTTCCCTTGCCCCTTGGAAATTTTGTTTTTATGACCATGTTGATGTGTTTTCAAACGCTTTATTGTTGAAGTTAAAAGGACGATTGTTAATGTGATTCAAAGCAATCTGGTGGGGAATTTCTACTCAAACGCTTTTCAATTATGAGCCAAAAAAATGTTATTGCTTTTCCTTGATAAACACGTGCCGTTAGCTATCTCTGAGATTTTCTTTAGAAGATAAACATCTCATGCAGAAAGCAAAATTTATTTGATCTGTCTGATACCACGGTGACATACGATGTGTAGCCTGCATGACGGTAGTGAAAAGACACGTGTACACTCTATCATGTGAATTGCAAATACAATTCGCGATTAAAATTTTACCTATACAAAATCGTATTTTTAGCTTCTATACTCAAAAGAAGGTGGACAGATTTTGCCCAAAACAGGGTGCGAAATTAGTGATCGGATTTTCCACCGAAAACTTTTTGTTTTGATAACCGAGTTTTCTTACACCTATCCATCATTTTTGAAGTATTATCCTGATTTTATTTCTCCTTATATATGAACGCTAATTCCGACCAATCAATCTATTATATTCTTCCGTCTAAGGATTTATCTATAAATACAATAATCTGTCTGTTGGGCCAAAATCAATGACCCCAAACGAAGCAAGTCCATGAGAAATAAAGGTCCGCCTTCAAATGCAAATAGTCATTAAGTCCAAGAACAGTCATTAATTACACTGCGCGTTTATATACATCCACGATAACAAAATATCGTGAAATTGCACTGAGTAGAGTGTTTTGTCAATTGATGGAACTTTTTAGGTGCATTAATCTAGCAATGAAAAAGACGGAGGATATTCATGTTATTTCTCCCAATCGTTTGGTTTGAAAATCTGTCTTGTGGTGTTGGAAGAAAAAACGTATCCCATATTGGACTAATTTATTGACTGGCCAATGCGGAAATTGAGATTTAAAACACCAGTTGGCGTTTCGGTAGGCAAGTGGATTCCCAATCCCACGTGACCAACACTTCTCTGTTCGCACAACAGCGACTCTGTCCACATGCTCCATCCAGAAAGTCGGATTTTTTCGTGCCATTGGCGTTTCACTTTCTGTTCCTAATTTGTAATCCTGTCCCACACTATAAATACGATTTAGGACTTTTAAATTCTATTTGCAGATTAAAATGTACAGTTTTTTTTTTCTAAAGTGAATAACCTGACTTGATGTAACAATGGTTTCTACATAAATGCGATATTTTATCCCTTTCAGCAACACTGGAGTTTTAATCGATTATTTTTCCTTGAGTTCTTTGAGAAATAAAAGTTTTTCTTGAGTTTCGATGATTTTTCTTCATCGAAATCGGATTAAGAAAGTCCAAATTAGATTGTAAAACTTGTGTAGAATCGATTTCTACACTTTCTATTATAGTTCGTGGTAGACCAAGGGGCCCATGAGGACTCAAGCCTTTCCTAGAACCTAAAATAAAACACAATTAGACTTATTTAGTGGAGTATTTCTTAAAAATTAGTGCATAAAGATACAAGATTATGGTAAACAAGGTTTCAAAATTTGCAGTGTATGAAGATGTTTTTTGAGGTTTTCTTGTTTCTGTCAGTGAATTTATCAATTATTTAAAACAAAATATCCTTTGCAAGTTTCCCAATGCGCATCTGAGATTATCACATATACAGTCTTTTGTCGAAATATTTTTTCTTAACATGCTATTCTTGCCCATCAAATTTTACATTTTTGAAGTTAACGTTGATAAAAATCAAAAGTGCATTTTGAAATTTCGCTGTTTTAGCAGTTTTATGGAAACGAATTTTTATACTATTTTATTTTTACAATTGTCCCATAACTTACGTCTCTTTGTATGTACGCAAACTGGTGTTTAGTGTTTCTTTGATAATGGTTCCCTGATTTTTTGCTGAAAGCTTTTGGCTTTTGAATTTTGTGAAATACGTGTTCTTTTAATACTTGAATGGTTAAAATGAAGTTAGGAGGTTTAAGCATTTAACTTACATACATTTTACTAATATCTTTAAAGCCTTTTTATGCTTACAATTGGGTATTTTTTAAGTATGCTTTTGAGTCGAAGAAATTAATATAGTGACTTTGGACACACTTTAAAATTACTCTGTTCTGCACAGAAATACATTTAAAACTCTCGAGGCCCACTACCCTCGGCATTATGATCTACTTAGCTTGACATTGTCATCTTAAATTACTAACCCTCCTAAAATAGAACTCTCCTAGGCTGGTACCCTGGTACGCCCTTAGTTTGCTCACTATCCTAAGAATTGATTGAATGTCTGCATATCCCAGAAATATTTTATGCATAGAAGCGGGAATCGTGTAATGCTAGTACCGTTTCATTTTTTTGAAGGAGGGGATTCTCTGACAAAATTGCTTTACTCTTATTCAAAAATACCAGATGATCTTATGGTTCTAAAGTTAAAACTATCGCCTTCATTTTCGGCTTAAAATTGTTGCTCTACACTCGCACGATGCTTGGTGCAACGTGCCTTGGATAACATTGTTCATCATCTGGTGGTTTTGTCGAGAAACACAAGCTTTTCAAATAATGTGAATATTATCCGTCCCTTCGTTGGATTTTCAAATTGCAGGAACAAATAGTCATATCTATATTTTTAAAACATCCAAAATTTCTTCCTTTAACCAATGGTTTTTCTTGTCATAAAAACTGGAAATAGTTTGTCTCCAAAACACGGTCGTGTATAGAAAGTAGTTTTCAGTGGTCTTCGAATGAATGCAAATTTTCGTTGAGTAAAATCCGTCTCTAGGGAAATTTTTAGGACAGGTGGCTTTTCTGAGTGCTTTTGCTGTGAAATAACCCAACCGTTTAATTTTTTTTTATTATGCATGGATGTGATAAAAAATTTTTATAATGTGCCATGAGTTAGTTGTAGAATAATTTTATATTTGTCCCACTCTGCTTCCATATGAGGACTCCATATAGGGCGTAGTAGCTTGTATCATGATAGCGGGTTTAGATTAGATTTGGAGGTTTTATATGTGCGATTCCTAAAGCGGGTTCCTAAGCAGCGCAGAGCACTGCTTCATCGGGGGTCAATTACATCATTCCTCAACCAATTTTTTACAGGTAATACATCACATTAAAGAAAACCAACCTGTTCTTCAAAATGCGCTATAAAACATGAAAAAGTAATGAAAGATAATGATAAGTAATGAAAGTGCTGTAATATGTTTAAGTCGGGACGATTATGGAACTGTTTCCCACAATGCGTCAGCTACGGAAGCGCCAACTATGTGCCAGCCTTACTGCAATAGACGCACTGCGTCAGACGCTATAGGAATTGCACCTTTTGGCACAAGGTTCTGAAACGAGCACGTTACGCCAACCATAGTCCCGTGGTTTGAGACTTGAGGAATGTATGAGGGGCTTTTGGGCTTTATTGGATTACGAGTTTTCTTTATTCAAAGAGCTGTATTTCTTTATATTGTTCTTTTATAGTTACAGCATTACAGTTACAAAAGAAGAGAAAAATGACACATTTTTATAAGTTGAAAATTAAATACTTGGGATACATATTTTAAATTCCTGAGGGGCCCGTCGTTTAAATTGTCTTCTGACTTGCTACTGGGCTCTTTAAGTGCAGAGGTGGGGCTCCTGGCCCCTGTACTTACCCGAAAATCCAGCCCTGCATTCAGAATAAACTGATGCACATTGAGTAGGCGAAGTCTGTAGCCGTTACTTAGTCTTGTGTGGGCAATTGGGCTTTTGTTCTTTCGTATCTTTCATTTTTAAACAGACACCGCCACTGACCTTTGATTCCAAATTCCTGAAACATTGAAACATATGCCCGGGCCCTGCTGATGAATGTCGCAACAGCTGTCCCGTTTGTTTTGGGGTGCCAGTGATTTGTGGCTGGCGGAATGAGGGGTCTGCCGACACAAGAGATCCGTTGCAGAACTCGAGGGAAGCGGAGGTTTTTGTTTTGCGGTGCTCGATAATGAGGCCGCGGCTGTTTTTTTTTTTTTTTGCCTGTTTCGCACAACCCATGTCATTGAGTTGCAAATCTTTAGTGTACAAATTGTACATATAATTATTTGCAAAATAAATTCAAGTTATTTTTAAACTAGGCTGTTTCATTTTGTAGAAAGGCACGCCACTCGGCCCACTACGTTACAACGCGCAAAGTTTCACGGGCTTGTAGTGTCATTAGTACAGATCTCTATTTTACGCTTTCAAAGATAACTTAAGACGTGAAGCTTTTTAAAAACATCCAAGCTTAATTGTCTACGCACTATATTTCACGTTCGATTGTATAATCGCCGCTTAGTAAGATAGGTAAGTGGAGAAAATTGGTTACTTCACTCGATATTGAATGGTCTTAACTTGGTTATAACCTGGATTGGTATTCAGAACTGACCAGAACAAACTGCTTGTTCATTATTTACAGAAATACTTCCATATTTTTATGGAAGTGATTAGGCGATTGTTTTAAATCAACTTATTGAAATGATTTATACATTGATCGTTAATACTTCTGTAGCTCACGGATGTATTCAATGTTTCTAGCTAATGCGCATTGAGCAATAATTTTTGTCCTTTCAATTGATATAAATGTGACTAACAAGACAGTGCTGGAACAAGGACATTTTATTATTGTTTTTTGACATTAGCTCCTACATAGTAATAAAATTAAGGCGAGTGGTGTAATTATGTGAACTGCAACTTCACAGCTGCTTTTTTCCTCAAGATAAGTGAGTTTTTTTCGTCATTCGATCTCTCATAATTAAATGACTGCTTGATGTTGTTCATGTTAAGTAGATATGCAAATTAACGATAATGTCCTTGACTGGACAGTACTATTTGTTTTTAAACTATATAATATTACGATATCTTATTTACAAGTGTTTCATGCGTGTCTTTTAACTATTCCCTCAATTTAGATAAACTTCAAAAATTATTTCGTATCGCTCTATTTCAGCAAAATAATTGTGTTTATTTATACAATCCATGAAATACAATTTAGAATTGCTTTAACACTTTTTTACTAGATTTTTTACTCTTTCCGCCTTGTCAGGAGAATGAGTTTGATTTGATACCTTGGTCGATGAAATTGATATAATTAATGTATTTTATCATTTGCTAAAACATAATTTAAAACTATTCTATCGCATCCTTTCCTCAGTTTCAAAGATTGAAAATCTGCTTTCGTGTTTATTGAATTTAAAGCGTAAAATTTCACGATACTGACCTTTAATCGCTGTTGTGTTGAGAGATAGTTATGAATAAATTGTATGTTTTTCTTCAGATGCAAAGGAAAATTGGAATACCTGTCATATTTTATTAAATTTAAAATGATGATCAACCGACTTGAGAAACGATTTTTGTTATTTTAAAATATTTTATTATTTATTAAAAAAATAAAATGGTTTCTAAAAATAACCCCCATTTGTTGAAGAATTGGAATTTTCTTAGTTTAAACTCTTTATGCGGAAATTGAATCGTGATCTCTATTTTATTATTCAAACGTCATCGAAATTACGAGGCTCCCCGCTCTTGCCTTTGGGGCAGCAGGGCCATTTTACTTGTACCTCACATTCTAAAGAATACTCAAATTTGCACCGACTCACTTATGCTTGTACGTCGATCTGAATCCGCTCTGCGTATCCTTCGAACCAATAAGCAACTAGAATGGGGATGATTGACACGTTTAATAATTCTGTTATAGTTTCAACTTTCAAATTCTTTATTGTTTAATATAGTGTTGAGGCCTTAAAAATAAAAGTTGGCCGGGTATCTCGACTCCTGTAAGGGCTTGTTTGACAATATCGAGATTCGTCAGGTAGATCTCTCTGTTGAGTTGTATGTAAATTGCTTGTATCCTTTGTTTGAGAGAATGGAAAAAGTCAGGAGAAATTGATATATTTTTTTTCTTATGTCTTTAAACTAAATTTCTGCTCTTGGTACAACTGATCCGCTAGAAGAGGCGAACTGACCGTAGGAGACCACCCATTGGATAAGATGTCGCTTCCACAACAAGGACAGTCACAAGCATACATCCGCTTACAAACCTAGATTCGAACTCCGAACTTACTCGAGTGGCTTACAAATGTAGGTAGACGGCATCAATGCTCGTTTGTTTGCACTTCTTTTTTAATGTTACAATATGAGTAGGGCAACTTTTTTGTTGCATAAAAATGGAAAAAGTTGCATTTATCATTCACTAAAGTTGCATTTATTTTTGATACACTAAAATCTAAAAAAAATTATTCATAAAAATTGGAAAAATTTATTATATATTGACAATTTTAGTGGTGTACAACAGTATTATAGTACATCATTAAATGCAGAACGTTGAATGGCCTATCCTTGACCAGTAATTTCTTTAACATTGAAAAACTGCGCCAGCTGCAGTCATATAATGTGCTGTATCGGATAGCAGAAGCGCAAAATCCTTTCGTTTAATATTCAGAGATTTTAAAACGTCTTTACAAGGCGAACAACATCTTGATGATCGACACTCATCCCACAAACTCTGCAGTCGATTATGCAAGTTTCCTCAGGATTATCAAGAGTGCCAACCAATGTGTTAAGGTACTTCTTGCGATTTATTTCACTTTCGTCTGTTAGGACGAACTTCTTTCCATGAACTTGTTTGATCCGCAATACTTCGGCGTACGCAAGATCAGACACACGTGATCAAAGGGTTGGCTGAGAGGGCAAAAAATGAAATAGTAATTTGATATTAATTAATTTTAAGCTAAAATTTAAAAAGTTGCATTTGGTTCCATTTATGCAGAAAATTGCATTAATGTTGCGGTTATAACTCACTTATAATACACCCCATGTAGGAGGAATTTTGGTTTTAGTGCTTTACATGCAGCGTAGAACGTGTGAAAAAAAGTTGCATTTGTTGCAAAAAGTTGCCCTAATTATGAGTAGTGCGCATTATATTTGGTCAGCAAGTTACCAAAGGCAATCGAATAAGTTGATGGCAAAAACTTCGGTGCTACTTCTTGTAGAGGTGATTTTTACGTGTTAGCTAACCTAGCAAGTAATATGTTTTTAAAATTCAGGTTGAACTGCGTTTTGTGATTTCACCTTTCATAGACATTCCGGAGATTTTCGAAAAGAAATTCGTAACCTCATGGGTACTGTGTAGACGAATTTGTGTTTATTTTTTAACTTTTAACCACCCAACCGTCCATAGACGAAAAGATTAATCATCTTCTATGCACAAACCGGCTTTTTTATCCCCTTCTTCCCCTCTCGTATTTTTCTTGTGTGTTGTCTGGAAGTTCTCTCCTTACTTTGTCGTTCGACCACGGAAATTTTTCTCTCTCGATAGGATGGATTTTGTTTGTTTATTTGAGGACTTAGGTCAAAGTCCTTGCACAATGAAAAACGAGTAAATATTGGGCAGAGAAAAGGAAATAACAATGCACGAAGACCGATGTGAAGGATAACGCCGTAGCAGTTCTCTATAATGCGAAATTTGTCGTCGGGAAATAAGAGCATTTAACGCGATGTATGCTACTAATTATTTAGGTGTAGTGCATCTCGAAACTAAACAAATTTGAAACTGGCTCTTTATTATAGCCTTTCTCAGGGGGTTGGAAATGGAGTTTTTGTCCGTTGACGATGCGTAGGTTTCCCGACAACGCTCTTCTACCCCTTTTACCGTTACTTTCTGTCTTTGTTGCATTTTTGTTTGATCGTTTTTATGATTTTGTGAAAAGACTGTATCTTGTTAGTAAACATTGTGTGTGGCAATGATATTTGTTTCGCGATGAATGTTTGACAAAGTTAAATCATTCGCATTTGTTTTCATTCTTTCAAATAGGTCACGCAATTAGTCATATCTCTCCCCTCATGTGAGAGATCGCCGTGTCTTAGTGGGTTTGCCCACAGCGCTAACGACTTGAGAGTTGTAGGCGGCGCAAGTTCAATTCCTCTCTGGGTGCATTTTTTCTTTTCTATGTCCGGTAAAACCCAAAACCTATCAACCTCCCTTCATATGGGTTCCCCTAGTAGAAGTTTAAACCTTTGTCCAATTAGCATAAAAGAAGAAAATAACTATTGTAGAAGTCACTGAGGAAGAAACAAAACATTCCGAGAGATAATCACACAGAATAGGTATATCAACACTTTTATTTTCAATTTTCAACGTTCAATTCAACATGCGTCAACGCATGTCTTATTGCATGCGTTTAAGGCCCGTTTACGATTCTCCGTATGTCCGCATGCGTAGGCTCCTCCTTAACGCATACGAAGCTACAGATAGGGTCTGCGCAATCCCGTCCATCTGTCAATCACGTGGTTCTCCTCTATCATTGGTACGACGCATACGGACATTCGGAGAATCATAAACGGGCCCTTAGAGGCATGCCCTTCACCTGTCCACACTCGTGCCTCACTTCAGTTTCAAGATGGATGAAGCTGATGCTATTTTGTTTGGAGGAATCAGTGCGGCATTTTTAGTGATTAGGCAAGTAAATAAACGTAGGAAATAGAGGCGAGCGATTTGGATGAAATAATACTTCAAAACTTGTAATGAGTATTTATTAATTTACGTTAAAATGTATTATTATTAAAATTTAATAATGATTGGAATCTTTCCTGTTATTCTTTCGACCAACAGATGTGGTAATTTTGTCCTTATGCGTGTTGTGAACCACTAAAAATAAATTCAAAACACAATGTATAAAGTGGTTACAAAACAGTTGTAAATAATCGTCGTTACCGATTTGCTGGATTTCAAAATTTTACTGCTGAAATCAGGAGATAAAACCTAACTGCATTTCGTTATACGCAAGCACTTATAAATACTTGAGTTAAATATGAATAATAATATTTGCATACAATCTATGCATATGAACTTAGATGACTTTTAGTTTACAAATAATTGTATTAATAATTAAAGGATAAATAAGTGTTTAAACGAAGTACATTTATCATATTTCTCTTTGCCGGCTTAAAAAGAAATTTGTTTCATATTCATCCTTATATTCATCTTTAGAACCTGCACCATAACTGAGGAAACTTTAATGCATCCAACACAATGTTAATATTACACTGCTATAATAAAAAACTTAATTTGTCAGTTTTTAATTAATTTCTTCAAATATGTTTAATTAATGCCTATACACATAGTCATATTTTCACTCATGATTATTTTTTCTTTAAATCTATTTATGAAAATAAAATACATCAACAAAAGATTAACTCATATAGTGTTTCAACAAACAATAATTTGAACAGAAATATTTTAAATGCAATCATAATAAAGTTAAAGGCTCTTGTGTTGTTATTTCGCTAGGGAAATTTAATAAATGCTCTTTTCGAGTTTTGAATAAATGACGTTTTTATTTATTTTTTAAATTTGATTCAAAATTGTTTTTACGTTTTTTATTTATTTATTAATCATGACGTGTTTAATTTTTTTCGTATAAGATTTACAGTGTATGTTCCACAAACACTCATAAGACCTGTAGTTTTCTATAAAATCAAGAGTTTGTTCGTTATTCATAATAACACTAAAAAAACCAAACACAACAACTTCGGTTCACCAAAACACTGCAAATTGAAAGTTGAAGCGTACAGAAATCCAAGGCTGGTGGAACTACTTGCGCTACGCTGTGCGCTATGAAATACTGTTACTTCTGACTCATCTCGGGCATGCCTTGACGCATGCGTCCCTTGCGTCGAGGCATGCGTTTAGCGCAAGCAAAAGCGCACAAGTGTGGACACTTATTCAAAGATCGAATCCAGGATGCGTTTTCTTGAGTCAATCAATCTTTCATTGCTTGATTTCAACCTGAAGAGATGCGTGAAGATTCTATTGTTTACAAGAGCTCAGTGTAACTTTTCACGTTGAAATCAGAACCAGAATGTCGCACACAATATACTTAGAGAAAAATTGAAAAAAGCCCTAGAAAGTCTTACGCTTTTCGAAAAAGCTCGTTGGTTGAAGCTGTAAAGTGTTTCATATCATAATAACTAGGCAATAAAACATGGTCCCCGTCATAATCTGTAAGCAGTTTTGTAGTTTCTAATTTCAAAATTATAGATCTCGGAAGTCCCTACAAAAATTTTCAATCATCGTGTAGCGTTCCGTGAATGAGTAAAGTAATACAATGTTTTCCAAAAACGCCATCGCCGTGCTTTTGCTTGGCACAGTTTAGCCAAATATGGCCCTCGATCATCCACAAAGTCCATCCCCAAAAATCCCAAGTTTGCGAATCTCGTCCTAGGGAGCTGAATTCCTTGGACACCCTACTAAATTTTATGGTTCGTTTATGGGTAGTCAAATATTATGTAGAGGGGCACTCTACCTCACTCATTAGGTCTTAAGGCAGTTGTTTGTAACAAGACACACTTACACCAACTCCTAAGAACCCGAATCTCTTAGGCTCCCAAGTATTTTTATGGTTCGTTTATGGGCAGTCAAATATGTAGAGGGTCACAACCTCACTCATTAGGTCTTATGACAGTTTTAACAAGGGCACCAACTTCTAAGGATCGTCTATCCCCAAATTTATGATTGGGGATATACTGTATTTGTTTTTATCATTGTGGTTCTTGGTATCGGAAATATGCAGATAGGGACATTCGATCTTATTCAGTCAAATGGACGCTATTACAGAAGACAGGAACGTCAACTCTTACCAGTCGAGCTTTCTTATCCCCGTAATATTTCGGTGGTTGGGACCAAATTCCTCCTACCCATAGCTGGTACCAAAGAAAGCATCCAGGAGGTACCCGCAAATTCGAGGGTTATGGTGATCAGCAAACAACTACCTCTAGATTGATCAGTGGACCTTTGAAATTAATTTAATTCCATCGTGGTTTTAAAGTTTTACCGACTTGTCGGAAACACAATATAGGGAAAGCCTCTTCTAGTCGCCTTGCATATTTAGGGATGTCCTGGATGGATCTGTATTTTAATCCTATGCTTGTATTCAACCGTTTAAAGGTGCATGAACTCAAGCAGTTGATATAGTTTGTCTAGGTCACGCGGTATAAGAAAAGCTGTGGTTGAGGCCATGCCTAAAAATCCTGTGGGGTAAATTTTACAAATAAACAGTTAATATTGATGATGAAATGCATTCCACAGTAAATTGCTTCGAAAGCACTCAATTCTGCATGAAACAATGTGAGTCTTATTTGGCGCTCCGCAATAATTTCTTCAAATTCACATCACTAAACAAAAACTGAAAACAGAAAGACAAATACTTACTGTTTTCAGTTTTACAAAGGTAATTGGTAATTTTTTAGTTAACGTCGTACTAGAGCAACACAACGGGCTGTTGACGACGGTCCGGGATCAGTCCCTTAAGGGAAAGATCCGACAGTTTTACAAAGGAAACCTATTCATAATGATCTGTAATGACAGCAAAACTAAAAAAAAATTAATTAGATTTTTTGAGTTCTGTCTTAATGTGGAAATCTACATTTTTAATATCTTAATTCAATACTGGCTCACTGGGGGACATAAGTTTTTACTATTCTTTGTATTTTTGTAGTAACTTTAAAGTCATTTTTTTTTCAAAATGTGATCCATGAACGGTATCTTGAAATTCGACGACCTGGTAGTTTAATTTCTAAGATGGAATTTAAATAAAGTCGTGTTAAAAAAAAACAGGAACATTGCGATTAGTGCTGTCCCTATTAAAGAGACTTCATGAAGCAATCATCTTATAAATTCGGTAAAGAAATTTTGAACTTTTTGATTAACCATGGGTACAACAGCTGTAGCAAAACAAATTATCATAAAATCGCGCGAATTCGCGCCCATTGCGTGTTTTGCGTGTGGTTGATGTCACTAAGATTTCCGCATTTGCGCAGGTGATGGAGTAAGAGAGAACTGCGTACAAAAGGAAACATCTTCCCAGCTGTTCCATAATGGTTCGATGTAATTACGTCAAACGAAGGCAGAGGTGTTAAAATATCCGATGTGATGTCTATTGTGAACGTTTCCTCGGTTTTTCTTTGCCCTTCGTCAGCAGTTTCTGATCCATTTTTTTGTCGCCCTACATCCAGAAACAAACATCGCAAAAAGTTTAGTTTCAGAAAATTTCACTATCACAGTCGTTTAATCTGGTTTAAATAAGATTGAAAAGTGTAAATTTGTGATGTGGTAGCCTACCCACTTTTTAACTTGTAAAAACGATAGTCCAATGGATGAGGTTTGGATTTTTTTAACTTAATGTACTGTTCAGATCTAACTAATGTTCGAATCCATTTTATTCGGCTGGCTTTTAAGATACGATAATCACGTCTGCCTACAGTAGTTATCCCACTTCTGACCCTATGTAATATAATGGCTTTTACCAATTTAACCTAAAACCGCTTTATTCATTCTCAATAGATTCTGCTCCCCTCACCGAGCATAGAACATGGCTACATTTAAAACGTTTGAGGAGGTTAGTCTCGCAGTACAAATTAACATACACAACAAGAAAGAAATTTTTTTTATTGCTATCTATGCGTTTCTTCCTTATTGTTAAATCTATACTCACCGTGTCGCCTAAGCTCTGGATTCGAATCTCGGTCTTGGCTTCAATGTTCATAATAGTTCGCAATCCACTTTAATTGCTACATACAACTCAAATAAGCCTTTGCGTAACAGAAAATGACCGCGCTGAGCTACTAATAAAATCAAACACAGTTTCGCCAATTCTTTGGGAGCGGAACATTTTGAAAGAGACCCCAATATTTTACCTAAAGGCTATATACTTTAAAAGGAATAATTGACTTTATGAAATCAAACTTTTGCAGTTTTTATTCCATTAGTACGAAATTTGCAGACTTAACTAAACATATAACTTACACAAAGTTTCATCCAAAAATATCAAGTTATTCGGAGGATATGCAAGAAGTGGTTAAAACTTTTAATAAATTAGCAGACATACAGGTCTTATACGCATTACTTTTCCCATGTATCGTCAAAATTTTAATTACCTCTGAATAAAATTAACTCTATTTGGTATGTGCATCGCGCAATTCTATAGCAAAAATCATAATCTTAATTCATTGCACCATATTTTTTTTAAAGGTTGAAAGTAAATGGGCTGCAATATCACAAATTTATACTTTTCAATCTTATTAAACCAGAACAATTTTGTTCGGAAACACCTAAAATTTCGTAAAATCAAAAGCGTAAGTTAAACAATATTTGAAACTAAATATTTCAAAATATGAAATGCCAACAAACCTATAGTATAATACGACGTTAAAATGGCAAGAATATGGGATTTTAGATAAAATTAACGGCATTTAAAAAAATATGTCGTATTTTGGCCTCAAAATTTCATCTTCAATGGTTTTCAATGTATAGTAAGTATTGTACATATTGTTGTCCATAGTGTATTTGGTCTAGAATTCAGTGTAAATTCTGCTTATTCCAATCTTCTGTCGCATTTTACATTTATTTCTCCTCGACGATTGTGTTTTTGGACCGTCGTCATTTTTTTCTCGCTTGTTTGGCACAAATTTTGACCAACCATGTTTTTTTTTTTCCTTCCAACTGTCTGGTCTTACTTTTAAATGGGTCCATAAAAGTATCTTGATCAAGTCCTGGTTGCTGCTTTATGAGTTTAAATACAATAAAAATATAACTTTTGCAACTGAGGGAAAATGTTCGTTTGCCGTTGACGCCTGACAAATCAAACTGCTTAAATTCGTAACCCTGGTTTGTTCGTTAGTTTTATGCCATGTAAATATTTATTTTGTTTTCAAATTTTTACTCCCTTAAAATTTTCTAGAATCTTAGGACATTGAGGACGACTAGGATAAGAAATGGTGAGATTTAAATTATGCGTTACTCTTCGATTCATGAAGCTTAATTGCATTTGATACTTATATTTTTTCCTGATTACCATTCTTCTGGAATTTACCTTGAATGAGGTTTGAAGAACGCAAACGTACTCAGTCTGAGATCTTTATCATCACATCTGGAATATTTTTTATTTCTCCCCTTTACTCTCATCTATGTATCGTAAATTTACCTAGACTGGTTTTTCGTACCACAGCCGTAGGCTGTTAAAAAGCAAACGTGGGGAGAATTATTAATGGCAGAAAGTTATGTGCGTTCATTCTGAACTCGTTCCAAACATTCTTGTTTACTTCGCCGGTAAAGCTTCCCTCTCGAAGCGTTAATTTTTTGTGAAATTAATTTTGACGTTTCCGCGACTGCCGGAAGTGTCAAAGCTGTAACTTTTTTGCACATTTCTTGTCCCTGTCCAACAGTTTAGCCAGTGGTAGATTGAGTGACTAAAAACATACAGTGTTGCGTGACAATTTTTTTTTTCTAAATCTATACCGTGTTCAACGAAAGCAGAAACCGAAGTAAAATAAAGCCGTGTAGAAATAGGCGAAATAAATCACGGAATAGATCAAAGAATAAACACGAACGCCAAGCACAAGCAATGTTTTTCGCTATTGTTCACCAACTGTTTAAGATTATAAACGGCCAAATAAATTATCGAAAACAAACAACAAAAATAAAATTTCCAGCATAATTTAAAAAAAAAATTACAAACATACTCTAAATAAAATAAAAGAATCAAAGTTGTCAATTTAAAAATTCGTATTTCAAAATAAAATTTCTTGATGTTGCGAAGGATTCCTAACTGATGTAGTTCGCAATTTAAGTAGTTTGGAAATGAAAATGCGACTTTTAAATATCATTTTTAAACAATTTTGCAAAATATGTTTTGGGAATGAGTGGAGAAAGAAACTTTGAGAAATGCTTGTTTTTGAGGAATGGAGTTTAATTTTGAGGAATATTTCGTAAGTGACCTTGAAATCGTGATGGTTGTGTTCCGACGGGATACAATTGCAGAACGATCATGATCTACAAGCCCTCGGCTGTCTATTGAATTTTCACTGGAGATGTTTTCTAAATTTAAGTTGTAGTTGATTCAAGCGAAAAAATACTACTCTTTAAGGTAGCTCAAATACCAAAGAGCTTGTGAAAATTCATTGTCAGGAATATATTTTGACCAAACGGTTTGGTTTTTATTTAAAGTATACCTGAAGGGAAAAAAATCTCCAACCAATAATGCATTGTATTATAAATGTGCTTATATTGCTTACGAGTCAAAGGATGGTTTGTTTAAAATTATTGATAAAAGGCCCATTTGAAAACTACTGTATGTATTTAATGAAGAATAAATTTATTACAAATTGAAAGATTAATAAATTGTTTGTTGTGTCTGCAGATCCGGAATTCCATTCATACTAGCCACAATGTCCGCTTGTTTCCTGTTCTAACAGAAAGAACAACAACCCCATTTAAACAGTCAATATGTGTTCTTTTCGAATTTGGAATGCTAAATTTGTAATTCTAATACACGGGAATATCATTTTTGTTCAGATGCACATCTCACTTGTTTTTGTTGTCTGCTTTGGTGTACAATATAAACTTCCTTCGCTCACGTGCATGGAATGAATTGTCTGAAAATGTGTGGATCAAATCTTAAGTCCCGTCAGATATGTTTAGACGGGAAGAAATATCGGAGGAACTTAAGCGTGAAGAATGACGCATTTGTTCGGATGCTACGCTACCATTTCGAATAGTTTAATGGCTTCCTTGAAAAACAGGAAGTGACCTCACAGCTTTATTGGCGGCAACTCGTTTTACTTTGTCTCACAGTTTAACAGCGAAATGCTTCTGAAGACAATTTCTGTAAACGGAAATTTTTTGTACATAATGAAAAAAATTACTCATTAAAAGTGGATATGCTAAGTTTTGGTGAATTTAATCGCGGGACTGAAGATAGGAAAAAAATGACGTTTTACCTAGTCTATTAAAGTCGTTCAAATGTTAACAGTTCAGATTTTTATGTTCCACGCGCCGGAATGGTCGCCGATTAGGTTTGTCTCTGGCCTTTGATGCAATATGGTCTGGTTCTAATTCTGGACTTGACTTGACTATTCGCGTTGAAGCCATGGTCCATGCTTAATTTTCCATTTTTCTAACAAATATGACCGTAGAGCAATAAAAATGTATATCTTCCACTAAACACCAACAATCGCCGTAGACACAAATCAATTTTTCTTTTTCAAATAAAAGCTTTGTAAAGTTTATTTTATGTTTACAAAACATGTTGAAAAATTCTTTTGAACTGGAGTTTTAAAAACGGTTAGTTGTAGAAACGACAATCGGATTCAGTAGATACCAAATTAGGATAATCAGGGCTAAAGTTCGGGAATGCACATGCTGAGCAGCCATTAAAAGCAGCAAATACCAACAGTCATTAGAAAACGTGTCATGATGTTTTTGCAACCGAACTTTTAACGAAAGCTTTTTGAATTTTTGAGGCTCAAATTTCAAGTCGAGGCAGTATTGAATATAATTTTTTGAACAAAATGAATATTTTCGTCCATTGTTTTAAGTGTAACAAGTGAAAAATTTAGATTTATGTTCAGCTTTTTTCTTCATCTCACTTATAAATCTGAGTCCCAGTAAACAACACGAGTATGATTACTTTTAAAATTCGAAACTTCTACAATTTCAATTTCTACTTCAACAATTATTTCAGTACAAAATATGCTTGTTGTAGAACATGTTGGGAAAGTTTAAATGCCATATTATAAAAATTTGGAGATTCCTCGAAAATAAAGTGGTGATTTTGTGAAAATTGGGGGGGGGGATATATATATATATATATATATATATATATATATATATATATATATATATATATATTATAGCTGAATAACCCGACGTTGCTCGGGTTTTAAATATGATTGCGACATTTCCCTGTGTTAACTCATGCACAAACCCTGTAGAACGTGTTTCTTTACCTATGTCCATCGATTGCAGATAAACAAACTTTCGATTTTGAAATTGGGGCTTCGAGGGGCACTTTTAGGACTACCTGTGTGCCAATTTTCATAGCTACAGATTGGTCTGAAGACAGGGAAGAAATAGCCTATGCTTTCCGCAGTGTACCAAATTTGGTGTGGATTGGTTAAATGGTGTAGATTTGTATAGGGAATATGCACACTCACACAAATACATACGCCCACACACCCACATCCTTATATATATATATATATATATATATATATAGATTTAAAACTTTCAATATATTGAAACAAAAATGGGGGGGGGAAGTAACAATTGCATAAAATCAACTATCCAAATCTCAAATTCGATACCCGTTTTGTATTTTGTAATTAATACGGGTGTATCATAGTAGTTATTTTCTATAATTTGTATCCTATTACAAACTTACAAGGGGGCTTCCCCTCTCGCCACAACGTCAACCCCACAAACATTCTTCATTGATTCGTTGCTCGAACCATGTTCGTTTCACCCGCACCCATCTAAACATTTGACAAAATTACTTTGATAAATAAAAAGTATCAATTTCAGAAATTTTATAAGTGTAAAAAGAAACCTATCAATTACAAATTAAGGATATTGATTTAAGATGCTGGGCACATATCATGAAAATAGTAAGGCCCGACTATGGAGCAATAGTGATTACCACGTTCCATTTCTTGAGACATTGCTTATAATTTTTTAAGAATTTTTAACCTTTCCCCCCCGATCAGCCGAATGAAATCTTAAAAATATCGGGGCAATGCAATTATTTCGGAAGTACTCACTTAGACTAAACTAATGCCTCTTGACCGTTTTTCACCTTTACAGTTGTCCAATAAATAATTTTTTACTGATTGGTTATGAATATTGACTTTCGTTGTTTTTGAATGCAATACTTCTACAGCACTCAAATAATACGTTCAATTTAGTTTTAAAATACGAACGAAACACATCGGGCATGTTTTGTTTTTCTATCCAGTAAAGAAATGTGTTCTCCATCTTCGAATTTGATTGTCGAGCGGAATAGTTTGATGCTGGATCTTGTCTTAAAAGAAATGTAAATTAAGCCTTTTTTCGCGGCACATAAGAGAAATACCGATTCTTCCAACATAATTCGAATGTTTGAAACTGCTCTTGTGACCTTAGGGAAACGAATTAAAAAATGTTTTCAATTATTTGTCTTGTGTGTGGTAGCTGAGTTGTGAATCGGCAGCTTATCAGCCCCAAGCAACTCAAGTCTTGCCGCTACGTTTGATGTTCACGCTGCGGCGTGTTTGATGCTTATTCAAATAAAAACTACACGTTTTGTTTATCTTGACAATCATAGGATTACGTCTAAGCAGGATACGGGTTCATGGGCACGGCTTTGTTATTATAATCAGGGCAAAAAAAATTCTTGTTACTTTTATGTTGGGTATGAAGCGCATCTTCGCATGTTTTATTGTGTGCTGTGTAAGCTATTTCTGCGCGTAATGCAGTTATTACAGTTAAATCTCTCTATAACCCCTTGATACACACGTTTAATCAGATAACAGGTCTATAGTCCGTTGTGTTGCTCTAGTACGACGTTAATTAAAAATTACCATTACCAGATAACAGGTTTAACTAAGACAAGTCTTAGTCAGATAACATGTACTACTTCCCATGATGTCGTTGTTGCATTGCTACAGTAAGACTTTAATTAAAATACCTACCTACCCTTGATACCATAGGTAGAATAAGATAAACAGCGACTTCAAACTCGATTTTCAAATACGATCAGTGGCGATGACAATAACAACAGTTAGGTGAGACAGGGATTTTCAAACGTTTTCACCTCATGGCACACGTACCAATTGCTAAAATTCTGCAGCTCACCAAAAAATATAAAATTTTAAAATATACAGGGTGTCCATAAAATCTTTACCGTTTCAAATATTTCTTACAAAGGCAAATAAAAAGACACATAAGTTGAAATTATTACAAACTGAGACGGAAAATTTACGGTTTTTTTTGCCTCATTTTATACACTTCTAGTTGCTCGAAGCACATCAAGACGGTACCCACTCGATTTCTTGCCATTTTCGCTATAGTAAACCCTCATCAATGGCGGCAATGACATACACAGTATATTTAACATAACCCCATAGAAAAAAGTCGAGCGGAGTGATATCTGGTGAACTTGGGGGGCCCGGAATCGGGCCACACCTTCCAATCCCCCGGTCTGGAAATATTTCATTTAAGAAACCACGAACATCCTGTCCCCAATGTGTTAGTGTATGGAACAAAGGTACGGGACATCACTAATCTAAGGCAGAGGGTCACTGATTCCATTGGTGAGGGTATGCTACAGCGGTAAAACATCGAGTGCCGTCTTAATGTGGTTCGTGCAACTAATGGTGCCTACATAGAGATGTAATAAATGAGGCAAAACAAAAAAACTTAAATATACACGTCCCATTTTATAATAATTCTCCATTTTTCTGTCTTTTCATTTGTCTTTGCAATACATTTTTGAAATTGTAGAGACTTTATGGACACCCTGTATGTTGCTTTGCCACTCTGACAAAAAAAAAGTGTAACTTCGATTGATTTGTGAAATTTAATAACTTTTTTCTTCACATTGACTTTTTTAAGAAGCATTTTCGAAACAATTTATTTGTGATTTTGTTTTTGAAAAAATACTCACAATTATTTTTACGTGTATTAAAAATACGGGAAACACTTGAAATGATTTGAAGCTATCACAGTAAGAGTGGCCTAACCCACCAACATACTCAGTGAAGATAAACGCAATTTTCTAGCCCCTGTTTTTTTTTATCTATTTTTTATTTACCCACTATTCGTATTCTGAAAATTCGTTTTTCAGTGATCAATAAGTTATTTTGTAATTTTAGAAGACCAACATGCGCACATAAACAAAGTAAAAGTTCTTAATAAAAGGTAATAAATAAAATTTTCGGGATTCTGTGGGTTAGGTCACTCTTGCTCTGATAGTCTCATTTGTGAACATACGTATGTCAAAAATTCAAAACTAAACCGTAAGGTACATCAGTGCCACTCTCGCGTCACACCAGTTTTGAAAATCGCTGATGCAAAAACAAATTCTGAAAGGAGTTATGTTACTATATTTGAGATGTTTCATCAGTTCATTTTTCTTTTCTTACTAACTTATGGATAATATATTGAGGAAGCTTTGTGCAAATACAATGCCGTTTCTAAACTTCTCCCCTTCTGTATAGTCACGGAGAAACTCCAAGAATTGAACCTGAGACTTCGATCCTGTTTTACTCATTCGTGTTTGGACGTTAGACTGAAAATTTTCTACTGAAATCGGCAGCTATGGTGATTTTGTGGGTCCTCGTCGTATTATGGGGACCCACCCCCAGTTCGTTGAGGTATCGAATGGATTTTCTTAGTTAGAATCATAGTTACTGCGGTGGCGAAAAGAATTTAAGACCTGCTGTCTCAAGAAACAAAAGAACCAGCCTCCTATCAGAAAAAGGGATGTAATTCTTTGTGTGCATGGAGGCTCTCTTCCTCAAAACAGTGGGCGACGAGAAAGAGGTACAATGTTTTGATCCCGTATTCTGGCATCTTGCCAATTTCCATCCACTTCGCTGGGTATTTCTGGATAGAAATAAAATGCGTCGGATAACGGAGTTCGCGCGCGTTAGTTTAGGGAGTGCAAAACTGAAAAGAAAACGAAAACGATGTAAAACATTTCTTTTTTTTAAAACTTGAAGAAATCTTTCGTTTCGAAAGTCAAATGATTAGATAGATGCCAGCTGCTCATAGCATAGCATTGCCCTGGGCACCAACACTACCCTATCTTGCAGACACGCCATTGTGGATTAGGATTGGATTGCGTATCTGCCAACTTTTCCGGAAGTCTTGTGGAAAAACTTTTATTTTTCCGGTCTTCCGATCAGAAAAAGTATTTTCCGGATTTTGCTTTTGGGAGAAGATATTCAATTGACGCCAATTTCGAAGTTTGGCCAAAGGCGTGGCAACCTTAAAAGGAAAATATCGGAATCAGTGGTTGCTTGATTCACAAAACCCATGCGTACTAATAATGTTAAAAAACCACAAATACACCCATTGCAAAAACATGTAATTGCTAATTTTTAGGTATATTTCCACGTTATTTTGCATTAAAATATTACCAATCGGTTACACCAATTTCGAACTGCCGCCAAAGCAAATAATAGCAACATATTGCTTGTTTTTTTCCCGTTTAGATTTGCTTCTAAAGCCTGATTCATGTCAATTACCGCTTAGTTGGAGATTTTAACGAATAATAAAGTTAATTATTGATATAGGAAACTGTTTCAAAAAGATGCTCCAAAGTATCATGAGTTACAAAATATTTTATTCGGCCGCAAAATCTTCTGGATTTTTTTTTAATTTGAAGGTTGACAGGTATGCGATTGTTTTGCGAGTCTACTGTGCTTTTTCGGAAATTGAAACTACACCACCACTGTCACGTACGTAGAATTTAAAAAAAAAAAAATTTTCAAGAATTCGTTGATCAAAAAAAGAGACTACCTTCGGATGGATGGATGGTCTCTTTTCTGTTAACTTGTTTTCGCTCTTAAAAGAAAAAATATTGCAATTTCAGACCAGCCAGATGCGAATATAAAGTTACTTATTGCTATTTTCGAACCTTATCGAGTAGGATATTTTTTAAAGCAAAATATTTTCAAAAACTCATATTTTCAAATTTTAGTGACATTTTTTTAAAATTCACCAACGGACATTGAAAGTTTAGTCTTTTTACTAGTAGCAAAACCGTAAAAATAGTTTGATTTTGTTTAAAGGAGAAAATTTTCCAAGGGTCCTACAATTGTCAGAAGTTTTGGCCCAAGCAGTCGCAACCGCAAAAGAAAAATATCGGAATCTGGTCACTAGATTGTCATGGAAAATGTATTAAGAAAATATTTAATATTTTAATTTAAAAAATTGAATTTGTTGGCGAGATCTTTAAATCTGTTCCATACTTTAAACCTTTTGACTACTGCTAGATATAACTACTTTGTTGTCTTTTAGTTGTTTACAGTATATTTTATGAGTTTAGACGAATTACTGCATGCATTTCAATGTTGAACGAAACGGAGACCTTGATTGTAGCAAAAGTTGTGGAATCTGATCATTCTTCCAGCAATCGTATTTATTTTTTCTACCAAACTGACACATCACAATCTGCATCTTTTAATCTATACATGACAGATTCGTTTAGAAAACGCAAAATAATGATAGCTAATTTTTCTCTAGTGCCTTTCAAATGTAGCCTTGGCATAGGTTTTGGTCTAATTATCCGTCCTGTAGGAAAAGACGACCGCAGACCCAACCAATCACACGTAGCTTTTGAAATAGTTAATAGGCTTGAAAAGGCCGCCTTAATTTTCTTTTGTTTGAAGAATTTTGCAAATTTTATATATATATATATATATATATATATATATCATTCCTTTTTCAACACCATGTTCGTGTTTATATTTTTGTGTTTATAAAATGTTTTGAAGCATCGTGATCGGCGCAGTAAAGGTTACGGCTGCTTGGTACTGTGCTGAGTTGGAACTCGTGCTTTAATGTAATAAAGATCGCAATCGAGTATAATGTCACGCTGCTAAATTTCTTCATGAATGCCAAACTTCGGTTGAGTGAATTGTCTGGATGCGGCTGAAAACGTAGGGATGGGGGCAAAAGAATGTTAGCTGGTCGTTGACCCTCAGGTGGGCCCCTTATGGAACCCCGTTATCATTTCCTACTTTATGTTTATGATAGTCGCTTGCTGTCATCCTTCCAGCATCGATCTGAGAAAGGTGTGCTTGATGCGGCGGTAAATCGCTTCAATTTGGCGATTGTTACACACGTAATCAGGTTTTATGATTACAAGCCATGATCTCACTTGTATTTGTCCTCAGACAATTTTAACCTTGGTAATCGCGTTTGCTCAGTGTTAACACTGACAATTTGATCTTTTCAACTTGGGGCTACCCGTTTATTTCGCCTTTACAATTTCTGTCATGAGATCTCGCTATTTCAATTACTAGAAGCTTTTCTGGCAAAGCCGCTCGTATTGTTGGAACAAGTAGGAATCTTCATCCCCATTAGTTTCCATCCCTTTTCTGTTGATTGTATTTGCTTATACCTACACTGCTGCATTTGTAAATGCACAGATAGACATGCTGCAATTGTGCGGTGGGAGAAAGCACTGCTGATTTGAAGGTACCGCTGATTTTTTTACTTGCCCACGGATTTTAGTAAATGTGATCTCTTGCTGTGTCGAGATTTGACTGTTCCTCAACACTATACACAAAAATAACTTTTCACCTGCCGTTTTAAATGGAGCACAACTAAAGACATCCATTTTACAAATCGTATTGTTTGTAAAAATAAGTTCGAATGCTTTCTTTTTTGAAAGGAGCAAAGGTGAAGTCATGCCTGGTAAAAGTGTGGAAGAATAACATGTACTCTTCCATGCCTCCTATTGACTCTATATTTTCTGACTTTTATGCGATCTGCCTTCCCTTTTGAACCATGCATAAGCATAATGATTTCGTTTATCGCATGAGCGATCAACAAGATAATATATCAGTATCTTCTTAATCAGTACTGATGAATACGATGATGCTACTTCAGTAGCTTTTGTTATAAAAGTGTCTGTATCACCAACTGAATGAACATTTTGGTACCCAGCAGCTTGAAGGTACCGTGCTAAATTGAAATGAATGTTGGGTTGTTTTGTTTAATTGTAAGGAAATCATGCTGGGACATGCTATAACTTCGATATAAACTTATAACTTCGACATAAGCTTATAACTTTGACATAAACTTATAACTTCGACATACACTTATAACTTCGACATAAACTAACCATTGATTAGAACTATTTCAGGGTTTGGGCGCTTCTCGTCTCCTGTTGATGATTCGTGAACTTGGTTATGGATATGTTAAGGGGTTATTATACGGAGGAAATTATACATACTTAAAAATAGCATCTTTTGTATACTAACTGATAAATAATAGAACACGCTTTTTTCATTTCATAGCGCTGTGCCATCTTAGTAGAAAATTCGACTTAGAACCTCACATTATAAAATTGTCTTAAGATCCAAAATGGAAGAATGTTTTTCAAACTATCGGAAAATCCACAACTGCATTTTCGGAGATTTTCTTGGTGGCATTCAGGTTATTGAATTTACGTCGCACTGGAGGTGGAGCAACACAATGTGCCGCTGGCGATGGTTCGGGATCAATCTTGTAAGGGGAAGATCCTAGTGGAAGCATTCGAGGAGGTTGATGGTTCTGGAGGTTCCCCTGAACAAATTCTATTGCTCTTACTTTGTTATTTTAAACAATAAGAATGAAAAGTATACATTTTATGCATTAAAAAATATATTTTATTTTCCAATATCCTACAAAATCGTTTTTTCGAATTCAAACGTATGTACTTTTTTAGGAAACATTGAAAAGGAATATTTTACCAAAATTTGGGTCTCTTAGTCAATAACTTCCGAGTGTACTGATAATTTCGGGAGTGTCATAAGTGTGGAGGAGTGGTGACTGTATATAAATTTAAGGTACTGGTAAACCCGTGTCTGGGATAATTCAGTGAGGTTTCCTGAGGCATTTTCCCATTGGTTCTGCTGATACTTTTGTTCGCCTTCATCTCTGGATTGTTTTGTTTCAGTTCATTGTTCTTCAATCCATGAACTTGTTTCGATGTTTATTGCTTGGATTTTCATTGATTTGTTATATTATATTGTCCGTTGTTCAAGTTTTTATTATTACGTTAAAACGCGCCATCCACGCTGGCGTGGATTAAGGAAATCCCTGTTCCCATGGGAACGAAGCCTTATTGGGAGTGGTCAGTACTTAATTTGGGGACATAGGAATTTCACGTACCGTTGTCCTGAGTGCATGTTAAATTCGTAGACCTGATGAATCCTCCTGATTATTGAGTGCGGCATGTTGATTAAGGGCACTGCGAGTCACCAGCGCTACTCCCCTGAGGCTCAAGTACGATTTTTAGGAATATTAACATCCCTTCAAGGGACTCAAATGGAACAAGGCCTTGAATGCGAATTATGTAAAACTATAGTTTATGTCAGTCGACAATTAAATGTTATTTGCAAAACTGCTGCTTCGAATTTTCCTATAGCAACGGCCACGTTTCTGTTTTTATTTATGCTTTTGTCGATCACTAAATTGACCGAAGAATCAATCGGCTCTGCATTTTTAAGTATCTTCCCTGAATTTGAGAACTCGACTCTGAATTGCATTCTTTATGTCTTTGCGATAGAATGCTTTCTCGTCACAAAAATAAAGTTGTGGTTTGGTGAGTTATTTTTTCCCTTTGCCTCCTTGAATAGATGAAGTTGACAGGGAAAAAATACCCTTCAATGCTCTAATTGGCGAGACATTGGCACAACTTCAATGCACTAATTGGCGAGAACACGGCAGACTGCGTTACCCCGGAGCACCAGGGGATAGATGCTGCTAAAATTGCACCCATCCTGAACTGTAGGGGGTCACAAATCTTCTGGGAGGACTTTCAGGAAAAACCAGCCCACATTTATGTGTCTTGAAGATTCTTCAATCATGAGATTCGAACTTATAACTAAGTGCTTGGAGTCAATCAACTTTGTAAGAACAATACCTTTAGCCGCTCGGCTATTGGTGAGCCCTGATTTTGACAGTAAATACATTTTTTATAATCCTTACTAAGATTTTGACCTTTTAAATTAATTACACTGGGTAGCAGGATTGGAAAATCGAGCAATGTTTAAGAGAGTGAGCAACAGAAGGAAGTTCATTTGACCATGTTTGTTTGTGGAATATCCTCCATCTGTAGAGCATTGGTTTTTACCAGTTCTGTAGCATTTTTCAGTATCCAGAAGTATCTTAGCTTTTCTGATCATTTTGATCTAGGCTCGTTTTGTGGACTCTTACCACTTTACATTATATACCCAACAGTCTTAAAAACCCTTTTTAACAGTTATGCAAGAAGTGCAAACTGTGTCCTATTTTAACTGGAAAGTCGTACAGCTTAAGCTAAATGTAGAAATTAGATTTTGTGTCGAATATTAATCTCGCGTACTTTCTAAGTTGAGTGAATAGCTGTTTCGCAGTAGCATTTGTTCAACCCTAAAACACTAATTTCCTCCAAATTACCAACTATACTATTTCAAAGCTTGGGCTTAATTTACTAGTTCAACTTTATTCGATATGTGACGAGAACTTAGGAAGTGTTTTAAAATAAATGTTAAGTTATTTTCAATTAATCAGTTACACTTATAAAACAAGAGATTTGTTCAATTTCGGGATCAATTGCTCGTCTTATCTGAAAATTCAATAAAGTTGAATCGACTGAATTATAAAAAAGGAAGCTAAAGATTAAAAACATGGGTGCTAGAGAAAGTTAAATATCAATGTAACATAATCTGATCTGTAATAGATAAATGTCGTTCTAAAGCAAAACTTAGATTAGATCGTTCTTAAATCTGCACTGCTGTAGGGCAATTAAGACGTCTGTCAATATCGATCCAAAATGCGATTCTAAGGTAATCCCATTTATAAGATAAAAATTACGATCCCCTTTCTTTTAACGACAATGTATTGCTCAGGCATGAACATGAAAAAAAAAACGATTTTTCCTTCATATTTTGGTTCTATATGTCGCGAAATAGAGGTTGTTGGAAGAGTAAAATAAATCCTTTCTGGGTCCTCTTCGACCTCGGAGGGGATGGCTTTGAAATCGATATTTGAATGCTAGCCAAAAGAGTTGGAATAGTATAACTTTGTTGCAACGGTAACATATTTTTTTGTGTGTGTTTGTCTGGTTAAAAGATAGTCTCGCTCAGTGAGGTATAAATAACTGATAACGTATCAAATATTTGCCAGATAATTACTGAAATGTGATACTGTTATCTCCTGTTTTAGAAATTTTACTTTGTTTAATCCATTTAAGGTAAATCCTACCGTTGACGCTTTGACGCATTTTCTGTCAGTTTTTTATTATTTAAATGATGTTACACACGCACAAACGGGATGTGTGCATGTCCTGGAAAATTGTAATTTTCATTTTCAAGGTTCGAAAAAGTTCTTGGAAGGAAAATTATCAGTAAATTTCAAGTGACTCTGTAAGTGTGCCCGCTGCTTTATCTATCTGCGAGTTGTAGGTGGCGGAGGTTAGATTTCTGTAATCTATGTTGGGTTTATTTCTTCTGTGTCAGTTACACTTTCTTTGTGTGTGTGCATTTCTATTACATGATGGGGCTCATTGGGTATGCCCACTGCACTAGAGACCTGCTAATTGTAGGCTGTGCAAGTACGATTCCTCCCTGTTCTTTTATCTGTGTCAGTAAAGCGTTCCTTGTGTGTGTCCATAACTTGATGTTTGGTTTGTGTCTGGATCAGCTTGGACAAAATATCGTCATTGCGCCATAAAACCCAACCAACCAATCACTTCGAATTTTAAACCTAAAATTTTTTTGTTCAAATTTGTGCTGATAGGAGTACTTGAGGCTGTTAATTCAGTTCATATTTTTTTTTATCCCGTTATAGTTTAATAGTGAAACATTAGGAGAAATACACCACCCCTTTTTTTGGCTTTCAGAAGTCCTTAAATAATCTTCTCGATGTCCCCACCCCCTTTGGAACGTTAATCGGATTCCTAATTGTATCAATTACTAAATTCTATCATCTATCTAAATTATTTACCTTTTTCATAGTGCATTGTTCACTACCTTTTAACTTTCTTCCCTAATTTTTAAGTTTACAACCATTAAATTCTCTATTAATTATGATGTGGAGGTTCAGTTTTCTGCAAGGTACTGATACATCCGTTCCGTTACATAATCTAAATTCTTTCGAGTCAAACGAATTAGTAACTATTAACAGCTATTCAAAATTATGTACCGTGTGTGTTTGTTTTTCCTTGTTACATTTATTTTTTTGTGTTTGTTTTTCTTCGTTGCAGTTATTTTACTGTGTTTGGTTTTCTTTTTGTTGCATTTGTTTTATTCAAAAAAACGAAGGCGAAAACTAAGCCAAGTTGTTGATCGAAGACAAACAAATAAAAAGAACAGGACCTCACATCTGCAATTCGAATCCCAGTACCAAGTTAAATATTGCCCCTTATGAAATACAACTCAGCATTTCATGTACCTCAATGCCCAAATTAATACGTTTTTCTTTTTCCCTATGTCCACATCGTTTTATTTCAAATACAATGTCAAAGATTTATAACTTCTGAAGCA
The DNA here is from genome assembly GCA_947359465.1 of Metellina segmentata. Lineage (NCBI taxonomy): Eukaryota > Metazoa > Arthropoda > Arachnida > Araneae > Tetragnathidae > Metellina > Metellina segmentata. The sequence goes on from OX375878.1 coordinate 72,193,388, forward strand.
GAACAAAAGAGCTCATTGGAGGGCAGGAACTTCCCAAATTTCCTGTGTCCCCCTATAACCTGTGCAAATCTCGTGTTAATCTATTGCGATCTATGTTAAATGCAGACTTAAAATGAAAAAGAAGGCTCATAAAGGCTTCTTATGCTAAGAAATACTACGCTACGTTATTTCTAAAATTAACACTTGGATTTACCTCATTGATGTGGTTGTGATTTTAACCGCCATAGGGAGACGATGCAGGATGGGTTTACGGCTTTACATGGAAGAGGTTAAGAAAATCGAGTAAACCTTTAATGAAATACCCAACACTGATGAGAAGATATTGCGAGCACCAAAGTGAAATTGAAAGTACATAATATTGTATATTAGCCCCAAAACCGTAATATAAAATAGTACATACAGGGGAAAAAATTCGATGCAGTGAAAAACAGAACAACAGTACAAAAAAAGAAGAAAAAAAATAAGGTCGAAAAGTCTATTAATCCAGTGCAAATTCCTTTGCCGTCTTGAAAGCATAAAAGTGCAAACGACCAAGATGTTCTTGACAGCAACAGCTGTGCAATTCTGTAATTCTCAGTTCTTAAGGCTGCGATTTTCAACCTTTTTCATCTCATGGCATATATAAACTGTATTCTGCGGCCCACAATTATTTTTCATCGGACACAAAAAAAAAGTAATTTTGATTGGTTTACAAAAAATAACAGTAATTATCGCCTTATAAAAGTGGTTTGAATGTTTTTAAAACTATAATTTGTAGTAGAAACTTCAAAATTATTTATACTGGTATCGAGAATGCCAGAAACTGGATTTGCGACTTGTCTGGAGTTTAAAACCGAAGCTCTAAAATGAAATGAATCTCACGTAATTTAAAGCCTTTCGCCATATGTAAGGCACACAGGTTGGAAAATCGTTGCATTGGGGGGGGGGACGTCAACGATGTTTTCAGGACTTTGCTTTGACCGCCCTAACGGGGGAATCTAGTCTAGTCCAGTCTAATCCAACGCGACTCGCGGAACCTCGTGCCTTTCTCTGTTTTCACTGAATTAATAACCTCTGCATGCAAATGACCGTCTTCTCGTTGCTCTTATTTCCTGCTGACCACTGATTCTCCGGGGCGAATTTCCGTGACGCGCGTGCCGCATCCTTCGAATGGTCGGCTGGAGGCCACCGAGGGGATACTAAGAATGCGGCATTGCCACTCTTTTATGCATGGCTCTTCTCTCGCTCTCTCCGTCGTTGAATCGTGTGTTAAAAACCCGCACCGACACCTTCCGGTGGATTTTTGTCATTGCTGCAGGTGGTTTGGTTCACTTTCAATACGGTTAGCAAATAAGAAAGTTATGAATTCCGTTTGGGTTCTGGCATTTGTTTTTGTTGCACTTTTCTTATTTAGTTGGAGTACATATCGCACCCCGGCAAGAAAATTGACGCAAGGCTAAAAATAAAAATGTTGATGTTGTGTCATTGAAAAATATGTATGAATTTATATGAAGCTTATGCTAAAAATAAAAATTTATTTTTCAAACAAATTTAGTTTTTTATGGTATCTAAAATTGCAAAAGAAGGGGGGAAAAAAGCGTTTTTCTTTCCAGCTTTTATGTTTTCTCTTTTCTTGAGTGAATCGCAATCTATTGGAAAAATCAGAGTTGGCGTGTGTCTCTTCACTGTATAAATATACATTGTTTGACCCATCTATACTAAATTTGGTACTGTTATTCTTTAGAACACTGCGGAATAACATAGGCTACATATTTGCTGCCGTCCTACTGTATTTATCCTACGTCTGAAGAGAGGACTTCAAACAATTAGAAAATCCCATAGGAATAACATTGGGTATCATTAACATTGCGGTACGAAACTTATTGTTTTACCAGTATTACTTTTAAAAAAAACCTTTTTTTTCCCCAAAAAAAATTGCTGGAAGCTGTAGCGCAGTTGAAAGAGTAACTAACGAATTGGCAACCGCTTATGGTTCTACTTGTCGCGTACACGGGGTTAGTGCACGTTAAATCTTTCGTGGCCTCAAATGTCCTCTCGTCGACGTGGTGTTGAAATTTGGAGAGTGGGGTGCCAGCTCAGATGCTGACCTTGGTTCAAATTACTGGATTGTCCTCAGATCTTTCCTTTCGGTTAGCCCGTTGTGTTGCTCTAGTACGACGTTAACTAAAAATTACCAATTTTATCTTTCCTTTCGGTATTGATCCTGGACAGTCGTCAATAGTTCCATTGTGTTGATCCAGTGCGATGTAAATTAAGTACCTTCCCACAAAAAAATTACATTTAAAGAATTTATATTCTGATACTTATGTTTGATTTTTTTTTGTCTTTCCAATATATCTATAATTTGTAAATGCTTGACTGATGAATGAAAATATGATGAATAATGATAAAAATAATTTGAAAAGAGTATAAAAACATTCAATTTTGCATAACTTACATTTTGTCAAGAAATCAGTATTTGATGAGAAAAACGCAAGCTAAAAACCCACTAATAATAAGTGTTAGTTTGCTACTCGTTATATGGGCAACACCAAAATTATTGCTTCATTTTTCATTTCAATTGCTTAATTTTATATAGAATTGAGAGTTTATGCATGAGTTAAAAGTCAACAAAAAATGATAAGGTCATGTTTGAACATTTCTAAGTGCTATGAATTTATTCTTTTTATAAATAACTTGCTGATTAACCCGGCTTTGCTCGAGTTTCAAATATGACCGTGAAAGCTAAAATATGACTGCGACATTTTCCTGTGTTAACTCAAATACACAATCCATTTATTGCAGAAAGACAAACTTGAGTTTTTAAAATTGGGGCTTCGAGGGGCACTTATAGGACTACCTGTGTGCCTATATTCATGTCTACATATTAGTCTGAAGACAGGAAAGAAATAGCCTATATTTTCCCCAGTGTTCTAAAGTATAAGTGTACCAAATTTGCCGTGGATTGGTCAAACGGTGTAGATTTATATTGCGAAAATACACACCCACATCCTTTTTTATGTAATTGTTATCGTTTTCAGCAATAACGGAATTGCTTCTCCTCTGAGCAGATTCGAAATAAAAATATGACACATTTGTTCGCATCTTTGATTTTTCAGAAATTTATATTTTTCCAATGAATGCGTTTATGTTTGTTAAGCTGCTGTTGCTATAGTTAAATAGTCCATTATTTATGTGTTGTAAATAAATTATTCAGGAGTTAGATTTTAACAAACTATTTCTGCACCTTGGTAGTTAAAGGCCAATGTTGTCCATTTTGTAATGTTTCTATTACATCTGATTTAATAGGTTGTATTTTTAATTCAGCGTACCAAAAAACTTTCTAATGTTTTGATATATTCATAAAGCATTCACCGGAAGACACTTTTACTTTTTTGTGTAACTAGGGGTCTCCGCCCCATGCTCGCTTACGTTCGCCAACCCCCGGGAATTGCTATGCAATCCCCGGGGGTTGGCGACCAACTTTTGATTGCATCGAAATTATTTATTAACCAATTTAAAAAATAACTATACCGTAAGAAAGAGTGCATTCTGAGGTATACTGCGATATTTTTAAAATTAAAAACTAATAGTAATAAGATATAGATATGACAGTTTAAAAAAAAGTAACGAAAATATCCCGATTTTCAAAAAAATATTATGAAGAACCAAATTGAAATTTCTAAAAAAACTCGACGAGCTGCAAAAATTTACTTTGAGATGTACTCTTTAAAAAAAAAACTCACTGCTTAAGACTGAAAATTTGTATGTGTTTTGCTCACTCGCGGAAGAAATTTCGCTTTTCAAACTTTGACACTTAATAAACCCTAAACTAATAACCGCATCGGAAAAAAAATCTTTACAGTTCTCCAGGGAACACGATGAAGAACAAACAATGATAATTTAATATTTTTCTGATCCGAACTTTCTAGGGAAACCGTCTAAGAATCGAGTTAAACAGCACAGTTTTCAATCCTGCGGCTGCGGTAATTTTTTTTTTACTATAGAGAGATTCATTGTCTTGAAGTTACTTGTAGACATAACTCAAAATTATCGAATATGAACTTATTCTTATATGTGTACGGGCTTCACGGATCCGTAGTACTTAAATGATCTTTTCTTTACCCAGGTGTGCTGTCTTTTGTAAATACGGAGGTCGCGCCCCCTGGATACCCAAGCGAACTTTGTCTGTTTACATTCCACCATTCTATTGCCTCCCTCTTTTTTCCCCATTCACTAAATTTTTTTTGCCTGAAGTTGTCTGTCTTGTGTTTGGCGCAGCTTGACCAAATATGGCCCTTGCACCGCAAAACAACTTAACAACCGAGGTGTTCTCGTCAACTTCACTTCAGATAATCAAGATTCTATGTATTAAGAGTTCCGGACAACTCTGTCAAAGTCACTTTTCAAATTTTTCAAGCTAGCAATTTTCAAACTTCAAAGAATTCCAAAATTTTATTGGTTTGTTCATTATTTAAGGCCATGTTATTTTAAACTTTTCAAGTGTTGCGCACGTGTTTATACAGTCAAAAATTATTTGAATTATTTTGTTTTTTCATTGCGGAATTTTTATTCCATTGCTTATAACTATATTGTCCGGAGTCTGCCACATACATATTTGCCAATAAAACTTTAGGTTTGAAATATAATCTGATATTTCTTTTCTTCGTTTATTTTCATAAACACACCCTCACTGATTAACTGTGATCTGAAGATTACAAGCAGGTACGATTCCTCCATGACGTCCCAGACTAAAAGAGCGTTTGATTGAGAGGGGGCATAGATATATTTTACTGCGCTGAGGATGGAGTCTGTTACGCTTTTGGCAAGGAGTGTAAGGCATTTTGAATAATTCATTAAGGAGTCGCGAAAAGAAGCCTGATTAAACACGAACAATCTTCACCTCTTACACGTTCGACTTGATGGAACAGCTGCTTTCATCCGATGACCCCCGTCTTTGGCGATACTCATAAACTTCGAAAAGCTCATTTTGTTTACTTCGAAAGTTAAAAAGGAGAGACCCTTGTTGTCGTCTCGTCATTTCTCACATCCCTGCCTCTCTTCCAATTCCTGTACACATCGCGATATTTGAGTTTCCTGGCGAATGCCACACTCCTTTCGCAGTCTTCAATCCTCTGCGACGGCGAAACTATTGTAATGATTCGTATATTCCTGATTGGACTTTCCGGGCCATGACTTCACAGCGAGTTTCATCAAGGCCGTTTCAAGTTTTATCTCCGCGATGAACAATTTGTACACCATTACGAAATTATACTTTTCATCGCATCGATTTTATTCATAAACCATTTTTACAAATAATTATACCATAAAAAAGAGTGCATTCTAAGCTTTCACGTGGCATCAAATTTTAAAACGAACAGTATTAAGCTATAAATATGTCAGTTTTAGTTTTGTATAGGAAATTACGATCTAAAAAAATACGCGAAATTTATGTGACTAACTTTTAATCGCATCGAATTTATTTATTAACCAAATTCAAAAACAATTGTTCCTTAAAAAGAGTACATTCTAAGGTTTCCCGTGATGTTTTCAATTAAAAAAAATAGTAACAAAAATGACCCGATTTTTCCCGAATTTCAAAAAAATATAATCAGGAATCAAATTGAAATTTCTAAAAGATCTAGGCGAGGTGCACGTTTACAGGTTCTCTAAAAAAGAAAACCTCACGGCTGAAGACTGAAAATTTGTAAATTTTTGCTCATTCGCGTTAGAAATTTCGCTTTTTCCGACTTTGAGACCTAATGCTCCCTAAAATAATAGCCGCATCGGAAAAGAAATCTCCATCTTGTTGACTGTACAATTTTGAAAAAAACCCATATTAATTTCGTAATTTTCTGATCCGTACTTTCTCGGGAAACCGTCTAAGAATCGATCGAAAAAAACGAGTTTTCAATCCTGCCGCGACGGGTTTTTTTAATATAGAGAGATTTTGATAAATCGAAGTAATGAAGAGTTGAGCGTGTATGGGGGGGGGAAGAGAGAGAGAGAGAGAGAGAAAGTAATTCAGTAATGTAGCCTCCGATTTCAAACAGGATATAAGTCAGAGGTATAAAACGAGCAAGTCGGATATGGAATGAGAAGGTCTCACCTCTCTTATCTCTCACTGAACATGACTAGAAGAAATTTTAATCGCTTTTTCAAAAACATCGTTTGGCTTAAAGGTGGGAAGAGGGAATGAATGGGAGAAAATTTTAATTGCTTTTTCGAAAACACCAGTTGGTGGGAATGTTGAGATGGGCACGACTGACTGTCTTTAGGCTCACCTCCACTGAATAGGATTTACTTATTCCCCAGATTGTAATTTGTGTTATCTAGGAAAGCCTATGTCTGGTAAACATCTGGACGACTGCCCTGCAATAGTCGTGATTAATTGTATCTTGAAAAATATTGTAGATGTGGTCTAACGGCCTAGCAGCCATACGACCTGCACTTGAACAACAAATCTCAAGACCAGACAGGACATTACACTCCTGAGGAAAAAAGCCGTTTCCTTTCCTTGAAGGATTAGGGATCAGCGTTTATCTGTCTAGGATACACTGACCCCCAAACTGGAAATAACTGATACTAAACGATACACAAGTCAAAATTAAGCCTGGTAAATTTGAAAATTTTATAACGACTGCCCCGAAAATGTAAGTATCTAAGGAACAACATTTGTGCACGGGAAATCTTTTTCATGACCCAAAATAAGTGTAAATTGCGGGATCTATGTATATAAAACGCTAACGTACGTGGACCCGAAATCGACGTTATTTGTGTATCGTCGAATGGCAACAATCAACGTAAATAAAATAACCCATATAATTTGAATTCTTGCTGTTTTTAAATAGCTGAGGTCAATTTCTATGCAAAATAAGGAATCAAATTGTAATATTTATGTTTGAACTGACTTTTCATTTCTTCCTTTGATGTAAAAGTAATTTAAACGTAATTTTGCTACCCGGTATCTGGTCACGTCAGAATTATTCATTACTTTTGAATTTGATTTAGAATTCCGTGTTTGGGTATTTGAGTTGACTGGGGGATGTTACGGACATATTTGAGGATTCCCAAGTATTATAAATATTTGTTATTATTGTTAATAAATCATCATTGTCTTGGTCAATGTCGTCGAAAAGTCTTTTGTCGCATTATTCTCTTTCACGATATATTCAGTAAGTCGAAATTCAACACTTTTAAATAGATATGTAGGTGTTTTTTTTTTCAGAATTTTGCTTTTTCTCAAGGATCGGAATTTTATTTTTGTTTGCACTATGTGTTCCGGTATGTTTACCTATTGTAGAAATATTATTTAGGAGTTAGATTTAATAATATGTCTATTTCCTGCAAAATATCACTAGACATGGGTAATTTTGTAGCGGTATATGTATATTTCGACCAACTTTCCTTAAATATTTGATTGAATACGCAATGATTTAAAGAATTGTTTCATAAAAATCAAAACATTTTTAATTACGGTGTGTAAGAAAAGTTTAAAAAAAGCACTATTACACACCGCCGAGCGCTAGCCAGCGCAGCCCGGCTAGTATGTTTAAAAACAAGAATTTTATGGGCATTCTTGAAGAGGCAGGATCATTTCCCGACCCCAAGTCTCGTTGGTAAAACAAGTCTGCTATTAGAACTGCGTTAAAAATTTTCGAGATAGTTCATGCGTGCTCCTGGAGCAAGGTCAATGGACCATTAACAACGTTATCCATTCCAATATACTCTCCATGGTCGGGATTTTGTGACGTCTCTAGACGATCAGCAATCAGTTCTGATCAATGTTTATAGAATAAAGTATGGAGAGAAGGTTGGGTACATTCCGACAAAAATCCTTTGGCCGTTTTCTCCGCGTCGTGACGTCACTGGACAGCCTACCTTCGGTCACAGGCGCAACGAATACTCGGTAAAACTGTACTTTGTACTCAGTAAAGTAGTTCGTTCAGAAAAACGCTGTTTTTTGAGTTTTCCCCCATCGCGTACAGTTTTCTAGGTACCCCCCCCCCTGTGTTTATCACTTTTCGATATAATTTTATGGACATAAATTTGATTTGGGAGTGGGGAAAAGGATTATTTTAACCATTAAATTTCTTCTGAGGGGCTAGTGAGGTGAAAAGCTCTAAAACATGAACATTTGTAGCAAGGAGGGAGATTTGGGGGGATTTGTTGCCTTAAATTGTAAAAAAAATCATTACAAATGATCGTTTTTTCGCAATTTTTTCACTTTTTTATCTATTCCAGTTTCTAGCCCCTCCTTTTTTTCCTCCTAACACCCCCAAATAATATAAAAATATATCGCAACAATTTTGGCTAAAAGCGGGTGAGGGGGATAGGTCCCGAATCCCTTGCAAGAAAGTTTGTAAGATTCACTGTACGACTTTGACGCTCTCAATAACTCGCGCGCTTCGTGGTTTGCGTAGGAATTTTTCTGCTTTCACAATTTTAAACTTGCATTGTTTTTATCAATGTAGTTGTGAACTGTAATCGTTACCTTCGCTCATGACATCTTTCGCGATCGTAGAGTCAACTTTTCGGTATTCTAGGCGGGGACTCTGTGTTTCCAAGTTGTTTAGATAGTGTAAAACGCTCCAAATTTTTTCCTCCGGCTTTTTCAAATTGTATTACGGTACGTGAGTGTAAGTTGTGATAAAAACCGAGCATTGATTTACTGTTTAATTGTGCCACCCGAGTGTAAAATCATCCCGATAGCTTCTATGTTTGCGGTGAATTGACTTTAAAAGCGCAACGAAAACCTCTTTATCCGCTTCTTAAAACTGCTCATAAATTTTACTTTGATTGCCAAGTTGACGATCAGGTCAAGGATTGGGCTCCAAACGTTGGAAATTATACAAACGTAACAGAGATGACAGCGAGGTTCGCATCAAACCATGGGCACAGCAAATTACACTGATTTACGGGTACCTTTGAGCCATTTGGTCCAGCTACTGTAACAAGTTGTTCTGCAAAACTTTGGAGCCCAATCCTTGTCCTGATCGCCAACTTGGCAATTAAAGTAAAATTGATAAGCAGTTTTAAGAAGCGTAGAAATTAGTTTCCGCTTTTAAAGTCAATTCACCGCAAACATAGCAGAAGCTATCGGGATGATTTTTACACCCGCGTGGCATAATTAAACAGTAAATTATTGCTCGGTATTAATCACAGAGCATAAACTCAAGTACTGTAATTCAATTTGAAAAAATCTGGAGCAAAAAAATTTGGACCGTTTTACACAATTTAAACAACGTGGAAACACAGAATCCCCGCCTTGAATACCGAAAAGTTAACTCTACGATCGCGAAAGATGTAATGAGGGAAGGTAACGATTACAGTTCACAACTATAGTGATAAAAGCAATGCAAGTTTAAAATTGTCAAAGCATGAAAATTCCTGCGCAAACCACAAAGCGCGCGAGTTATTAAAAAAAGTTTTTCCCCTTTCCCCAAATTCCCCCCCCCTCTCCCCCCAAAAAATCTCCCTTCTTGCTACAAATGTTCATGTTTTAGAGCTTTTCACCTCTCTTCCCCCCTCTGAAGAAATTTAATGGTTAAAATAACCCTTCTCCCCACTCCAAATCAAATTTTTGTCCATAACATTACATCAAAAAGTGATAAACATAGGGGGGTGCGTCCCCAGAAAACGGTACGTGATGGGGGAAAGCGGGGGTGATATTCGGATTCAGGAGGTCATTTTATATAAGAATCGGCTGTAATGGTGTCGGGGCTTTTTATCATGCAGAGCAGTGTACTTAGTGCATAGCTAGTCCAAAAATATATCCCAGATGCAGCCATGAATTACAAAGATTAAGATTGAAATTCTAATTCATAAAGTAAATGTTCTAGTGCATTTTTAAGAAATACTTGTGCCAAAGTCCTCTTCATATCCACTCTACAAATAAGCGTCAAATTTGTTACACTGCAAGGAATGCAGATGTGAAAAAAGAAGTTAATAGTTTGGACGTGGAGGACATACACTCCTGTTATTTCATTCGATGAAATGAATATCAAACCCTTTATGAATGTGATGATAAGCCGCATGTGCGTGATCTGTTTTCTCAAATGCTTATGAATAAAGATTATTCGCAAATTGAAAACAGTTGATACAAATGCAGTTTGACTTTAAATGATCGAAGTGTGCATCTGTAACCAAATTGTTTAATATGTAATTAAACAATTTGTTTACAGTGTCTCACGGATGGAAGTAATTTAGGTTTATGGAAAGAATTCGGCTTGAACAAAAATCAGTCTTGGTTGAATAATCCTTTCGACGAAAACGGATGTTTATTGTTCTCGGTGCTCTGCGTCGAATAAACTTCGGTATTTATGGAAAAATATTACAAAATGAAACCGAGAATGTGGCGGGAAGTAGAAAATTTTAGTGTTTCCGATTCGATGGAGCTGATATGGCTTTGCGTTTAACATTTTATGAAGTTACTGAATGTTCGCAAAATGGAGCTGTGATATTGAAGATGTCCAATGGAAATATTTTAATTTTTCTACTTGCTCTCGAAAATTTATGAAACCTGTAATCCTTCTTAAATTTAGTCTAATTTGCCCACTTGCAGAAAAAAATTGATTCTTAGACAAGCAAAGTATCCTAAATTTCACGCATGATTTCTAATCTGAAGTTGAACGATGTGAGCTGACTTTAAGCGTTTTGTTATCTTTCAAACACACTCGGGAAACCCATTTCTGCTTTCATCGCATTACTCTATTTGCCAATCTCTTCACGACATTTTTTACTCACTTTGGTCCTGCGTGCAGCTTGGCCTAATATGGTCTTTACACCATAAACCCAAAATCCAACCATTTGTATTTTGTTTATAAGAGTCGGGTATGAATGAACAAACCGCCTATATTTTGAAAACTAAGAACCCCGTTCGAAATCTGATTATATACCCTTGTACTTGTGTAAATGTTTACACGAGTTTTCCTCAGTGAGAGGTCATTCAATGCAAAAAGAACTAATTATCTGTGTGACTTATCATCAATGTTTATTGAATATCAGTTTCTAAATGGGTCACATAGTAACAAACAAATGCAAATTATTAGGCTTCAGGAATGTATATTGTTATGTATTGACATTAAAACACACAAGATCACACTCATGTAGATGTTTAGCACAAAAAGTAACCTGTTTGCGACCCTATATTTCAAGAAGTTATTGGAACAAAATTAATAAAATCTGTATCATTACATTCTCCAGAAAAGTCAGAATGTAATTTAATAGCCGTCGAATTGAATAGATCTGAGATCGACAAACAGACATTTTGGTTTTGAAAAAAAAAAAAATATCAAAAATTATTTTTAAAAATGAATAGTTTTTATAATCATGGTTTGGGATAATTAAGTGATTGTATTTCTCTTCCTTAACAAAAAAAAAAAAATTTTGAAAGTAAAAAAATAAGAATTTTCTATTTTTTAAAGGACTTACTTAACTGTTAAGGAAAACATATTTTTGCCCCTAAACATTTTTCACTGGATGAAAATTTGATTTTTTTTAAATCACAACTGAGAATAAAAGTTATAAGTTTTGATAGTATGAAATTGGCATTGTAAGAATAAAATAATAACAGGTATTTGCTATTTTTTAATTAACCGGAGCAACACAACGGTCTATTATTGACGGTCCGGAATCAACCCCTCTGGAAGATAGGATATGATCCATTAGGTAAAAACCTATTTAAAAGAACTTTTCGAGCTTACTGATGCAGCCAGAGAACTGTCTTATTCGAGATTAGGTAGGAAGTATGAAAAAAAAATACATTTACTTATTAAATGGAAACATCAGTGAAGCAATGCGAGAAACTTAATAACAGTCTACGAGGAATAGGGAATTCGCAAAGTTAAAAAGATCTGCAAACTCAGTATTATTCAAAGAAAGCATTATAGGCAATGGAAATCGCAAGAAATTGTGAGTACATTAATTTCTCTCGTCATTTGACACTCGTAATATGCTTGTAATGGAAAGCAAATGTTGTGATTGGCAATAATATCCAGTACCAGAAACGGCGATAATTTTGGAATCTGTTAATCCGTCGTGGGATTACTCAAATAGTTGTTTGGTGACGAAACTTTCAGTTGCCAATTTGGAATCTGTTAACCCGTCGTAGGATTATTCAAATAGTTGTTCGGCGACGAAACTTTCAGTTGCCAATTTAGCTATAGGCAGGTACCATGTTCTTGAGTGTTACCGATTTTGTTATTGTTGCTTTGGAACTCATAAAGCAATCCTAATTTTTATTGTGAGATACGTTAAACTAGTATTGCTCTAAAATATCTTGAAGAGCAATACAGTTAAAGAGCAGATTTTACAACAATTTAACACAGTTATCAGAGCTTTCCTTCATTTGATTTGGTTTGCCTATTTAAAGCGGAAAATCGCCCTTTTGTAATTTTCCTTTCCTATTGTTAAGGTTAAGCAAACAAAAGGTTATTTACAGGTTTCCTCAATAATTTTCATCACATTGTAATTGGAATTAATTTCAATTATTTTAAATTCCTTCCTCCCGTTTGGTTAAAAGAAAAATTCATACATTTGTGCAAGCTTGACAGCGAGTATTTGAAGCGTATATTTTCATATCAATTGAGGCCTGCCATTTGACCTGTATATGTACTGGTGGGCCCAGAGTGCAAATTCAGGGTCCTTGACTGAAGGAAACCTCACTTTGGAACGTTGTTTTCTCCGCGCGTCCGAACAGCAGACAGAAAAGAAAACGGAGGTTGATGACTTCCTCTTCCCTACTGATATTTGGGCTATAATGAGTTAGTGTGGCAATGTCCCATTCTTCTTCGCATTGTCTGGCAGTTAAATCACGGCGCTAACCTGAGCATTTTCGAAATCCGTGTCTCTCTCTCCGAAGTGGTGTACGTGGAAAAGTGCTCCTGATATTCGGAATTCTTCCAATGGAGCGGCGTTGGGGAGTCGTTGACCGCAAGTCTCTCCGCGCGCCTTTCCACCGTCGCGTTCATTCACAGATCCGCGGAAAAGAATTCGCCCAGAGAAAAAAAAATCCGCCCGTGGTTTTGCAAATGCCAAGACTATCGGATGGATTTGAATGCGTTTCGTGACGAATCGGGGGTATTGTTTTTAGTTAGTTGGGAAATAGCGGTGGATGGGGTCAGATGGCGTGTCAATAAAAGAAATGAACGCGCAACATAAAGGACGGTTCGCGTAAGACCTTACGAATTGGTTTACCTCAGGCCCGCAGATCAGACAGGGCCCTTCGGAGAGATTTATCCGTCTCCAGTTTACAGACACCAAATAGGGTCCATGTGAGAATGACCTGAAGGCGGGGGTTATTGTTTTTAGCTAGTTGGGAAATAGCAGTTATATTTTGGTTGGGATCAGATGGCGTGTCAATAAAAGAACTGAATGCGTAACATAAAGGACGGTACGCGTAAGACCTTGCGAATTGGCTTACCTCAGACCCGCAGATCAGGCACGGCCCTGCGAAGAGATTTATCCATCTCCACTCTACAGACACCAAATAGGGACAATGTATGGATGACCTGAAAGACCTATCTACGGCTGTATATGTACATAAATTTACCAACCTGTTTCGTGACGAATCGGGGGTATAGTTTTTAGCTAGTTGAAAAATAGCGGTTGTGGTTTGGTTGGGGGTCAGATGGCGTGTCAATAAAAGAACTGAATGCGTAACATAAAGGAGGGTACGCGTAAGACCTTGTGAATTGGCTTACCTAAGACCCGCAGATAAGACAGGTCCCTTCGGAGAGATTTATCCGTCTCCAGTTTACAGACACCAAATAGGGTCCATGTGAGAATGACCTGAAGGCGGGGGTTATTGTTTTTAGCTAGTTGGGAAATAGCAGTTATATTTTGGTTGGGATCAGATGGCGTGTCAATAAAAGAACTGAATGCGTAACATAAAGGACGGTACGCGTAAGACCTTGCGAATTGGCTTACCTCAGACCCGCAGATCAGGCACGGCCCTGCGAAGAGATTTATCCATCTCCACTCTACAGACACCAAATAGGGACAATGTATGGATGACCTGAAAGACCTATCTACGGCTGTATATGTACATAAATTTACCAACCTGTTTCGTGACGAATCGGGGGTATAGTTTTTAGCTAGTTGAAAAATAGCGGTTGTGGTTTGGTTGGGATCAGATGGCGTGTCAATAAAAGAACTGAATGCGTAACATAAAGGACGGTTCGCGTAAGACCTTACGAATTGGTTTACCTCAGGCCCGCAGATCAGACAGGGCCCTTCGGATAGATTTATCCGTCTCCAGTTTACAGACACCAAATAGGGTCCATGTGAGAATGACCTGAAGGCGGGGGTTATTGTTTTTAGCTAGTTGGGAAATAGCAGTTATATTTTGGTTGGGATCAGATGGCGTGTCAATAAAAGAACTGAACGCGCAACATAAAGGAGGGTACGCGTAAGACCTTACGAATTGGTTTACCTCAGGCCCGCAGATCAGACAGGGCCCTTCGGAGAGATTTATCCGTCTCCAATTTACAGACACCAAATAGGGTCCATGTGAGAATGACCTGAAGGCGGGGGTTATTGTTTTTAGCTAGTTGGGAAATAGCAGTTATATTTTGGTTGGGATCAGATGGCGTGTCAATAAAAGAACTGAATGCGTAACATAAAGGACGGTACGCGTAAGACCTTGCGAATTGGCTTACCTCAGACCCGCAGATCAGGCACGGCCCTGCGAAGAGATTTATCCATCTCCACTCTACAGACACCAAATAGGGACAATGTATGGATGACCTGAAAGACCTATCTACGGCTGTATATGTACATAAATTTACCAACCTGTTTCGTGACGAATCGGGGGTATAGTTTTTAGCTAGTTGAAAAATAGCGGTTGTGGTTTGGTTGGGATCAGATGGCGTGTCAATAAAAGAACTGAATGCGTAACATAAAGGACGGTTCGCGTAAGACCTTACGAATTGGTTTACCTCAGGCCCGCAGATCAGACAGGGCCCTTCGGAGAGATTTATCCGTCTCCAGTTTACAGACACCAAATAGGGTCCATGTGAGAATGACCTGAAGGCGGGGGTTATTGTTTTTAGCTAGTTGGGAAATAGCAGTTATATTTTGGTTGGGATCAGATGGCGTGTCAATAAAAGAACTGAATGCGTAACATAAAGGACGGTACGCGTAAGACCTTGCGAATTGGCTTACCTCAGACCCGCAGATCAGGCACGGCCCTGCGAAGAGATTTATCCATCTCCACTCTACAGACACCAAATAGGGACAATGTATGGATGACCTGAAAGACCTATCTACGGCTGTATATGTACATAAATTTACCAACCTGTTTCGTGACGAATCGGGGGTATAGTTTTTAGCTAGTTGAAAAATAGCGGTTGTGGTTTGGTTGGGGGTCAGATGGCGTGTCAATAAAAGAACTGAATGCGTAACATAAAGGAGGGTACGCGTAAGACCTTGTGAATTGGCTTACCTAAGACCCGCAGATAAGACAGGTCCCTTCGGAGAGATTTATCCGTCTCCAGTTTACAGACACCAAATAGGGTCCATGTGAGAATGACCTGAAGGCGGGGGTTATTGTTTTTAGCTAGTTGGGAAATAGCAGTTATATTTTGGTTGGGATCAGATGGCGTGTCAATAAAAGAACTGAATGCGTAACATAAAGGACGGTACGCGTAAGACCTTGCGAATTGGCTTACCTCAGACCCGCAGATCAGGCACGGCCCTGCGAAGAGATTTATCCATCTCCACTCTACAGACACCAAATAGGGACAATGTATGGATGACCTGAAAGACCTATCTACGGCTGTATATGTACATAAATTTACCAACCTGTTTCGTGACGAATCGGGGGTATAGTTTTTAGCTAGTTGAAAAATAGCGGTTGTGGTTTGGTTGGGATCAGATGGCGTGTCAATAAAAGAACTGAATGCGTAACATAAAGGACGGTTCGCGTAAGACCTTACGAATTGGTTTACCTCAGGCCCGCAGATCAGACAGGGCCCTTCGGATAGATTTATCCGTCTCCAGTTTACAGACACCAAATAGGGTCCATGTGAGAATGACCTGAAGGCGGGGGTTATTGTTTTTAGCTAGTTGGGAAATAGCAGTTATATTTTGGTTGGGATCAGATGGCGTGTCAATAAAAGAACTGAACGCGCAACATAAAGGACGGTTCGCGTAAGACCTTACGAATTGGTTTACCTCAGGCCCGCAGATCAGACAGGGCCCTTCGGAGAGATTTATCCGTCTCCAATTTACAGACACCAAATAGGGTCCATGTGAGAATGACCTGAAGGCGGGGGTTATTGTTTTTAGCTAGTTGGGAAATAGCAGTTATATTTTGGTTGGGATCAGATGGCGTGTCAATAAAAGAACTGAATGCGTAACATAAAGGACGGTACGCGTAAGACCTTGCGAATTGGCTTACCTCAGACCCGCAGATCAGGCACGGCCCTGCGAAGAGATTTATCCATCTCCACTCTACAGACACCAAATAGGGACAATGTATGGATGACCTGAAAGACCTATCTACGGCTGTATATGTACATAAATTTACCAACCTGTTTCGTGACGAATCGGGGGTATAGTTTTTAGCTAGTTGAAAAATAGCGGTTGTGGTTTGGTTGGGATCAGATGGCGTGTCAATAAAAGAACTGAATGCGTAACATAAAGGACGGTTCGCGTAAGACCTTACGAATTGGTTTACCTCAGGCCCGCAGATCAGACAGGGCCCTTCGGAGAGATTTATCCGTCTCCAGTTTACAGACACCAAATAGGGTCCATGTGAGAATGACCTGAAGGCGGGGGTTATTGTTTTTAGCTAGTTGGGAAATAGCAGTTATATTTTGGTTGGGATCAGATGGCGTGTCAATAAAAGAACTGAATGCGTAACATAAAGGACGGTACGCGTAAGACCTTGCGAATTGGCTTACCTCAGACCCGCAGATCAGGCACGGCCCTGCGAAGAGATTTATCCATCTCCACTCTACAGACACCAAATAGGGACAATGTATGGATGACCTGAAAGACCTATCTACGGCTGTATATGTACATAAATTTACCAACCTGTTTCGTGACGAATCGGGGGTATAGTTTTTAGCTAGTTGAAAAATAGCGGTTGTGGTTTGGTTGGGGGTCAGATGGCGTGTCAATAAAAGAACTGAATGCGTAACATAAAGGAGGGTACGCGTAAGACCTTGTGAATTGGCTTACCTAAGACCCGCAGATAAGACAGGTCCCTTCGGAGAGATTTATCCGTCTCCAGTTTACAGACACCAAATAGGGTCCATGTGAGAATGACCTGAAGGCGGGGGTTATTGTTTTTAGCTAGTTGGGAAATAGCAGTTATATTTTGGTTGGGATCAGATGGCGTGTCAATAAAAGAACTGAATGCGTAACATAAAGGAGGGTACGCGTAAGACCTTGTGAATTGGCTTACCTAAGACCCGCAGATCAGGCACGGCCCTGCGAAGAGATTTATCCATCTCCACTCTACAGACACCAAATAGGGACAATGTATGGATGACCTGAAAGACCTATCTACGGCTGTATATGTACATAAATTTACCAACCTGTTTCGTGACGAATCGGGGGTATAGTTTTTAGCTAGTTGAAAAATAGCGGTTGTGGTTTGGTTGGGGGTCAGATGGCGTGTCAATAAAAGAACTGAATGCGTAACATAAAGGAGGGTACGCGTAAGACCTTGTGAATTGGCTTACCTAAGACCCGCAGATAAGACAGGTCCCTTCGGAGAGATTTATCCGTCTCCAGTTTACAGACACCAAATAGGGTCCATGTGAGAATGACCTGAAGGCGGGGGTTATTGTTTTTAGCTAGTTGGGAAATAGCAGTTATATTTTGGTTGGGATCAGATGGCGTGTCAATAAAAGAACTGAATGCGTAACATAAAGGACGGTACGCGTAAGACCTTGCGAATTGGCTTACCTCAGACCCGCAGATCAGGCACGGCCCTGCGAAGAGATTTATCCATCTCCACTCTACAGACACCAAATAGGGACAATGTATGGATGACCTGAAAGACCTATCTACGGCTGTATATGTACATAAATTTACCAACCTGTTTCGTGACGAATCGGGGGTATAGTTTTTAGCTAGTTGAAAAATAGCGGTTGTGGTTTGGTTGGGATCAGATGGCGTGTCAATAAAAGAACTGAATGCGTAACATAAAGGACGGTTCGCGTAAGACCTTACGAATTGGTTTACCTCAGGCCCGCAGATCAGACAGGGCCCTTCGGATAGATTTATCCGTCTCCAGTTTACAGACACCAAATAGGGTCCATGTGAGAATGACCTGAAGGCGGGGGTTATTGTTTTTAGCTAGTTGGGAAATAGCAGTTATATTTTGGTTGGGATCAGATGGCGTGTCAATAAAAGAACTGAACGCGCAACATAAAGGACGGTTCGCGTAAGACCTTACGAATTGGTTTACCTCAGGCCCGCAGATCAGACAGGGCCCTTCGGAGAGATTTATCCGTCTCCAATTTACAGACACCAAATAGGGTCCATGTGAGAATGACCTGAAGGCGGGGGTTATTGTTTTTAGCTAGTTGGGAAATAGCAGTTATATTTTGGTTGGGATCAGATGGCGTGTCAATAAAAGAACTGAATGCGTAACATAAAGGACGGTACGCGTAAGACCTTGCGAATTGGCTTACCTCAGACCCGCAGATCAGGCACGGCCCTGCGAAGAGATTTATCCATCTCCACTCTACAGACACCAAATAGGGACAATGTATGGATGACCTGAAAGACCTATCTACGGCTGTATATGTACATAAATTTACCAACCTGTTTCGTGACGAATCGGGGGTATAGTTTTTAGCTAGTTGAAAAATAGCGGTTGTGGTTTGGTTGGGATCAGATGGCGTGTCAATAAAAGAACTGAATGCGTAACATAAAGGACGGTTCGCGTAAGACCTTACGAATTGGTTTACCTCAGGCCCGCAGATCAGACAGGGCCCTTCGGAGAGATTTATCCGTCTCCAGTTTACAGACACCAAATAGGGTCCATGTGAGAATGACCTGAAGGCGGGGGTTATTGTTTTTAGCTAGTTGGGAAATAGCAGTTATATTTTGGTTGGGATCAGATGGCGTGTCAATAAAAGAACTGAATGCGTAACATAAAGGACGGTACGCGTAAGACCTTGCGAATTGGCTTACCTCAGACCCGCAGATCAGGCACGGCCCTGCGAAGAGATTTATCCATCTCCACTCTACAGACACCAAATAGGGACAATGTATGGATGACCTGAAAGACCTATCTACGGCTGTATATGTACATAAATTTACCAACCTGTTTCGTGACGAATCGGGGGTATAGTTTTTAGCTAGTTGAAAAATAGCGGTTGTGGTTTGGTTGGGGGTCAGATGGCGTGTCAATAAAAGAACTGAATGCGTAACATAAAGGAGGGTACGCGTAAGACCTTGTGAATTGGCTTACCTAAGACCCGCAGATAAGACAGGTCCCTTCGGAGAGATTTATCCGTCTCCAGTTTACAGACACCAAATAGGGTCCATGTGAGAATGACCTGAAGGCGGGGGTTATTGTTTTTAGCTAGTTGGGAAATAGCAGTTATATTTTGGTTGGGATCAGATGGCGTGTCAATAAAAGAACTGAATGCGTAACATAAAGGAGGGTACGCGTAAGACCTTGTGAATTGGCTTACCTAAGACCCGCAGATCAGGCACGGCCCTGCGAAGAGATTTATCCATCTCCACTCTACAGACACCAAATAGGGACAATGTATGGATGACCTGAAAGACCTATCTACGGCTGTATATGTACATAAATTTACCAACCTGTTTCGTGACGAATCGGGGGTATAGTTTTTAGCTAGTTGAAAAATAGCGGTTGTGGTTTGGTTGGGGGTCAGATGGCGTGTCAATAAAAGAACTGAATGCGTAACATAAAGGAGGGTACGCGTAAGACCTTGTGAATTGGCTTACCTAAGACCCGCAGATCAGGCACGGCCCTGCGAAGAGATTTATCCATCTCCACTCTACAGACACCAAATAGGGACAATGTATGGATGACCTGAAAGACCTATCTACGGCTGTATATGTACATAAATTTACCAACCTGTTTCGTGACGAATCGGGGGTATAGTTTTTAGCTAGTTGAAAAATAGCGGTTGTGGTTTGGTTGGGGGTCAGATGGCGTGTCAATAAAAGAACTGAATGCGTAACATAAAGGAGGGTACGCGTAAGACCTTGTGAATTGGCTTACCTAAGACCCGCAGATCAGGCACGGCCCTGCGAAGAGATTTATCCATCTCCACTCTACAGACACCAAATAGGGACAATGTATGGATGACCTGAAAGACCTATCTACGGCTGTATATGTACATAAATTTACCAACCTGTTTCGTGACGAATCGGGGGTATAGTTTTTAGCTAGTTGAAAAATAGCGGTTGTGGTTTGGTTGGGGGTCAGATGGCGTGTCAATAAAAGAACTGAATGCGTAACATAAAGGAGGGTACGCGTAAGACCTTGTGAATTGGCTTACCTAAGACCCGTAGATCAGACAGGTCCCTTCGGAGAGATTTATCCGTCTCCAGTTTACAGACACCAAATAGGGTCCATGTATAGATGACCAGAAGGACACCTACCTACGGCTGTATATGTACATAAATTTACCAACATGTGGTAGGCAAGTTACTAGTATGTCTGATTTTCGTTTTCACGACCATGTGAATAACGATTCTCGCCAATAGTTGTGGAGATCCAAAAAAAATTTTCGGGGCCTTCCCCAAATCTTTTGTGATATTACCTAGTCGGAGAGGAGGGACTGCGCCCCCAACTAAGTTGAAGAAGGCCCGCACCCAAGATACGTCCCTCTGGACAGGTTTACCCAGAAACCAAATAGGGTCCTCTTAATAGGTTTAACCGGTCCGCATTCCCTATACGGCCTTCAAGACAGATTTCCCTGTCTCGCAGACCACATGCAGCCCTCCGAATAGGTTACCCGGCCTGCTGGCAGATACGTCTCTCTGAATGGGTTTTCCCTCTCCACACACCAGATGCGGCCCAGTGAGTAGGTTTCCCGGCATGCAGACCAGATACGAATACCTGTTATTTCTAGAGGATAGTCATTTACAAAAAATAAATATTTAGAAATGTAGCAAAACAGAGCGTAACTTTGTTTCACAAATAGCTACGTTGGAATTTGCGCAAGCAGATTCAAATATATATTTTTGTTTTCACTTGTGCTATTTGCTCTACGTGTTGAATTTGTCTGTTCACGCTCAGGTAAGCCAAAGGGAAATACTTGGAAATATAACTTGCACATTGGAATTCACACACCTCTTATCATTATCCTTCCATCCGTTCTAGTCAGAGTCCGTGCGTAAAAAATGACCATAGTACCGCGATGTTCAACCAATGTGCCGCAAGAATTACCATAGTAACATTCGCCGTCCAAATGCAGAGTTTGTGCTATCTACTCTAGTTTTCAATTTAAACGCCTATTTTAATTTCGATAAATGAATCACTTGCCTTAACATGAATGGGGTAAATAAAATAAGCTCGTGTGTCGATCACAGCAGTTTCTTTTGTTCAGAGTAGTGTAGGTGGTGATACTACTCTTGACCTCTAGGGACATTTAAAAAAATTGTGTATAGTGAATAAATTGCAATGTTGTGTGTACCCTTTTTGTTGTTTGAGTTTCTTTTCCAATTTTTATTAAGAAGAAATAAAGCAACTTGGGAATAAATTTAAAAAAGACTTAGTTTAGTTGGATTTCAAATAGTTCTCGATAATATTATGTACCGAGTCATGGAAATCTACCCGACGGGCAGAGATCTTTTCTCAAGATTAAACTGGTACCTTTTCTCTGTTGTGTGTCTGAAATTCATGACTCATATGTAATATCTGCCTGTTAGTACTCATAACAAAAACAGTGATTGTAATTTCCATAGCTAGAAGATCACTGACATAAGTTTGAAAAGATGATACTGCAGATGCTTAACTTCCTCGTCTATTTGATATCGGACTGTTTCGTAAATGGAGTTATTAGGAATTGAAGAGGAATTTTGATAAGTCCAACGCAATATTTTAAATAAGAGCATGGTGTTACCTTTGAGAGGTGGCATTTGGCGCTTTAATTTTCATTCCATGGATATCACACATGTAGATTCTGACTTGTGTATCACAAAGAGGTGTAAACGGTCTCTGTATCTTTGTATGAATATATTTGTAACTTATTATTTATATTATGAGATTCAAATTGAGTTATTATTTTATTAAATACTGTAAAAAAATCGTATTATATATCCAAATGTGTATAAGTTTACGTTTTTAGAATTTCTCTTATAATAGTAGATGTATTGTGGGGAAAAGAGTATTATATTAACCGAATGCTATGAGATTTTAAAGCATTGGTGGCAGAAAATAAAATGGGATTTTTATAAATTCTCTTCCAACACAATTTCTTCTCTTATATGTATTTTTTTTGTAGATAATTTATTTTCTTCGTTAAAGCATTGGGAGGTTTTTTGAGAAGGAAAAAAGCCGATTGAGCAGAAAAACACAAGTGTAATATTTATTATTTTACTAATCACTTTTTGTGTCAACTTTTTCCTAGACAAACTCTTGTTCATGTCTTTCCTTCTTCGACAAAAACACATGTCACGTTTTAAAACATGTGATTTCTATTATTGATTTTCTAGGAACCTCCGAAATAGAAATCATCTGTCGAACTTTTATTTTTATCTTTTATGAAAGCACAAATGTGACTTACTGTTTGAACAATTTAATGTGCTACTCAATATGTCGTGTTGTGTATAGGAATATCAAAATAGTGGTGGAACTGCCAAAGACTCCGAAAGAGCTAATACATGGTGAATCAACGGTCAGAGGACAAATTTGGAGGGGTGGTACAGCTTACCAAAACATATATTTTTCGTAAAGGAATGTATGGTCGGAAGTGACGCGTGGAGGCTCGAACACAAAAATTGAGACCTCAACAGAAAAACATTGTTTATTTACAACATCCTTGCAAAGTGCTTCTTTGCAGCAATATTTACAATAAATGCTCAAAATTGCGAGCACCAACAGTAATACACGCTTTGTAGCGTCGGAGAAGTGATTGGCGAACAGTTCCAAAGATGCCTGGCATTTGGCGCACTCTTGCGGCCGCAATGGACAGTCGAGTAACGAGGTCCTCAATTGAGTCGACTGGAGTTTGGATATTGTACAGTTCTTGATCCAGTTCTTCCGTTGGTAGTCGCAATTTTGAGCATTTATTGTAAACATTGCTGCAAAGAAGCACTTTGCAATGGTGTTATAAAATGTTTTTCTGTTCATGTCTCTTTTCTTTTGTTCGTGCCTCCACGCGTCACCTCCGACCATTCATTCTTATACGAAAAATGTTTGTTTTAGTAAGCTGTACCATCCCTCCAAGTTTGTCCCATGACCGTTGAATCACCCGGCATAAATATGTTTGTAAGCATTCGCGTATATGTTAATGTTTTAAACCTGTAGAAGTATTATATCTATAGGGTGGACAAAATAATATGAATACCTGTGGAATGTGACACACAATATTTATTAGTAAGGAGTTGGTCCATGGCCTGATTTACAGTTTGTATCCAACGTGGACAATCCAGGTCATGCACAATCTTCCAACAAATGCTCATCCTCATGCAAAGCTCTCTAGCTCAGAAAGTGTGGCTGGATGTGGAAACCTATCACGTACTTTGGACTGTAAAATACCCCACAAAAGTCCAATTAGATAAAGATCAAGGGACTGGGGAGGCCAGACGAGATGTTTTACATCATCCTCTTACTCATCTAATCATGCTGCTTGGACACAGCAGTTAGGGGTCTTGGCCGTCTTCGAAAACAGTTGTTTGCCAGGGAGTACATTCTGCAGCATAGGATACTCATAATATTGAGATATTGCACTCATTTGATCTTCCTATGGAGGACTACTAGTAATACGAGACCACGCCAAAATATCACGTCCCACACCATCACAGAACTCCCTCCGTTATTAAAACTAGGAAGGAAAACATAAAAGACTTGTAAGAGCGTTTTCCATACGTAGTAAACACGTCCGATGATCTGAAATAAGGTAATTAGTCCAGATGACTTGTCCCCACTGATGTGTCTAGTCTCTGCTCTGTGTATCATTGTCGTCATTCTAAAGCATTCATTGGACTGTGTAACCAATGATTTTGGAATAGCCGGTCCACCATCAATGTTTCCAACATGTAGTTCCCGTTGGAAAGTTTTGCCTGATACAGGATCCTGGAGATAGATGTTATAATTTCGAAGTATATCGGAGACACCTTTGTCTTGTGTTTTCGAGCTAAATCTGCTTCAACATCCGCCTTTCCTTGTCAGTGAGATTTTATTTTCGTCCACTGTTCTGTTTCAAAGATAACGTCTTACCGTGTTTTGTATAGGCAGTCATAACAGTTAACACTGTGCTCCTTGCAAACACCCAAAAGATTTGCTGTCTGCGTCACTTTGACTCCAATGATGATGCCTCTTTGTCCCACTGAATGATGATGCCTCTCCAATGATGATGCCTCTTTGGAAGTCGGAGAGGTTTGACACAACGGTGTTTGGATGCTAGCAGAATAGTTCTCTTACAGCCGGTAGAACTGATAGACTGATACTTTCGCCTTCATGGCCACGAGGTGACAGACTTGTGTTATGCGTCGAGGCTACACTGCAAGGACGAAATGCGATCTGATTTCATATTTGTGTTCATATTATTATGTCCACCACATGTACATTGTTTGCTATTTAAACATCTGTTCTAATTTATAAACGCTGAATTCCTTACAATGGGTCACATTTTTAGAATTATGCTCTTAACATTATTAACCCCATTTGGGTATGTAATGAATCATGTCCAGATTCCTGCGTTTATTAAACGCATCGAAGTATATTCAGTTCTTTCTTAGACGAAAAGAGTGTACTTTTGTGTCCATTGTCTACGTTTGCTTGAGGGCTGGGTTTCTTTTTATTCTCATTGTTTCGGGTGATACACGTTTTTAGGGGAGGGGCGTCCATATATCTGTCATGTATTCGTATTTTAGAGCAAAGAATATGCACGCTTACATGTATTCATAAAATGTAAAATGACAAATCCAATATATGAATCTTTTCTTGGGTCTACCATTTCAAAATTTTGCCCAGATCCCTCTTTAAGTTTCGGAACAGCTACACTCTACGTTTATGAGCGATGCCATCTCCGATTTTTTTGGCTCACTTCTAAAGTTGCCAAGGAAAGAATTATCTCCTAACTCTTTTTCTGTCACAAATTTTTTTCTTTTTCTGTCACAAATTTTTTTCTTTTTACAACACACTTTTTAAACACAATTCAGAACGTTTTAAAAAGTATATTTTTTGAAAACTTTCACAAAAAGTAGTAAGTTTAAGCACATATCAAAACACATTTGTGAACCAGCAGAGAAACTAAGCTACGAATGTTGGGTAAGAATACCATGAAACTTGCATGTTGAAAAAGAAAAAGATTTACAAAAGAAAAAAAAAGCAAGAAATAAAACAACCTGATAACGTCAGATTTCTTTCGTAAAAAAATAATGAAAACGAACATGGTCAAAAAAAACTCTTAATCCTGTCGTGAAAACTATTATTATAAAATAACAATTCCACAACTGTCAAAATACAAATAAATAGACCAATGGTATCACAGAAAACGATTTAAAAGGACTAATGCAATCAAAAGATATTTTAAAAACCAAATAACCAATGGGAGGAAAGAAAAAATTTCAAACGAATCAATGAAATCAAGCGACGTTAACGGATTTTGGAAGAACTTTCTAGAATATTCAAAATGAAAATTGAAAGTTTCCGTTTGCCGAGGTTGCCATAATAACCACAACAACCGTAACGAAAGATGGGTTGCCTTAATTTATCGTAACTTGCTACTAGAAGTGCGCCAAAAAAAAAAAAACAAGCCTTTGCCATCACTCATAAACGCTCATAAAAGTGTAGCTGTACCTAAGTTTCTTGTAAGATATTTAAAATTTTTATTGAAAATAATGTTTTCTATGTATACATTTTTAATCTCACTTGATTAAACGTGTATTAAACATTTCAGATCGCATGGTCAGTTTTATCAATCGTATGAACATTAATGTACACTACTTGCTGAGCTACTAATTTGTTCAAATTCTTTTTATTGATAACGGTTACAATTTCGTACTGATCCAGCTTTGTGCGTAGGTGCGTACTTGAATAGATATTTCGTTTTGGTTAAATAGTGAAGGTATAGAGCATATTGTAATGTTTTCTCGCCATTAATTCTAGTCGTTTTTCAAAAAAGGACGAAATCGCACCTAAAGAGAAATAACATAAACCTAGAATTTTTAATGACTATTATTTTCGTCTTTAATGGTAGAGAAATTTGAAGAGCTGAAAAATCCTGAAACAAGTGTTTGACCTCCATACCTCTGGTTTGGGGGATTTTGTTTTTTCATATGGGCATAGAAAATTGGTCCAAAAGAATTCCTGCGGTTTTTTTGGACGCTGCATCACATTGAGACCATTGTCTTGGAAAGAACTCATGCAGCCCGGAATGATGGATGCGCATGAAAACCGCTGTGTTGATGCAGACCACATCCGAAGAGACCGTGGCATACTCCAGATAAATGCTGAGACATTTTGTGGTCTTGCATCCCCCGAGTATGTCGATCATACCGGCAACCGCAAGGGAAAGAGGAAAAAACAACCTTCGACAAACTAGCTTTTGATCCGTCTTGAATTCCTTTGTTTTTTTGGGTTATTTTTCACATCCACTCGTGTGAGTAGTAGTTGTAGTAGTAGTAACGAAATGGAAACAGGTTTTTTCGCCTCCTTTGGTGGTCATTTAACCTTTTTGTGTCTGCAACAAAGTTTTTCTCTCGAACTTTTCATCCGTGGAAAAAGACGGACCTAACCACCACTTGATGTGCCTTTCTTCACTCTTTCTTCCCTCCCTCGTACTCACAGGCCTGAGACTGAGAAACCCATGAATTAGTTTTCTTCCTATTTTTCTCGAGATAGTGTTGGCGGGTTGTTGTTTTTGAACTCGCTTCCCAGACATTAGCTTGCGGCTTTTGCATGATCTCCTTTTTCCCCTTCCCACATCCCGAACTTATTTATCGGGAAAGTAAATCAGTTTCTTTCGAATAACTATGTGTTGTGTGCAAACTGCTCTGGAAGGGTTGGTCTGTGTCTGAGGCAAGGACAAGGCCACCCGTATGGAATATATGTCAGTGGACCCGCCCATTGAGTATTACTATCCATGGCGAATTTTGACCCCAGAGTTTTCTCCCTCTTGACAGATCAGACGGTTTCGTTATTCTTTCAGATTTCCGACAGATTTGCCGGCTCGGCCGTCGACATACAGCCGGCGTTGAACTCGATAAATCGGATGCCGAAATCTTCTCCCTAAAATAAACTAGCTTTTCTACCTTGTAGGAACGAAACTAAGCCGTAAAGTGAGAAATGCCTGTGAGTAAATAGTCACTGCATTCAGCAAAAATACGTGATTTTACTGTAAACCGGTATTTGCTAATACTTGGGGGAATGCGTGTTATCTGGTTGAGATTGAGTGTTGAATTAAAATTGAAACAAGGAACGCACACAGGCGTACAATTTTTCTCAAATCTTTTGCTTCTTTATCCTGTTTTTTTTCTTTTTTTAAATAATTTGTATGTAATTTAAAAACACGAGAAATCTGGCTAATGTTTGCTTTAAGTTTGTTTCAATGGTAACATTTTCAGTACTGTTATGTACATTTTGAATATAACGTACTTTTAAAAGTTATAAACTAGATTCATCATTTCGGTCTTCAGGACTGACTTTAGACCCACTTACGTCCTCAGGCAAAACTTCAAAAGGTTCCTTATAGGGAGTACGGATACCTTTTAAAGTTTTCTCATTATTCGTATTCTAAAGGTGTGAACAGTCCAATAATAGTAATAAATGAGATTATATCTTCTTATAAAAGTGTTTTTAATTTTTGTGTGTGACCCAACTGAGGCTGGCTGGGAATTGGAATCTATATTTTTTCAAATAAATAAGTAACCCTGGTTACCCCTTCCAGCCACGAAAGCTTCAAATTAACTATTCATGTTTCTTTTTAACTTATCCGAGAGCTGCTTTGTGTGCAGACACAAATTCTTCCGAATAAAAGTAGTTTCGACCTCTGGAATGATCATTGGAAAAGGCTGATGCAATTTGCATCTGAAGTGTTTCCCACATATGTTCTACCGAATTCAGGTCAGGATATCTTGCTGGTCACTCCATATGATGCAGGATATCTGGAAAATGTAAATTAGGGTGACCATGCTGGAAGGACTCTTACGGCCCGAAAGTTTTGGAACTTGTTTTTAAGGTGTGGAACTGGCATTTGCAGCACCTCTGCTGAACCGTTTTCATTATCTTATCCATAAAAAGTGACCAACTTGTCATTTTCTGATTTATATTCCTGATCTCAGTTATTCTTGTCCCTATTTATTTCCCCGGGGTTGATTCCGGACCGTCGTCAATAGCCCGATGTGTTGCTCCAGTGTGACGTTAATTAAATACCTACCTACCATAAGTATTTCCAAGAAATTGAATTCTGCGAAAAAAGTGCACTGATCTTAAATGTGATAGATCTGCGTAACTGGCATACATTTAAAAGGGAGCAGAAATAATTTTCTCTGAAAATTTAATTCGCGGTGATTTTGAAAGTGAAATGAAATATAAAATATGATCTTAGGTGTGCGGTGTACTAACCTATCAAACGTTTGTTACTCGATTTTTACCCTTTACAACTATGCTTACATTTTGGACATGAGCTGCAAAATATGAAAAGCATTTGTGTGTGTAGTAGCTGGACTTTTTGAAAGATTTGACTTAAGTGAATTGTACTGATGATGTTTCAATTGTGAAAGCAAATCAATGTCAATTGAAGCAGTAGCATACCTTTTCGGACATGACCAGCTTCTTTATTCTCACTTGCATAAAGTTTATTTTCAAAATAATTTCACTTTTTAATTAAAATGCAAGTGAATTTCCGTCTTTTTATTCAAGAAATCAGACTGATTCCAATTCGTTTTTTTATCTCACTTGGTGCAAAGCCGCAAATCAATTTGACCACGTTTCGTACTTTTTTATACAAAAAATTCGATCATTATACTTAGATTTAAGCTAATATATACATTAAAATAGTTTTTAATCCGCCTGTTTGCAACATCTTATTTGACATGTCCCTTAAAACACTTAGTAAGTGCTTTTAAAAGGTTACCCCCATTTCTGTTTTAATACCTCCTTTTACTAACCCTATTTCTTTAAATGCTTTTATTTTCTCTCAACTTGTGTTGTAGTTCAGTGGATTTGCCTACAGCTCGTAGGCTGCTCTGACAGGCTGGATTCCTGTTATTAGCCTGGGATTATTTCTCTCTTCTGTGCCCGTAAAAACTTTTATTCTGTGTCAGATAGACCACTGTGTTGCTCCAGTGCGACATTAATTCAACTACCTACTTTCTGTATCCTTGAGGTAAATTTGTCAAGCTAAATGTAGGTGGCGGTATTGTTTCCTTTACGTATTCCTAACGCGACGTCACTTGGCTTGATTTTTAACATGATTCGCCAATAAAAATGCCAAGGTGTGAATTCCGAATTCACTTATGGTGATTGGTCGAAGCCAAATGTCGCAAAAACGGGGATAAAACTACATTTTCAAGAACGCGGATAAATATCAAGCTAGAGCAATTGGATAAAGGAAGTAAAAATTTCGCAATTTGTCTGGTTTGTTTGTTTACACTGGAAATCCCTCACATTTAGTTGTCGGAGAAAAACATTATCTGTGCAGCTCTTAATCAGTTCTGGGCCTTTGCGTTATAAAAAAAAAACATCAACTCTGTAAGATAACCCATTGTGTTGCTCCAGTGCGACATTAATTCAACTACCTACTTTCTGTGTATGAGAGGTGTTGGTGGCGGAAGTGTTTCAGCTGCATAACCAATTGTAAGAGTCAAATACAAATATTGATAACCAGCTACAGGCTCAAGCCCAACAAGGCTGGTCCTTTGTTTATGAATTCCCCAATTCCCACTGACTATCCAATTGTATCTTAAATTCGTACACTCCCTTTGAATTAACTATATTTTCTGGCAACGCTTTCTATTTGTCTATTACCCTATTAAAGTAGTAGTTTTTCCTTAAATCCCGATTAAAATTATTCTTATTCAATTTATACCCATGGCCCCTTGTTCTGTTATCCCTATTGAAATTTAAGCCCTCTGTGTCCCCTTGTTTTACAAACTTGAAAAGCTGAATCAAATCCCCCTCTCCTTCTTTCCAGTGTATACCTGTTTAGCTTACTTAAACGTTCATTATAGTCGATATTAGCAATCGGAGGGTTGCGAGTTCGAGACTCGACCCAACCAAAAACCGTCGTGTACGTGACGGCTGGTTTACGCTGAATCTGTCGTGGCCTTCAAATGTTCTCATTTTGGCGTGGTGTGAAAGTTTGGAGAGTGGGGATGCCAGCTGACCTGGTCATTAGGGGTTCAAAGTTTTGAGGTCCTGTCCTCGAATCTTTTTCTTCGTGTTTCATCCCTGAGCAATTCCAATAACCTGTTGTGTTGCTCCCCAGTGCGATATAAAGTCGACTACTTCTTGCTAACCGCGTTTGGTAGTCGTCCTTTTATTCAAAAGACGTCTGACGAGTGCTGTACCAAAAGATCCCAGTGTTGGGTACAGTTACGAACCAATGTCACTGAGTAGCAATGTAGACATGGAAGACGCTGCGCATTTTGATCGAATTACATCAAGCAATGCGACTGGCGAATGCCACTAAGAGGCGTTGTGCCAAAACTCTTTCCTTAAAAGCATTTCCAGTTATAAGCTATCCAGGGGTAGAATGATGAAGTGTCCTGTTTACTTGGGGATGCTCGCTTCGTAAATTTCGTCTCCTCCAATCAGGGCCCAGTTCCTCCTTTCCTCCTTATCGCGTCTTATCTTCTCATCTATATTGTATTTGTTGGTTGCTTTTGATTTTTTTTCTTGCGTAATATTCTTTGCCCCCTTTGTGTGTTTTTATACTTCGTTTATGTCTTCCATTTTTGACACAAGACGAGCGATGCGGGAAAGCTCAACGGTCATTCATTGTCTGTTCTTGTTTTGCGACGTTTTTTAACATTGTTGCAACAATGTTAAACAGTAGTTGTAGAAGGTTAGGTCGATCACTCTTTTCTTTCCCCAGACTCTCGCTGGTAATTCTAACGCCGCCGATATTTGCTTAGCTGCCAGAATAGCTTTCAGTTTTTCTGTGTTTTTCACTTTACAGTTGGGTGCGTTTCGTTTTATGCAATTTGGAAACAATTTTTTTTTGTTTATGGTTTGGGAAAATAAAAGTTCGGGCCTTGTTGTTCTCTGAAGAAACTGAGCATGAGGGAAATTTTTATTAATTCTGTGGAATTGTAGAATAAGGTTTTTTGAAAAAGGATTTTTTTTCCCCTTCTAATGATTCATTCTGCTTCTGTAACACAAGCGCGCTTGTGACTTTTATAGTAATTGAGCCTACCTAAATCTTTTACCTCGTTTGCCAAAAGGTTTTGAATGTAATTTTAAATTCATTTTGTTTCCGTGTATATAAATACCCTCGTTTCTTATATATTGTACTGTGGCACTAGGTTTGGCCTCTGCGCTAGAAGCCTGCTGTAAAAACTTTCCTTCTGCATATGTGAATCATTTTCTGTCAAGCTAAATGTAGATGGCGGGAATGCTTTCTGCGGCTGAATGTGTTTCCTGTATGTATTTCGAACGTGATGTGGGTTGGCGTGTTTTTCGAATACGATTTCAGCACTTCGCCTATAAAAATTGGAAAAAAAATTAATTCCGAAGTGATGTAGTATAGCTGATGGGTAACTTCAATTATATTACACGCCAAACGTTTACGTTAAAAAAAAATTTTTAAGGCAGCACCGATGTGCATCAAAGGACAGCATTTGGGCAGTGGAAGTAAACTTAATTTTCCGTCTGATTTGTTTATTTGCATGCATTGAAACTCCTTGAGAATATATGTACAGACGCTCAGTGTTATAACTGGGATCTGGCCCCTTAGTACGTTGGTGGCATATTTCAAAGAGTATATTATGAAAGAGATAACTGTGGTCGGTCGGAATTTGAGGCAAACAAGCGAAAAAATAAAGAAAAGTTTGGCGTCCAAATTCGACAGGTGAATCCCAAAACTCGGTCGTCGATCCGAAATTTATAGGAACAAAATACCACTAGCGATCGCTAATTTCGTACCCTGGAATATGTAGAAAGATAATTGACTGAAAATCTTGACATTTCTATCAACAAAAATGTTTTTATGCATCCATGTTGAGTGGAAGAATATTTGAAAAGTGGAATCTGTTAGAAAAATTCGATTTCTTTGCCTTCGGGATTGATTCTGGATCGTCGTTGAGTCCGGCTGGGTTACTTCAGTGCGACTTAAATTCAATTACTTACCCATAGAACATGTACGGCGTTGACCGTATTTTTCTTACATTTTATCGTTTTGCTTTTGCCTGATGGAGCAATACGATATGCTAAAAGCGAAAGCATCCTATTTGGTCAAGTTATTGGCCCGAGTTGAGATAAAAATCGTGAACCGTCACTTGTTTTTCAAAATCATGCAACTAACCAAAGTTCACAGTTCTTTAAAAGGGGAATTGTATCGTTACTTTTCTTTGAAATAATTTCATTCTCTATACGATTTACCAAGTCATTCATCATACATTTTACGAGTAATCGTTGTACCTTTGCGCTAATATAAATCAAATGAAATCTGGTATTTTTACTTTTTTTTTTTTACTGTGGTACACGGGGAGTTTGGTTTTGTTCAATAACAAAAATCTGATATTTACTTGTTTTAAGCCTAGTAGAGGAGTCATCTCCACTTTACAAAAAATGAATCCAAGAATAAGTAAATTACGATACCCATTAATAGCGTTGTTCTTTCATTAGTATTCTGAAGCATATCATTTATACGATTGACCTTATGCCACAAAACCCAATTATCGATAGCCAGCTATTAAAATGGCATTTGTAAAAATAAGCCACCAAATTTTGATAATGCTGACGAAATTGTCGAGGACTGAATGTTTAAAGATATCAAAAGTTCATATTCAATATTCGATTTTTAAAAATACCTCGAAACAAGTGAAAACATTTCACATATTGGTCTGGAAGTAAATAGTGGTGTTTGATTTCTGTTTTTCTTCACCGAGATAGATTAGCATATCTCTTCACACGAACTACAAAAAGTCATCGACTACAGCGTGTACGTTTTGACTTTAGCAGACAGTGTTTACGTTAGCCGTCTGGTCTGCATTTTGAGACGAATATCTCAGACATGAAAATAAACCGACTAGATTAAATTGATGAAAGACAATTATAACCCAAGAAGTTGGAACTTGAAGGATTGTGAAGAGCGAGAGAACACCATCGCGCAACTTTTCGATGAGAAAACGGCTCTCTTCCAGCCTGCGTCCTTGCAGATTTTCTTGGAGCCTTACAAGGTTTTAAATTTAGGAATATGGAAATAGATATCGCATTTCACTTGTTGCATCGTATCCGAATTGCGAGGTTCAGAGAAGTCACCATCATCAAAGACCTTTCATAATGTAAATTTAGTGTCTTTCATAATCACACCCAGTGGTTTTTTGACGGGGTGCCGAGGCACCCCAGGTCGTCGCTATGACACATCAGGAGGTGCCACGAAATAGGACACCCAGTGCTTATTAAAATAGAGCACATAAAAACGATAATGACGAAACAAGTAAGCACATCAAAATTTATTCAGTTTTAATGCTACAATTGGTTGTACAAATTCAATTTAACCAATTACTTGTCACGACAAAAAAGTGACTCTTTGCTCACACTTTTTGTTGCTCGGTAGCATTCTACTTGTATGTATATACTAGTCACTGCACGGCGTTGCCCGTTACAGTTCTTTTCGTGGGGTCAGGTGTGACCACTGATCGCTAACGCTCGCCAACCCCAGTGATTGCTACGCATTCCCACTGAATTGCGAAGAGATCCAATAGACGTGGCGTCACAATCTCTTGCGAACATATAAAAGGTAATCAATTGACAAGTTATTTTTTACAAGAAAATCAAATGTATTGGGTATATCGATCTAATGTAAAATTTTCTGCAGATTTCAAAGGTGTTGAAATTTTTATTCTATCTTTAACTATCGCTGAGGGGGGAGGGGGGGGCAGAAGAACGTAGTTTATGACTTTAATTATTTCTTTTGTTTCACTCGAATCCGTTCCTCAGGAAATCAAAAGGAAAATCTCGGAATCTAACGAAGGTCATTCTTCGCGGCGGCGAAATTCGTATTGGAAAAAATGTAAAAGTTACAATTTAAAAATTATTTATATAAAGAAAATCAGAATTTAGGTATCGGTTTAATGTGAAATTTTCCTCAGATTTCAAATCCATTGAAAATTTTATTCTATCTTTAACGATTTAGGAGATAGAAAAAATAACTCATAACTCCAGTTAAAACTTTATTTGTTTTCTTCGTCCGCTGGAAAATCGTTCCTCGGAAAATGAATCGGAAAAAATAAATTTAGAATCTGCCTTTTCTTTATAGTGTTGCCATTCTAAGGAAAACAATTATAGTTAAATTCCAATAAATTAATTGAAAAATGTTCCAGATTAATTTTTAAAATTCGGGCACGCACAAAAATTTTGGACTACCTGTGTGCCAAATCTCAATACTGTAAGTGCCACAGATTCGTCAGGACACTGCGTACAGGCAGACAGACAAACACTTCATTTTATAATAGTAGAGATTTCAGGTCTATGGTAATAAATAACCTACGAATTCTAGGTGGCATAGCTATGATTCCTGCTTGTATTTCTCTCTTCTGTGCCAGTAAAGCGTTTCTGGTGTTTGACCATTGCTTGACGAGGGGCCGCGGTAGTCTAATTGGAAGAGTAACGGATTAACAACCAGAGGGTCTGATTCCAACCTAAGACCGTCGTGTACAAAGGGGGCTTGTGCACGTTAAAACTGTCATGGTCTCAAATGTCCTCACGTTGGTGTGGAGGTTTGGTTTGGAGAGTGAGGTACCAGCTCAGGCGTAACATCGTTGTCTATCAGTGGTTACAAAATACTTGGTTTTGTCCTCGGATCCTTCCCTCGGAGAGGGATTTCGGACCGTCTCCAATAGCCCGTTGTGTTACTCCAGTGCGACGTTGATTAAATACCTACCTAACATTGCTTGACGTTGTCTTGAGTATGGTGCAGCTTAGCCAGATCTTGCGCCATAAAACCTAATGTTTGATGGTAAATAATTTCTAAACTTCAAAAGGTGTTCTGTGTGTTTTGCATAAATAGAAAAAAAAATCATATTGTTGTGTTATGAAATTATTTTATAACATACTTGTTATGAGATTCAAAACTTTTCTTTCTAGAAACGTGGAATACCTGAACTATGTCCATCTCTTATTTTGTAATTAGTCCTTTCATTCATCCTGATAATTTTCTAGAAAAACAAAAGTGGCCATTCAAACAATTCGTTCGGCTTTCCCAAAAAAACAGTGGTTGCTGGAAGTCGCGTCGAGTCCAGTAAATCAAAGGAGCCGCTCGTCGAAAATAGCTTGGAATCACTTTCTTAACCTTATGAATTTATGATTTGATCATGATATAAAAATTTATTTATGATCCACAGTGCACACAAATGCATCATAACCCGCCTATCGTAAAAGAGAATTGTTCCGATTTTGTGTGAAATGTTCCATCTTTTTTTGTTATTATGTAAACCAATAGCTTTTTTGGAATGGGAATGGGCAGCAGTTTCCCAAACTTTTTCCCCTCATCTTTCCATTTTCGAAAACGATTTTTTTTCGATTTCTTTCCCCTGGAAATCTGTCTCTAATAATAAATTGTAAGCCTAGCTGAGTCTGATTTTCGAATTTCATCAAAATATTTATACAGCTGTGTAATTTTAGAATCTTAAAAAGCTAGTTCGGATGCAAAACAACTTGGAATTGAAATTCTAAAGCCAAAGTGGCAACGTTTTTCTGTGGACGACGGTACAGCTCCATATTTCAAATATTCAGTGTTGCAATATCTCTACTATTATAAAAGGAAGTGTTTGTCTGTCTGTTTGTCGCTAAATCCTGACGATCCTATGGCACTTACAGCAATGAGATTTGGCACACAGGTAGTCCGAACTTTTTGCAATTTTTGGGTCGCGGCGAATTTTAAAATTCAGTCTAGAAGATTTTTAAATGAATTTCATAGTTTTATTCTCCATCGCTTTTTCAAACGCGGATAACTTTTTCTACCCATGTGACCTTGCAGTCAGGGTCTGTAAACATGCCAAGTTTTTTTCATAGCAGTACGCGGAGATAATTATTTTTTTCATTTCCGCTTTGACTTTGCGCGGACGAATAAATTTCCAGTCAGACGATAAATCTTTTAACTGAAGTCGGTTCTTTTTTCTATCTCCGAGACCGTTAAAGATAGAGTAAAAATTTCAACGGATTTGAATCTGCGGAAAATTTCAGTTTATATTGATACCTAAAAATATGATTTTCTTTAAATAAATAATTATAATTTTTTAATTGAATATATCTTCAACGAATTTGAGATCTGCGGAAAATTTTACACCATGTTAATACCTTGCGCTTACACCACGGGCAACGCCGGGCTAGTGGATTAAATATAACAGCCATGAGGAAGCTATTTTCTATTGTTTTGAAGCTTGCTTTACCCGGGCCGTAACGGAAAATAGAGCTTTTAAATTTGCCATGAACTTGTGTTTTGTAATGCTCTCCTCTAGTTCGCGTCGAACCAGGATGAAGTCACAATTTTTTATAAATACAAAACGAGAATTTCCAGATCAATAAATACTCCAAAAGCGCAGCTGTATTGGAGTAATAATACACTTTTTGTGTGTAATCAGTAGAGCAGGGATGCAGACTTGTTAACATAACACCAAGGGCCTCATCGATTCACTACGACTTGTGCGAGGGCCGCCCACGAAACCATGATAGTTATCTATCATATTTTATTTGTATTTATTGATACAGTAGAACTCCAATTATCCGGATCAATTGGGATCAGACAACATCCGGATAATTAGATAATTCACGAAAAAAAAGGGTTTTTTTGTTTTGTTTTTTGTAAATAACGAATTTTGCGTTAAATGTATTTTAATGAGTATGAAAACTATTTTGTTTTACATTTTGTACTTACATACTGTATTAAAATGTATCATTGCTTGGAACATTCGGTCAAAGCCATTTGTTTCGTTGTCTTCACTCGTTTCCCTGCAACCAAGTCTCGCATGCGATTGACGTTGAGTAGCTGTAGATGGTCGCATTCTCAGGCTGCCGCTCTATTCATTTTGAGCGCTGTGTAAAGGCACTCGAATCCCTTACATCGTCATCTTCCGGGTCATCAATGAATTCTTCTCTCTCACTTTGAATGAGTTCATCGTCACTGAGAATTTGGAGAATCCAGGTTCTGAAAGATCACACACAGCCACTCGCCTATGTCCTCTGCAGTACACTCGGAGCATCCAGGAATTTCCACTACGTTGTTTCTTGTGTCCTCTAATGGATCTTCGTCCTCTTCGTTTTTATCATTCATCGACAAGAAACTTTTAAAATGCGGATTTTGCTGATTTCTTTTTTTTCTCAAAGCGCGATCCGGATAACTGGAGTTCGGATGGTTGGAGTTCTGTATTTAGTATTTGCATTTTATATTGCTACAAAAAAAGGCTGAAAAGAAAAAAAGTAATTTGATTGTTGCGTGACATTATATTGATTTAAGAATTGTTTTAATATTTGGTTCGATTTTTACAGTAGCCAAGCGAAAAATTGGGTTAAAATTTTCATTATTCAAGCGGTTCCAATTTTTCTATTTGTTAACTGAATTCATAACTAACTTGTATTCATAACGGACAAGTTTGTTCACAGATGCATGTTGACGCAAAGAGTAAAGGTGAGAATTAAGAAATTTTGTAAGTGGCCAGTGGCCACTGAATTTGTTTCATTCAGTGGAGAGCGTTCACTTTTTTTGTAGAATATACACACGTTATAGATATATGTGTCCAGACCTTTATCTTTCTTTTTTTTAAATTTTTTGCGGTCCTTAGTAAAAAAATTGTAGGTTCCACCTTATAAACTAATGTGTTTCAAAAAGTGTGGCGACTGTCGCAAAATGTTTCAGTCTCCACATTCAAACAGTCAGTTGCCACGTGGCGAACGTTAATTTTCACCTTTTGCAAAGAGGCTTGTGAATTTTAATGCATCATTTAGCGTTAGCGACGAAGTTTTAACCTAAATTTCCTATCGTGTGTCATTGTTAAAGTGACACCAAATGAGGCGGGCCTCCAGCAAATTAATAGAAGGCCGCGTGAGTGCTGCGGTCTGTGCATCCCTGCAGTATAGGCTCTGAATAAGCTCTAAAATTTATTTCATGTGCAATGCGCCAAACTGGCAACTTTTCATCACACAATACCCGGAAACAGTCTAATAGTAATTTTAAGTCTTGTTACCTATTTCTTTCGTTATTGTTCAGAAACGGAACACAACATGAGTACAAATTCCTGCCATTAGACTTCTACAAACCTGCGTATGTCAAAATTGCGTGCCAATACATGCCAAAACTCGCATATTGCGACCTATCGTTTTGT
Organism: Metellina segmentata; assembly: GCA_947359465.1. Classification (NCBI taxonomy): domain Eukaryota; kingdom Metazoa; phylum Arthropoda; class Arachnida; order Araneae; family Tetragnathidae; genus Metellina; species Metellina segmentata. The sequence goes on from OX375878.1 coordinate 72,232,025, forward strand.
TTTCAGACCTATCAGCTGTAACTTGCATCTTACAACGTATACGTATTTTTTGCGACAGTGCGTCTTTGTAGTGTGCGAGTGTTTCATCAAATGGATAAGCCCACTCTTGCCACGTCTACGCGTTCCTTTCTTTCCCCTGGTTCCAGCAGTGCCCCAAAGATCCCTTCACCGCCCAATATGGAATAGGTTCTAGCATTCGAGTTGCTTGCTGCCTTGATGCAGGTGTTGATATTTTCACTTTACTCCGAATCTTCGCATCGCTCTTACTGATGCCTGTTCCGTTGTTATTTACATGCACCTGTTCTTGAGAAGGCAAAATACTAGAATTATAGGCAGGTGTTATAACAGAAAGATAAATATTGTTTTACTTATTTCCGTTGTAGAAGAGTACTAGCCACTGCGTGGTCAGCACGGCGTTGCCCGTGACAACTCTTTTCGTGGGGTAACGTGTGACCACTGCTCACTAATTTCCGGAAATTACTACGAATTCCTTCGCAAACCAAATGGGAATTCGTAGCCTATTGGATAACAGCCATCATGGCGTTGGCCGTGTTGTTGGTTTGCTTGGCAAACCAAATAGAAATTAGTAGCCCCTATTGGAAAGAATTTCCTTCGAATTCCCATTTGGTTTGCTAGCAAACCAAACTATGAATATTATGAACTATGGTTTGTTTCGCAAACCAACAGCACAGGCAACGCCGTTTTGGCCTCGTCATTGCCAAATGCGGCCAAATTCAATAACAGCCATCATAGCCTAGCCATTGTCTAATTCGGCCAAATTCGAATTCCGAAGAGATCCAATAGGCGTAACGTCACAATCGCTTACGAAAATATAAATATTTAATTGAAAAATGATTGAAAATATGACTAAAAAATACCTTTCCTTGACTGTTTTATATCAAACTTGAATTGGAAAGTCAAACTTGAATATCAAACAAACTTGAAAATTATTTTCTTTTTTCGCTATTTAATTTTGTGTAAACAATGAATGATACTAGGAATTCATGACTATCTGTTTTTTTATTGAGTATTGGTTTTTGTCGGAAATAAATTACTTTTATATTATGGAAAAAGGTAATTTCAATGTTTAAATATTTTGAATCCATTTTTACGAAAATAAAAAAGTTTTGTTTGAGTGAGCTGTTGCTACACTCTTAACTTGGGTTCCCTTTTGGGATTGATCCCGGACCGTCGTCAATAGCCCGTTGTATTGCTCGAATCCGAAGTTAATTAAAACTACCTTACCTTACCCGGAATACCCAAGCGATCTTGTTCTGCTTACATCCCACTACTCTGATACTGAATTCATCTCCTTCGTGACATTTTTCATTTGACATTGTCTTGTGTTTAGCGCAGCTTAACCAAATATGACCCTTGGGCCATGAAACTCCAAAACGACCAACCAATTCTTTGTATTTATGTTAGATTTATTCTTGAGATATACACTGACGTGAGTAAAATCCCCTCAGTTCTTTTCGAACTGTTTTATGACTTTTTGTGTTTTACTTGTAAGCCGGCTATGTATTAGGGATGCGACATTGACAACAAAACATCGATGTTCAATATTAAAACATTGATGTTAAAAATACATCGCCCCAAAACCATCGATGTTTTTAAACATCGATGTATTTAAACTTTTTTTTCTCCTCTTTTGAAAACTGATTTTGTACTGGTTCAAAAATAAAACGTCGACATCGACAATGTAAAAACATCGATGCTAAGCAAACATAGGCTCCAATAAATCGATGTTTTCTTATAAAACATCGACATCGATGTTGCATCCCTATTGTCTCGTTGTACCGCTCCCCTTTTTATCCTCGTCCTTTTCAGACCCTTCTCACTTGGCCACTTGTGTCTTAAAGTATGTTCAATTTACTGATTATGAAAATTATGCTCTTGGTTATTTTTTTAATTTTTAAAATTGTACTTTTTTCATTTAAAAATAAAACATCGACAACGTAAATACATCGACAGGTATAAACGTCGATGTTAAAAAAACATCGGCTCCAATACATCGATGTTTTTTTGTATAAAACATCGACGCTTAAAAAAAAATAAAACATCGATGTTTTTTTATTATAAAACATTGATATTTTTTAATAAAACATCGATGTTTTTTAAATAAAACATCGACATCGATATCGCATCCCTACTATGTATAATTTGTTTTTGCAAGAAATGGAAATGTTTTTATTTGTGTCTTCCCTGAATTAACCCTCCTTTTCCTTCGATGCAGGGTTTTCGGACCTTTATCCATGGAGACTCCAATATCCACGGAACCACCATCATCGCACGGAGGACTACCTTCGGGTAGCGTTATCTAGTCTACAGGAGCTGTCGTGAGGAAGTGATGGGGAGAACGCTGTGGCTCAAATTTACGTGCATCTGGTTATGGTGTTGCGTGATACAATGTCATCCGGACGCGTCCCGGTTATCCTTCGCACAGAGCCTGAATCCCTCTTTGGGTTCTGTCGCAGCTGTCAGTAGCTCGTATGAGGATGAAGGTAAGTGTTTGTGCATGGTATTGAATGTGCTAAATCTATGTTTGAATGGGATAGTTTATGTTTAGTGGACCATCGCGAGACGATTATAATGCTCATGATCTTCATGTCGTGTATTCTATTGCACACAATTTCATCCTTCTCTCCCTCAATCGAAGAGTGCATCAAGGAGACTATATATTTTCTGTCCTATCTGGGGAAAATACTACTGAAATGTTTGGTCTTTCCTTCCAACACTGCTAACGGCTAAACCTATGCAGTTTCCCCATAAAATGCCATACGGAGGCCGGAATTTTCGTTTAAATTTCGAGGACTCTTGAAAAGCCTTAATATTTGCCGACAGTCTTAAAGGTTTTTAATCCTTAATGTGTGTGTGTGTTTACAGCACTACTTGTTTTATTACACCTGCATTCAAAAACCAAGGTCAATGATTCTCGTCCAAGGTCAAGTGTCATAAAAAAAATCTATGGCTTTATATTTGTAAGTTAGCTAAAAATGAATGTTTTTAAAACTGGATCCATGAGATCAAAGTACTCGCGAAACTTGCTTTACCAGTACACACTCACGCGCGAATCAATCTATTGCTATTTATGTGGAACGTAGCGTAAAAATCTAAAATAGGCTTTAAAAGGCTGTATGTCAACTGAATACGCTGAATGTCAGTACAAATCTTATCACGTAGCTGAACTGCAGTATGCAAAATAAATCGGTGCAACTATTGTGATATTGAAAAGTGCAAATGAGATGAAATCGTGAAGAAAAAATAAAATGTAAAGGCGGGGAATTAAACAAAATTGCTTTAAAAAGATGTATGTCAACTGAATAAGCTGAAAGTATAAATCTTATCACGTAGCTGAACTGTAGTATGCGAAATAAATCGGTGGAACTGTTGTGATTTTAAAAAGTGCAAGTGAGATGAAATCTTGAATAAAATTTAAAGACGGGAAATTAAACAAAATTTGAAGCTAAGTTAAAACTTAAAAAGCAACCAATTAATGTCTAATACCAAAGGAAGTGGTAACTTTTATATTATTTTACATGAGATGGGTTTTTTTTTGGACTAAAAGGATATGATAAAATCAAATGACTTGTAAATCAGTGTTTTTTTGTTTTGAGAAACTTTGAATATGACCTGTGTAAAAAACTAAGTTCGTCTTCATTGTCTTGTGATTTCATGACCCACATCGCCTGAGCGCCCTTTACCTATAGCGGCTTACGCTGCACCGTTAAAGAGCAGATGTTTCGAGACAGGAGGCCGAAAGTCTTTGAATTCAGGACACGGGAGTTAAAAAATGATTTTTTTTTTCTTTTGCCATGAACCGAGTTCAATTCTAGTACATTCGAAGAAAAAAAAGAACTGCAGTGATTTTGCTGCAATTCGTCATCTTATTCCGTGAAATTTTACGCGTAAAAAATGTCTAAATGCTTGACCGCCATTCACTTCAGATCAAACAAAGTTTATTTATTCCTCGGAGTTGGTTCTAAGAACTGCAGATTCCAATTTTATTTAAATAAAATCCAAACAAAATGGCGTTTTTTGGAATGAACTGGGAGACATGTACGTATTTGTATGGTTTGCGCCGTAGAATGTACGGATTTGGTATAAGATTACATGGGTGTACGGTTCGATTGTAAAATACATCTGACATTCCAACTACTACGGTTTTTCTTGTTTGTCCGGGTTCCATGACTCAACGAAAGTTAAACTCGAAGTTGTAAACAACTAGCCACTTCGTGGCTAGCCCGGCGTTGCCCGTGCCAGTGGCTTTTGTGGGGCAAGTGGTTTGCTTCGCAAACCAAATGGGAATTCGGTGTGACGTCACAATCTCTTGCGAAAATATACATATTTAATTGAAAAATTATTTATTAAAAGAAAGTCAAATGTATAATGGTAATGGTAATTTTAGTTAACGTCGTACTAGAGCAACACAACGGGCTATTGACGACGGTCCGGAATCAGTCCCTTAAGGGAAAGATTCGAGGACAACACCTCGTAATTTTGAACCACGGTCAGATGACGAAGCAACACCTGAGCTGGCACCCCACTCTCCAAACTTCCACGCCAACCCAACGTGAGGACTTTCGGCCACGACAGATTTAAGGTGCACCAGCCGCCTCTACACCATGCGTTTACAAACATCCATGCCCGGACCCGGATTCGAACCAGGAACCTTCCGATCCAGAGGCTAACACCTTAACCACTATACCGGTTGGTCGGCGTCAAATGTATAAGGTATCTTTCTGGTGTCAAATTTTCCGCAGATTTCAAATCCGTTGAAATTTTCTATCCATCCTTAACGATCCCGATTTTACAAAAATGAACTGAACAATACCATCCAAAATGTACCCCCCTCCCCTTCCGTCGCTGAAATCGTAAGAGAGTAGGAAATGTAATCTGTTTATTAAATTGAAATTCGGACGGTAATCCGTTTAAATCGTCAAATTTTCTTGGGCTCTTGAGTGACGACATATCGATAAAGCTGCTATTTTATTAACGAGAGACACGTCGACCCGATACCCCAAATTTTAAGACTTCGAGATAATTTCAAAACGTTGAGAACCACACTTACTAAATAATTTAAAACGCAATGCGTACTATCAGTGTTGGGCAAAGTTTCATGACTAAGGATTAAAATTTAGTGACTAAAACATCAACCGTGACCAATGATGGGTTTATTAGTTTCAGTCGTTTCCCGGCTACTAATGATTCGTTTAGTTTTAATAAAGTAATCATGACTAAAAATTATGATTGAAATTGTGCCTCCATTCAATATTCTGAATCCAATAAAAGTGATATGTGCCTGCGGAGTTTTGCAACAAAATACTTTTATTTATTCACACTTTAAAAAGGAAAATTACAATATTCTAAAAGGATGAGGCCTAAGAATTCACTAACACAGCAAAAACATAATTACAAGAAATGAATCTAACAAAAGATCTAATGTGTTGTTAAATAAATCTTCAATCGATTCGCATTTCGAGAAAATTGTGCAAATTGAGAGTTGGAGATATCGCCAAAGTAATTTTGTATGGTCTCACTTTAGAAATTTAATCAACGTATTGATACCAAACTAATAATTCAATGATTACTAACTAATTTTTCGATTTTGCTTAGCATTAACCATGATTGAAATTTTAGGTAAATAATAAACAACTTATTAAAAATTTGTTGATTGTGCTTTATTAGTGCATACTATAACTTAACATTAGTGTATAACAAAATGCGTTATCAAAGTTTATTACACCCAACACTGCACTTAACAAACAAGTGTGTGGTATACATTTAATTTTACTTTTACTCGTTTTTTTTAAGCAAGCAGAAACCATTCAACATCACCAAGGGCATTAACTGTAAATTGTGCCTTGAATTCCTCATCAATCGGGAAATTACGAGAGTGGGAATTAGCTCAGGTGTTGACCTCGTCACCTGACCGTGGTTAATTATGACGATGTCCTCGGATCCTTGCCTTCGGAATTGATCCCGGACCGTCGCCAAGTCCGTTGTGTTCCAGTGCGACGTAAACTCACTTACCACACCAATTGGAATAATATTATGTATATTTCTTGCTTGGCAATGTCTCGATTCGTGTGTTTAAATGTATAGTTCATGTAAAAGTTTAAAAAAAAGTGTGCAATTCCCTTGTTTGTCTGACTTTATTAGAAGCTGATAGCAATTACCGATATAATCCATTAAAAAGGTATATTCGTGCATTTTGATAAAATTAGTTATAATTATATAATTTTTATCATGAATCATTTGAGTAACTTGTTTGAGTGTTAATTATTTTATACACATTATAATTAGTTTAGGATCATATTGTTTTTTTTTTATGTCATTTGACCTGAAAGTTATCAATTGAATAACTATAGTACTAAACGTCTTTGTCACCTGATCCTGCATTGTATTTTGCTGAAAAAAACTTTAGACTCACTGTGACCTTTAGCAAGATTGACCTTAACTATTACTTAAACCATTGTTATCTCCATATTATAAAAGGAAGTGTTTGTCTGTTTTCCTTCTGTACGCAAAGTCCTGACAAATTACAGTTATGGGATTTGGCACACAGGTGATGCGAATTTTTTGCAATTTTTGGGTCGCGGCGAAATTTAAAATTCAATCTAGAACATAAAAAATAATTTAATGAAATTTAATTATAATTGAATGCAACAGCATAGAAGATCACATATTTAAAATTTAGTTTTTCTGTTTTCATTTTGCGCGGAGGTATGATTTTTCTGCAGACAATAAAAAACAAATAAACTTTCAACTGGAGTTATTTAGTTCTGTTTTCATTTTGCGCGGAGGTATGATTTTTCTGCAGACAATAAAAAACAAATAAACTTTCAACTGGAGTTATTTAGTTCTTTTTTCTATCTCCTAGACCGTTCAAGACGGAGTAAAAATTTCAACGGATTTGAGATCTGCGGTAAATTTTACTTCAGTTCTATACCTAAAAATATAAACAAATTACATTTCCTGCACTCTAACGATTTCAGCGAAGGAAAGCATAACAAATAAAAAAACATTTTAACTGGCATTGTTTAGTTCTTTTTTTTTTTTAAGAAATCGGGATCGTTGAAGGAAGATTGAAAATTTCAACGGATTGAAATCTGCGGAAAATTTTACACCAGATAGATACCTCATACATTTGATCGCAAACCAACACCACTGGCAACTCCGTTATGGCTGTTATCCAATAGGCTACAAATTCCCATTTGGTTTACGAATCAAACCAACACCACGGGCAACTCCATTATGGCTGTTATCCAATAGGCTACCAATTCGTTTGCGAGGCAAACCAAGCGGGAATCCGTGATGGCTGTTATCCAATAGGTTACGAATTCCTATTTGGTTTGCCAAGCGAACCAACACCACGTGCAACGCCGTTATGTCTGTTTTCCAATAGGCTGCGAATTCCCATTTGGTTTGCTTCGCAACTTTAATGTATTGAGATATTTATAAGTAGTTTTCTCACTTGAACCAACGTTTTCGACTTTATTGGAATTGTCACGAGCAAAGGCTGTGCTGGCCGCGCAGTGGGTAGTAGGTAACAAGAGCTGAATTCCCTCTACCCCCCAAAATGTTGTTTTCTGTTTTTTACATATCTTTGCAAATTGAAAATATATCAAACGCTTTTTTATATGTAGATGAAATAACAAATTTTTCATTTAACTGCTTATTAAATTTGCCTTTATAAAAGCATAACAAGTGAATTTCTAGAAAAAAGATAGACATTTTTGGATCCCAACCTTTGTAACGTCATTTCTAAACTCGAGTCCTTTGATTCCTATTGTAATACGTACCTGACTTTAAAGAGAAAATATGAGATAAAAACTCATCTGAACGTCTTCAAAGTGCAATATCCATATCATCAATAGGGAGGGGGAAAACTGTTGGCCTCCCACAGAAATGAAATTTATTATTTCCATCTTCTAATAATGCGGCAAACACAAAGCATTCTTTGCCTTCGCGGAAAGGTGATGTGCGTACATCAGAAAACGTTTAACTTCCGTCGAGTTTTAAATACTTCGCTTCGATCGTTGTCTGGCAAAATGCCAACATCGTAGGTCATGGCATTCATTCCGCGATTCCCGCGCTTTTCCCCTGTCGAACCTGTGATAAAATTGAATGCGAACTTAAACCAAACTCTTGATTCCTTTGTGAAGAACAGGCCGAAGTGTTGCGTTTTCCATCCTCAATTCTTCTGAAGATCCTGGATTTCTGATTTCTTGGAATTGTTTTTCCTCCGATAGGCAATCTTATCAAGGTTGTTTAAAAATAAGAATTTATCTGTGAAGGAATGCTCACTCGTTTTTCTCAATGTAACCGTTTAGGCGTGTGTGTTTGTGCTTTTAATTGAGCAATTCCGAGTTTCATTTTCAGAGGTAAAAAAGTAAGACAATCTCCTTAGGCCCCCAAATTTCATCGTTGGATCTCAGCGCCTCTATACATGCGGAATAAATATAATATGCAGGTATAATTTGACTAGCTATAAATTTAAAGCAACTCGGTCTCCGTTATTATGTTACATGGTCGCTTATTGAAGAGACAGGGTATGAGCACGAGGAATAAATGTTGCAAATATACAGATAATTTTAGTTCTGATGAAAAAAATAAAATTGTTCCATAAACAAACATACGCGTGAAGAAACAGAGAAATCTTTGCCTTCTCCAATCACACACACACACACATTTCTACATATCCAAGTATCCTCTACAAAGAAAGACTAAATGAAGATCAATAGAGAAATATTGTCATCCTGAAATCCTTTGTGGGTCTTCATATTTTTCTCGAATCCACGGAGGGGAACTTTTTATTTTTTACTATGTTCATGATTGAAAAGTACTGCCGTGCACAGCAATAGAGTGTCTTTAAAATCTGTAAAATTTGCGTCTGAAAATGTTCCAGTAAGGCCCGTGCACACATCCGGTTTTTCAACGTGCGACGCCGCTGCCGCAACGCAAGTGCGGTCTGAGATACATTAGATCCAATGGAGCAGTGCACACATGCCTCCAGCACCGCTGGGGCGACGCACGTCCAACTTGCGTGCAATTTGTACCGCAGTTCCGCACGGTCGCCGCACATGAGTTTCCGTTTTAAGTACCTTGTTTTCATAAACAAATCTAATATAAATAATAATTATTAAATGGTTGTATCCAGTAACGTCTATTTTGTTTCAAAATATAATTTTTTTACACCAAGTAAGCGAAATAAACCCGTTTCTTCGATAGAATATTTATCGCAAATGGCGCGAAATGAGTTCGTGCGTCATTTCACGGTTATGTGTGCATAGTTGGGCTTCGGTGCCACAGTGGCGCCGCACGTTGAAAAACAGGATGTGTGCACTGGGCCTAAAAAGTATATAATTTCATTTTTTTTTATCTAGCTTCATGGTACAATTATTAATGATAACTGATTGTTGGGATATAAATAACTTACATTCAGCTACATAGAAGACGAATAAAAAGTTATAATTGAAAAGTTGTAAACTTTTTACTGTCTCAAACTAATGATTTTCCGCTATCATTTCCGCCGGTTGGAAGAGTAACAGATTAGGAACCGGAGGGCTGCTAGTCGAATCCAACCAAAGACCGCCGTGTACGTTAAATCTGTCGTGGCTTTAAATGTCCCCACGTTGACTTGGGATGCTAGCTCAGGTGTGACCTTGTCATCTGACCGTGGTTCAAAGTTACGTGGTGTTGTCCTCGGTTCTCACCCTTCGGGTTTGATCTCAGACAGTCTCCAATAGCCCGTTGTGTTGCTTCAGTGCGACGTTAAGAAAAAGTACATACCTACCGCCATCATTCCCTGTCCTCTCTGATACCTTTTAAAATGATCTCATCCTATCCGTAGACCAAGATACTTCATCGAGTAGCGCTCAATTAATCTTTCTAGACATAGCCTAGACTTGTTCTTAGAAGTTGAGGCAATCGATTGCACCTATTGCACTCGCTTCACATACAAAGTAGATGTTTTTGAAGTTTAAATCACAACCTGTGATGCTCTTGTGTGTTGAGTACATCGTGTCTTCAAATGGAATTAATCGCATTACTCCCTAAATTCTTAATAGAAGTTAACCTTAATTGGTCTTAACTAGTTCTGTTTAATCTGCGTCAAACAGAATACGGATAATCGTGTCACCTAAAATGTTTAGTTATACAAACTAAGTTGACTTAAATTATTTTATGAATTTTCAAACGGTGTTTGTCTTTTTTACATTTGTAATAAGTTACACGAAGATTAATTCCTATTCAGCTTGGTTACAATTAGCATTTCGTAAACGCTCCCAATGGCTTTCACAGCATGAAATAAAAATGAATTTTTGCACTACGCCATACTTGGGAATTTCAAACATTGATGACACATTATAAATTTCTGTACGAATAATTTTATTAAGATCTGTATGTGGTAATTCTTTCGTACTCGTTACTGTTCGTTGAATGAACCAATTCGACCAATGAACAAGCGTTTGGCTCAGCTTGGCCAAATATGACCCTTGTGCTTTAAAACTCGACCAACTACCTCCACTTCCAACGGACTAACACAGTAACAGATGTTGCGATCGAAATCCCTACAACCCTCTTGCCGGCAAATATAGAATCCAGGCATACACATTTCCCGATATTTTGAGATTTCTTTATGTCACAAAAAATGATGAATATTTTAGTAAAAGTATGATCTGTCTGGATTTGGTTTTTCGCTCTCATTACCTGATACATCAGCTAGAAACACGAAACAGATCAAAACGCTATTTCGTATTTCATGGAGGGGGTGAAGATTTAGTGGAAGCTTATGGGCCGCAGGCCCTCTATCTCCCGGTGCTAAGGGAAAAATAATGGTACACAGGATATTTTTATTAGCAGAAATTAAAAGATTGAATAAATCATCGTATTTCAAGACACCTACGTCTTTTGGGCTACTTTTATAGCTTGTTTGGCGCCGAAATTTTGTATTGGCGCATTTGGGGACTACAAACGATATGCCATATTTCATCATTAGCAACCCCATCATACTTCTCAAAATCGAAATGCATAAACAAATTTCACATGGACATCCTTCATTGTATCTTTTCGTTCGTAAAATTGTTTTAAAGTATAAGTTGTACACAACTGAGTATAAAAGGAGTATTTTACACAGTTTGTGTATGAAAGTTTTTCTGAAAGCTAAATATTGAGGACTAGCGTTTTTGTTCGGTCACGTTCTTTCTGTTGATTTTTTTATTTTACCCGAAGTGACATTATTTGTTTTTTGAAAACTGTTCCAGCGCAACGTTTATGTGAAAGATTCTCATTGTATTCAAACTAATCGGGAAAACATTTCACGGTCATTACCCAATACGGAATGCATGCAAAAAGCACGTTCTACACAGAAAAACAATAGTGCCACCTTTTGTTTTAGCTTTACAAAAATGTTTTACAGAATTAGAACTAATCCTAAATTCAAATATTTTCCCCAAAGTTTTATTCTCTTTCTTTTCCACTAAAAGTCGAAGTAATTTTTATCATTCGCGTTGTCAGCAGAATTTTGCTTAACATTTTACTGGAGAACTTACGTTGGTGAATTCTGATTGATTTCTTCTCATAATAGATTTAGGCATTTTAAAAAATGAACAGAATTTTGATGAAAAAGTCGTTTATCAGAAATAATGCTATAATGTACATGTTACTAGGTTATGAAACATCTTAAAACAATATTTTACTCCGTGTTATTGTAGTAAAAATATTTTCATTCCTTTTTCAGGACGTGCTTCCAATTTTTAGTGCATTTTGTTAAATCGAAACCGCAAATAAAAAAGAGGCTGAGAAATCACCTAAAATGAAATTCTAGCATCGTGAAATAAGGGATTATTTTCTTTATTTCACCAGTGATAAAGAAAATTTCAATTCATTTTTTTAATTCAATCATTTTAAGTGATTTAAAACGCGAAAAAGAAATATAACTTATTTTTATTATATGCAAAATCTCTAACATTTCCCTCTAATTCACAAAAAAAATTTCACTTTCATACGCACGTAAGGACACTTGACAAGTCACTTTTCACGTCGCAGTAAAGCCATTAGCTCGTATTTTTCGCATTAGCCGATTACATTTCTCGTAAAATTTTATGTATACGTTGGTATGGAAATGCCTGTAGCCTAAATTTGAATGTCATCAGATCAGTGTATTTTCATTTATCAAAAATAGTGTTCCCTTAACAACATGGCATTATTGACAACATCAGGTATCCCAAGTTCTTGGTGAGACTCGATGCCCAGTTGCATCTCTGGCTGATGCCTATAACCCTGTGCTGAAAGATCTTGTACTTCGAAGTTTTTATTTAATTTTATTTTGATTTGGCCGGACATATGATTTTGCTGCTCTCAATAAACGATATGGGAGCCTCTTAGGCATGCGCAAATCATAAACAAACGTTCCTATAGAAAATGCAAAGATATTTATGTCAATAGCAAACCGAAAGTAGACATTAATAGAACGAATAAGGAACGTTTATTCGAACATAATGAAATAATATTATAAAAGCTGACGAAAATCTTAATCGTTTGTGTATTAATTACTTAGTATGCTCTTAAAGTATCAATGAAATTATTTAAAATTTGAAATAGCAAATTTGGTGAATCTTGGCTTTTTTGACAGCGCACCCGAAACGAAAATCCAATCCATCTTATTGAAATCAAAGTTTCCTTTTCTTAAGGAAATTAATAGCCGCTGTAGTTAAAATGTAATGGTGGACCTGAAGTTGCTTGACTCTAATTCTTATCCAGTCCCCCCTATTGACACCTATTTATTATCGTCCCTGTATGGATTGAAGAGTGGTATCGGGCTTAAAAGAGCCCACGAGATGCTTTTATGTCGTGATGTAGCATCTGTGCCTGTTTGGGTCTATAAAGTGGCGATCAAATTTACGCGTTTGCGAGTTTGAATACTGTTACTAATTCCCTTGGTCAAGGTATAACGCAGACCAAGTTTTAAAGATCATGTTTCCAAGTCGCTAAGCGACCAACTCCGCTTCACCCAGGAGCGGACACCGATACTTTCAAAGTATATGAAGAGTTAGTTGCTCCATTTGGGGAACATGGACAAATTGCAAAGTTTCTTATTTCTCTCACAAAAGTCATGTAATTTGTGTGCCCGCTTTTAAGTCTTGCTAGAGAAGTCGGGTGTCGTCTTGGTCTCCTGACACTTAAAAATCCCACGACGCCGAGTCCACTGGCACGAGAAATATAACTCTTATTATATAACCAGGAAATTTGCTTAGTCGGGATTAAAGCTCATGCGGGTCACGACAGAAACAAAGAAGCAGATAGATTAGCAGAAGAGGCAACAACAGCGGAATACATAGATGAAGGGGTGAAATGGCCCAAGAGCCATTGCAGAAGGGAAACCACTAACTGGCTACTTGGTGCGTGGCAGATTGAATGGGACGAAGCGGAAACAGGCAGGACGGTGCATGATGTATTTGCAAGAGTGTCACTAAAATCTACAAATTGGACCAGGGAAGAGACACTCTTCTTCACAGGGCATGGCCCATTTCCCATCCTACCAAACGAGGTTTAAGAAAATCAAGTCCGAAAACTGCTCCTGTGGTGAAATTGGCACACCTCTACATTATACCACAATTTGCCCCCCTCCCCAGCCTCATGGCATATGCGAACGCCTGCCGACCACCTTAAAATCGCATGGCTGAGGAACATTGCAAGTAACAAGGGCTACGGTATAAATGTAATCATGTATAAATGTAATGTGCTCTAACATTCTGGGTAGACTTATTACCTCGGTGGCATGCTCTACTCATCCAACCACACTTATTTAAACTAGTACAGTGTCTCACGACACTAGGCACGGGAGTGTGCGTTGATGTTAGTTAGTGTCTTGATCACCGAGTGGCACATCTTTCGGTGTGTATGGGTTTCACGAACCCGTGATATGTTATTTTCCCACTGGGTTTTACTGCCTCTTATAAACATGTAGAATGCCCAAGCGATCTCCCTCTACTTTCTCCTCTTCGGACCTCTTTTCTTTTCAGAATTACTTGACGCTGTCTGTCTTGTGTTGGACGCAGCCTAGTCAAATATGCGCCATAAAACCCAAAAACAACCCTTCATCGCCGCATCATGTTACTACTTAGCCTCTTAAGCGTCACAATTGAGCATTGTGCTCTTCGGTTGTGAAGTAAATTTCTTAGAATTCAGTTGAAACCGAATGTACGATTTCGATTTCATTGTAAGACCCTTCAGTCATTTCACTGTATCACGGAGTTAGCGGTAGAAGTAGACAAATATATTTTTTATCGTGTATTCTTCCAGGAATTTTGTTCTCCTGCGATATAGATGAACTTGAAATGAATTGACCGTCCACTAAGTGAGAAACAGGTCCCATCTCTGCGATGTTAAACATCTGCTTCCCTTTGAGCAATCACATCATGCAGACAGGTGTTCATATTCTTGTCTACAACGTGACTTAACTTGCCAAACACTCCGACTTTTACCCCAGTGAATTGAATTGGGCTTAAATTTTTAGTCGACTACTGTTGTGCTTTGATCTCGAAATATGTTGAAATAAGTTATAATTAGAATCTAGATGTGGATTCGACCTTTTTTTTAAACTATAATATTTGTGATCGATACCAGAAGGATACATACAGTAATGAGTAGACAATATAAAAAAACGGCTTAAAACATTGTTTATACGAGATCGAAATCCGTATCCTTTACTAATTAGAATCTACATTCTGTTCTACTGTGTATCTCCTTATTTCTGTGTTTGACTTTAATGCCAAGATGGTCTCAAAATATAAAATAAATAACGCATCTCTGTATTTATATTTAGAGTTAATTTAGTTTGAAAGATTTTTGAGGGTCCGTCATTAATTTTTTAAGTATAATTGTAGTAGCTAAGAACTGAATTCTTGCGAATCAATTTATAAAAGAGTGCTTGGAAGCATGACATGTTCAATGGGGAATATGGTTGGTTGGTTTGAGTTTTTATGGCACAAAAGCCATGTTTGGTTAAAGTGTATCAAATACTAGACAGAACTTAACTTATAAACGCACAAGAGAAGTTTTATTGAATCGGAAGAGAGACACATACCCAGAGTAAGTTAATGGAATCAAACTTGCTCTGCCTGCAACTCACAGGCAACGGAGAGGAATAATGAATATACAAATTATTTGGCTTTGACTTTTTCAACCAACTGGGCAATGTTATTTTTTCTCCTGGATCGTTGAACAAGTTAGTTAACCTTTTGTAACGGCCATAGTCTAAATTCTTTCTCGGCTCGATTCTTATAATTTTCAGGTTGCAATCGATGTACCGGCCGTTGTCTAAATTCTTTCTTGGCACGATCATGGTACAACTGCTGTACCGGCCGTATAGTCTAAAGGTTAAGAACATTTTAGTTTTGTTGACACAAGTTTGCGCTTCGAAAACATTTCTTAGTGATGTCATGTAGGAAACACACTGTTGCCCTTCTGATGAAATAGACGGATCATATGGACTGAGACGGTTTTGTAAGTTCTCAGAAGTGTAGATCACATGGACTTGGGAATCGATTTGAGCCAGTTGGTTACAGAAGCGCGAACGAATGTGTTTCATCTTACTTTCTAATTTATCCCACGTTAGGATTCGTGTTTTCGCCGAACAGATCTTCAAACCGAGCGACGAAAACATAAAACAGCGAGAACATGATCCATCCATTGCATTCGAAAGTCGAAGCTTCCGTCACAAAGAAATCTTTTCATGAATATCAGTGGACTGTTTTGTTCCCGCCTTTGTTTTTTTAACTATGTGCCCAGATACCCAAAGACCGACGAAGAATTTTCTGACAAACATATTTTATACGCATGTCGTGTTTCCGGCTGATATGACAAATGAGATGCGTAGAAGCTAAATTGTTACAGCACAAACACAATTTCAGTGGGGAAGGGAATATTTTAATACGACTTGATTGTCAACTGGAAAGTACATACCTCCTAGAAAACATCAAAACACCCGAAAACTTGAGTTGTTTTTGCAAAAAGTGTACGAATCCAGTTTTGATTCATGGAAAAATGTTTTATGTTTACGACAAATATTACCAAATGATATTCATAAATACCTCGTGCGATGCGGTCGAATTTTGAGAGACCATTTAAAGGAGGGGGAAATACCTATCAATTCTGCTACTTAATATTTATTGCTGTGTTCCTTCCCCCATCCAGTAATGTCATTTTGGAAGAGTTATTATCTGTCTCGTAACAGATCGATGAGTTTCAGAATCGGTTCGAACTGGTTTAATCGGTTTCGAGAAATTCCTCCGCACCATCCGACACAGGGAAGCTGGAACTTATCTCGTTCTCTCCTACTTTTGGATGGGGGCTTTTCGTCAATTGCGTCGAACGTCGTGTGGGCCGTTCGTCAATAAAATGAAATCCAATGCAGCTGTGATTATTGGAGAATAGTAATTTGCCATCGTGTCTTTCCATTTGGACCTTAGTTAGGCCCGGTGCACATAACCGGTTTTTCAACGTGCGGCGCCGCTGCGGCACCGAAGCCAACTATGCACACATACATAACTGTGAAATGACGCAAGTACTCATTTCGCGCCATTTGCGATGCATATTCTATCGAAGAAAACGTGTTTATTTCGCTTACTTGGTGTAAGAAACGTATATTTTGAAACAAAATAGAACGTTACCGGATACAACCATTTATTAATTATTATTTATATTCCATTTATTTATGAAAACAAGGTACTTCAGACCGGAGACGCATGTGCGGCGAGCTGCGGCGCCGTGGGGAACTGCGATACAAGTTGTACGTGCGTCGCCGGACGCATGTGTGCACTATTCCATTGGATCTAATGTATCTCAGACCGCATTTGCGTTGCCGCACATTGAAAAACCGGATGTGTGCACCGGGCCATAGGCTAATTTAGGAAATTAATTTTTATTTTGAATTGTTGATTGAAAGTGGTACAAAGATTTTCCGTCTCATCAATTAAATTTCAGTTAACAATCCTTAAACGAACTGTCCAATTAGAAAAGGAAATAATTTGGAATTTCGGTGTTTTTCATCTTTCTTTTTGGTGGTTTAACGTTCTATAAAATCCCAATTCCAGATCAGTTGGAGAGTTTTTTTCAAAATAACTATTCGATGTGTGTCGTACAATCATCAAAAGAGATTCCTGAATATCAAATTGCCATGAATTTTATTCTTGTGAAAATCTGAAGTGTGCGGTACTGTAATAGAAATTTCTTTCTTCGGGACACTTTTCCACGTATGATAATTCGTTAAAGATATTTCTGTTGTCTGGACTCACGCTAAGTAAATTCTTCTGAAGATAGCTAGTACATGACGTCTCCGCAGAAAGTATAGTTCCTATATTTTATACGTTAATAATGGTGCCACAATCCAAGGAATAGTTCTTAAAGAACATTACTTCTGAAGATTGGAAGTTCTGAAGTTCGATGGAGTGGTGTAGAAACACTAATGTAGAGTTCCGAATGGTCGACCCATAAGAAATCCTTATGTTACACGGAGTATGTACATATTTAATCTGGAAGGTTTTAAAATGCAAGAAATTCTAGATTCACACATATTTTATATCCTATGTAGCAGATCGAGCTACAATAGTGATTATACACACAGTTATCCTAGTTTTTATGCCTAAGTTAGTCGACCGTTGTGTTTCAGAAATTAGAAAATGTGATTTTCCCGCAGAAATAATTCATTTAATTAAATACAAAGGATTTGAGATGTCTATTTTTCGTATTTACTAATGAATAGAATATTGTTTTATTTATAGTTGTGATAAAAATGAATTGATATACGCTTAAATAACAGTTGACCTGTGGGGGAGGGCATACTTAGATATTTTTGTAGTTTTTATTAAAACTTTAAAATATAACATAAATAAAAAAAATTAAATGTTTAAAAAAAAAACAATTCTTTGTTTTTTCCCCCTTGAAACGCTGGTGGTTATTATTTCGTTTTGATCGTGTTAATTTTTATTTGATTTTTTTCTTGATAGTTTTTTATTTAATTTGAATATTTTTCCTCTTTACTTTAATATACTTTACAACTGTCAGAACTTTTCAGCACCGCAAGTCCTGATCTCTAGTAGCAAAAACTGACCGGCAACAATTCAAACCAGATATCATTAGGATACTTCAGTGATTTAATACTTGATGCCACTATTTTAGCGAAATTATTTCATTGCTGTTTAAATAACACTTACCTTTATTCTGAAGTCCCGAAAAGGGATGAATTAAATTTGCAGTGTTATCCATATATTTGGTAGACATTAGTATTGTCAAATGCCAATTTCAGGTCAAAAAACTTTTGATGTAAAATCCTGGATACATAAAAGGTTGCTGTATTTACTGTGAGACAACACTTGGAGATTATTTTTTAATGAAGCTATAAGCACATACACAAGGTATAATTTTATTTAACACACAAGGATTTGTCATCGATATATCCTTTTTCTTAAATCGAGCAATTAAATTTTCTGAGTTGGCAACGCACGTTTAACTTCCCACTTCTCGTGCCAAGATGTAGTCGTTCGTGATATTCCCGATTAATTTTAGAAGAGTAACTCTTTCGTTTTTCTTGCTCCACCTGGGTAAGATGCGGTCCAAACACAAACAAACGACTAGTTATGCGACCTCATTTGGTTTATTTATAGCTTTGATATCCGTCCAACTCTTCAAACACAACCGATTTGCTTAGATTTGTAAATAAATAACCATTAGGCGGAATTAAATGGCTTTTGTGTTGTGCATCACTTGAAATGCTCTTTCCTTTAAAGGATGTGTTTATGATTGCTGTCGCGACATTCTCATATCCTTTGATATACACCAAATCACACGAAAATGAACTGAATGAAGCTTCTAGTATTAGATATCAAGCTCTACTATTATTAAAGGAAGTGTGTGTGTTTCTGTTCGGCGTGTCCTGACGAATCTATGGCACTTACAACAATGAAGTTTTGCACAGAGGTAGTCCTAATTTGTTTCAATTTTCGTGTCCAGCCCGAATTGTAAAATTTAATCTAGAACATTTAAAAATTAATTTAATGACATATTTTTTTATATTTGGTTTACTAAGATTAGCAACAGTCTTTTGTTTACTTACTCTTGCAGCTAGAGCTTCAAATCGGCCATGGATAAGATCAGCTCTGAATTGAAAATGGTAATCTTAGCAGAAAAACCCCCAAAAGAATTTTAAATTTAAAGTAGAATTTATTATCATATTTTTGTATTATTTGGTTTCCTAAAAATGTCAACAGTCTTCAAATGGACTTAAATGTGCTCCCACCATTCTCGGATTTGGATTATTTGTGCAAACTAAGAACATTTCTTCGATGCTGTTCTACGCTCACTGGATGATGATGCGCTCTTCGAATTTCAACGTTTTACTGAGAAGTAAAGACCTGTTCCATCAATTTATCGTCGACATGTATTCCAAGATTGAATCGGAAAGGCTGTTGTACATATGACTGAATCGGAGGACTCTGAGATTGGAACAGTGTGCACATTTGAGGGATGCGTTGATGAACGATGGAAATGTTGCTATGCGAAAACCGAAGTACACAGAAATCGCTAAACTTCCAAAAAGGTATCCAAACCAAAAGTTAAAGTTTATGCTTTTGTAAGTTTATTCGTTGCATAAATTATCAAAATTAAATATAGCTATACTTTCTAAAAGACATCCAAACACAGAAGCAAATTAAAATTGCATAAAAGATCAACCAAATCCAAGAATGGCGAGCTGTTCACCATGTGGGTTTTGTCTGCTAAGATGACGACTTTCAATTCAGGGCTTATCTTATCCATGGGCGATTTGAAGCTCTGGATGTACAAGTAAGTAAACCAACTAAAAATGGAATAAATATAGCTAAACTTTAAAAAAGGTATCCAAACCAAAAGTTAAAAGTTCATACTTTTGTAAGTTTATACAAATTACATATATTATCAAAATTAAATATCGCTGTACAGCATTTCGCAAAACGGTCTTTTTTAATTATGGCGCTTTTTCGATTTACGGCCAAAAAAATGCTGTTTATGCTTCTGCTTAGTTTCAGCTTCTCCCTTTAGGCTGCACTGCTACATTTTGCCTGACGAAAATATGAGGAACGCTTGGCACAACATTGTCATCATTTTACTGCGTTGTCGCTTTAGTGTAGTTAGACCAACACCGACTCTATACACAGAAGTTTTTTTATTACTAGAGGCTCCGCCATCTGCTCGCTATCGCACGTCAAGCCCCATTCTCCAAGAAATTGTGACGTCACACCGATTAAATCTATTCGCAATTCGAATTTAGCTGCATTTCACAATTACGAGGCTGTCACCGCGTTGCCCGTGATGTTGGTTTGCGAAGCAAACCAAATGGGAATGCGTAGCAAACACCGGTAGATGTATCCTCAAATGTCTTCGGCGTGGTGAGAGTTTGTTGAATGGGATATCAGCTCAGGTGTTGACCTTATCATCTGACCGTAGTTCAAAATTAAGATCTATTGTCGTCGAATATTTTCGAGATTAATCCCGGACCGTCACCCATATCCCTTTATGTTGCTCCACTGCGACGTTAATACAACTATCTACCACGCAAATTAAGTTATCCAAACACGTTAAAAGTGTCATTTTTGACCAAAAATTCCAAAAAGCGGTTTTGATTTAATTTAATAGAGAATTTGACTTTCCAAAAGACAGCTTGATTTTTTTTCTCCAACTAGGGGGCTCCGCCCCCTGCTCGCTTACGCTCGCCAACCCCCGGGGATTGCTGCGCAATCCCATTTGGTTTGCTTCGCAAACCAACACTCCTGTCACAGAGTGAAACTATCTGAATAATTCGTATTATGCTGATTTCACTTTCCGGTTCATGACGTCACAGCGAGGGCTTCGCTGCGTCTCGCTTACGCTCGCCGACACCGGGGATTGCTACGCAATCCGTTTGGTTTGCTTACTCAAACCAATACTTCTTTCGCAAGTGATTTAACTTTTTTTTGCTTTAACACTTAATGCACCCTAAACTAATAGCCGTATCAGTAAAAAATCTTCTGCATCTTGTTCCCTGAACAACTTTAAGTAAACATTGTTAATATCCAAACTTTACTCTGTACTTTGTCGGTAAACTGTCTTGAGAACAGAGGGGAAAAAGCGAGCCTTTTTCCTCGCCAAATAAAAAGAAATCGTTTTTATGGCAATTGTTGCTACGATAAATTTGATATCTGGCAAACCCGATAGTCAAAAGTGTAACCCACTACTGCTTTCGGAAGCAGCAATGCGAACTGAAAAATACGAAATTTGTGTCACCAACTTTTGATTGCATCGAATTTATTTATGAACCAATTTTAAAAATAATTGTACCGTAAGAAAGAGTATATTCTGAGGTATACTGCAATATTTTTAAAATTAAAAACTAACAGTAATACTATACAGATATGACCATTTTAGTTTTGTATCGGAAGTTACGATCTGAAAGTTCCGAAAATTGTATGACCAACTTTTAATTGCATCGATTTTATTTATTAACCAATTTGAAAAATAACTGTACCATAAGAAAGAGTGTAATGTAATGTATTCAGTGATGTTTTCAAATTTAAAAAATAATGGCTTTTGCCGTAGACAAAACGGTTTTAACAATAAGTAGCGAAAATATCCAAAGATTCCGAATTTTGTATGACGAACTTTTGATCGCATCCAATTTAATTATTAACCGATTTCAAAAATAATAGTACGGTAAGAAAGAGTATATTCTGAGGTATACTGCTATATTTTAAAAATTAAAAACTAATAGTAATGAGATATAGATATGGCAGTTTAAAAAAAAAGTAACAAAAATGTCCCGATTTTTCCTGAATTTCAAAAAAATATTATCAAGAACCAAATTTAAATTTCCAAAAAAACTCGACGAGCTGCAAAAATTTACGTTGAGAGGTACTCTTAAAAAAAAACTCACGACTGAAGACTGAAATTTTGAATGTGTTTTGCTCACTCGCGGAAGAAATTTCACTTCTTCAACTTTAACACTTAATAAAACCTAAACTAATAGCCGCATCGGAAAAAAATCTTAATAATTATCCAGGGAATACGATGAAGAACAAAGCATGTTAATTTCATATTTTTCCGATCAGTACTTTCTCGGGAAACCGTCTAAGAATGGAGCTAAACAACAAAAATTTCAATTCTTCGGCGGCGGCGGCGGCGGCGGCGGTAACTTTTTTTTAATATAGAGAGATTTCAGTAAGTTGCAGAGATATTAAGATTTTAATCAAGGCGGGGAAATCTTAAGTAGGTATGGAAAACATCGGAAATGACCGTTAAAAGACCAAAAACCACTTCTTTTGCAAATATAATTTTAAAAAGGTTTCTCAACTGTTTAAATTGTTTCTCTTTTGAAAATAATGAGAACATTTTTAAAAAGAGGTGAAGAACAAAATTGTTTACGCTAACAGTAAATTCAAGAGAGAACAGACGATACATTTTAAACTATGTTTTACTCTACATTAATTTTTATGCATTATTTCTTCACTACAAATATTATAACACAATTAAAATTTATTGATGGATTCTCGTAAGACTTGGAGAACTTGTTCTTAATGATGTTGTCTAGGGAATGAACTAGAATAATTATGCTGAGTTGGAAAAGTTTTTAAAATGTAGCCCTTTATTTGAGAAATAGGACTATAAAACTATCAAAATTCTTGTATTTATTTTTCGATCGCTTGTAAAATTTTTGTTTATTTAAATATCCCTTTTGATTCTAGATCATTCCCTAGAAATATTATTGTAGTAGCATCATTTTTTAATTGGTTGAATAGATTTTCATGTAGCACATTTGAAGTTTTTGACAAATTTCTTTAAAATTTCGTACATAATTATAATTTTTACAGAATTATTCATATGTATTTTAAATATTTAAACCCAATGCTATTGTTTAATAACACTGAACTTAAAAATATCATTAAGATGTTTCTATAACTACATTGAAACAAAAAGGGTCTCGAACGTGACCTTAAGTCTGTATTACCTTACCTTAAGTCTGTATTTTCGCAATGTTTCTATTTTCTATTGACTTTCTTGATTTCCCTTGTTTGTTCAACACAATTACTACTGTGGTTTCAGAGAGTCTGGCCAGCATAAATCGTTCTGCAAGCCTCTTTGACAAAGTGTGATTTGTCCGTGGGTCACATTTTTTTTTTTTTTAGAGAAATTACAGAAAATTGATTTTTATTTCATTCACCCATTTTACACAGTTGTCAATGGTATGTTCGCTTTTCTTTGTGAATTCTAATTTTCAGATAAACTTCAGTAATAGTAATACTTCCCTCCAACCCTTCGTTAATCGATTTGAAGAACTAAACACTGATAAATTTAAAACAAAATGGCTATAGCAGAAAAATATACTTTTCGGCCTCAGCTAATCCTTTGTTTCGTTTCAAAATTGCATTTTCATGAGAATCAACACCTGACTACTGTTTCAAAATAAAACAAATAAGTACTAGTCTTTGTTCCATACTTCTACACCTCTCACGGGCACATCTTGAAGTGTGTACCGTCTTCACTAACCCTAGGTACCCTAGGGATCAATTTATTCTTTTCTTTGGGGTTTACTGATGGTAAACATGAGGGGGGGGGTCGTGACCCCAGGACGCTCAATCGATCTTTCTCTAATTTTTCCTCGTCATCTTTTTCATAATTACTTGAAAATATATGTATTGTGTTTGGCGCAGCTTACCCAAATGTCGTCCTTGTGCCATGGAACCCAAACGAATCATGCTTTTACGAGATAGCAATAAGTTTAAAAGTAAAATAGGATTAGGTGTGGCTGGTTGTCTCCGGGTTTTATGGCGCACGGGCCAATCCAACTGCGTCAAACTCAAGACAGACAACGCAACGAGGGAGGAAGGAAAAGCAAAATGGTAAGCGATGGTAAAAATAAAAGGGAGGAAAGATCACTCGAGTACCTTGGGATTGTGATGCCCGTTTACACCGAAAGAGTCCCTGAGGGAGTTTAGCTTTGATATTTGGAATTTAGTATAGCTTAAGTATGTACTATACTGTTCTGTATTCAAAAATGAGGTTTGTTTTGTCACTCGTTCATGTTTATTACACGAGGTAAAACGTAACATTTTGAGCTAAATTTAAGTAATTTCCTCTGCAAATAAGACATGATTCCAATACGTTTCGGTCTTATTTATCAACCATTTTAATTAATTTTTAAGTAAAACGTAAAATTTTAAGCTGAAAACTACGCTATGTACTTCCGTTCTGTATTTGAAAATGAGGTTTGTTTTGTCACTCGTTCATATTTATTACACGAGAACATATTTGACCCGAGACCAAGCAAAGACGCTAAAATGGTCGCTAAAGATCAGGGTTGGCTGGGTTGGACCCAATGGGTTTTTTCAAAAAAGCCCATTTGAAAAAAAACCACAATTCTGTAAAAATTTAAGGTTTTTTCCAAAAAAAATCTCAATTGTGCCCACATTTTAAAAATATAAGCAAAAGTTTCAGTGATTAAAAATACACACAAAATTGTATTGTATTTCTTAATTTTTTTTTAACAGAATTGACAACTTTTATAGAAGATTTATTCAAACTACACAAGTTTTGTACACATATATTATCTATAACAAGCCACCATTCTTGAGTGTCATTGTCTCTTCAGGTAACGCTGAACTTTGACCAGTTTTCCTGCTTTCTCTGCCCCTAGTCTATTTCCCAACTTTGTCCATATGTTGCCATATGTAGTGAACAAACGTTCAATGGATGTTAAAGGAGTTGAGCGAAAAACCTACATAATCCTTCGGGCAACTTCCCAAATTTCTGTGTGTTACGCTCCATTAGGAACTACCACTTCGAAGGATTACTTTTGTACAAGTTCAAAACATCTACATTGAAAATGTTTTGGGGAAACAACTCACTGTCTTTGATTTTGAAGGCTGAGACACCTGGCATATATTTAGGTTTCACAGATTGCAACCAAGTTTCCCCCTGCATCGCTTGCTCTGCTGACAATCTGTTGCATGATGATGGGTCCATTATATTAGCCAGGTTAAAAAAAATGGTTGCATTGCTTTATCCATCATTTGTTGTATCTGTTGCTTATATGGCAACAATGCAATACTCATGGTGAGGTCAATCCAGACCTCCACAGCTGTTGAGAAGTTTGCCGAATCCGCCTGCAACCTATCTAAAGCTACAGAAACTTTTCTTAGTTGCTTATGTAACGCTGAACTTTTGCGGTACAGCTCAACATTACTTACAATTCTTCCAATATTCGAGTAGACTCGCTGTTCATTTTCATTAATAGTTTCAACATATTTGTGAAAAGTTTTTGATGAAAGTGCTAACGGGGGCATTCAATTTGCGAATTCCGACGTGTATCATTTGGAATTTGAGGCATGAATCCACCCTTTTCCTTTAATAATCCATGACAGACGTTGTGGTTGCAAAAGTATTTATTTACCTCCACCATATATGTAAGGACACTTTTATAAAAAAAATGTTCCAAAACAGTTTGGACAAAAAATTTATTTTTAAACTTCTATTTGGGCATAAGTATATTTCTTCAAAGAAAAGAGAAGTTTTAGTGGTTTTTTTTTTCAAACACAAATTTTTTTTCTAAAAAAACCGGGTTTAAAAAAAACTGACTTTTCTGAAACAACCCGAAAAACCCAGGTAGATTGGGCCTTAAAAAAAAAAAAAAAAAGGATTTTTTGCCAACCCTGCTAAAGATAGAATAAAGTAATGTATCCCTCTGAATATCAGTCAGTTGACATTCCATTAGTGATATAATCGAATCATCTGGGTTCCACGTAACATAGGATAGGCCCCGTCTCTTCTCATGGTGTTCGTACTAAACTTGAGCTGAAGTCTCCCGATTAGCAGTCTACGGAGTCTAGGTTGGTTACTAACGCAGGAATGAAATCTTTCAATATCCGCATTTTTTCCTTTTCAATTCAGATATTTTCCCCAAAAAAATCCCTTGTATGATTCTGTTTTCCCTGATGTGTGCAGGGGTGCCTTTTTGCACTTTTGTTGCCTTTGCATTGCCTTTTTGCTACTATTCATTCAACCTTGGCGACTAGGTTTCTTTTTAACCAAAATCGTCGCAGAAGTTTCTGTTCTTTAAACTTTGTTGACATTTTTGAAAATTCATCAAAGGTCAATGAAAATTTTGTATTGTTTTGACTAATGGTGGACGGGAAAATATTAGAGCGAAAATTTTCAGACGGACGTCAATGTCGGAAGTTTGGTACCAGGCCGTGATAACCACGGAAGAAAAACATCGAAATCTGTGGTTGTCAGTTTATCCTGAAACCTTTAAGGAACTATCAAGTTTTTTTAATTGATAAACATTCAATTTCTGGGTGAGATCTTCAACGTCTGTCTCATGCTTAATCCGCATATTTTGTGCTTGAGCCGATTAATTTTGTGTTTGAGCAACTAAAATAGGGTTTAAGACGATACTTTTTTTGATACTATTTAAAAATATGTATGCTATTAATGCTACTTAATTAATAAATGCTTTGGACGTGACATCTCTGTGTGTGCCAGAACAGGGTAGGGTTTTATTTTTTCCTACAATCACAATTATCGTTATTGAGGTTTCCTGAACGAATATTGAACGAATAACGAATGAATACCAGGGTGTTTCTTTATTGGCTAAGGAAACGTTGAAAACAACGTATGAAACAGATGACAATATTTCTAAACCCCTTAAGCGTCACGCGGTTGCTTCTCTGTCGACATGACATCTCCACCCCTGTTTTCCCCATCAAGTAGAAGTCGGATGGAGGAACAGAGTATTACAATTCACTGCATTGTCCAAACTGTCTTGATTAAATATGCCAGGAAGTTATCGCTTTTTAAGGGAGACCTTGATTTTACTTGGTTCACACATATTTAATATTGAGTTTTCCATACTGAATTTTGGTTTTCGTGTCATACTTAAAATTTTTATCGAAATTTAATATCAGTGTGTTCTGAATTGACGAAATGTGCTCCAAAACTCATTTCTGCCTGTCTACCACAAGATATAGTCTGCTCCTGTCTGTTTCCATAGAAACGGACCTTATCTTATTTTTTATAGGGGTTGCTTGAAGAAATTTTTTCAAGTTTGTCAATTGATTCACTTGATGACAAATTGAAAATGTATTTCTTAAGATTTTTACCTGTCGACGAGAATTTATGCTAATAAATTATCTATTTATGCCGTCAACATACGGTTTAATGCAGAAATTCATTAACTGACAAATTTTTTTACCGTTCAGACATTTGAAGACTAATTGTTAGTTTTTAGGTTACAAATAAAAATTCTAAACATTTTGGTATCGTTATATTTTTGTTCAAAGATTAAAATGTGACAATATAGTCATAAACATCGGAAAAACAAGTATTTGGTGTCAGATAAATGCACTTCTGCTCCAAGCCGTCGTTATATGGAGAAAATGACAAACAAAAAAAAATAATAATAATATAAAACGTTGAATAAACAGATATGATATTTTAAAAATCAATTTTTAAATTTTATCTATTTAAATACGCTTTTTGCATACAAATTATATATCTTATTTATTTTGAATTGCAAATTCATCAATCTCATTTCGAACATTTTGCAGAAAGACAAAAGATTCATAAATCAACCTTTCACACTGAACACACACATCAATCAGCGAAATGAAAAATATTGGTACGTTCTTGTCACAGCTTTATTTGTTGAGTTTATTCTTTTTCATACAAAAAAATGATAGTTGTGCATTGTATGCCATAAAAATAACTTGGTTTCAACTTTCTTAGAGCATTTTAACAAAAAATTCTGTCTAGAAACTCGAATTTAAATCACCAAATAAAAAAAAAATTGTAAATCTATGATTGGAAAATTTGTTTCTGTTCAAAATTCTAGAATGTTTTCGTGCAAGTGTGCTTTGTTTTAAATGAGAGGAGATTGATTGGGAGGAGTTATAAAATTATAAAAAGAAATGGGGAACGCCACGCTCCCGCCCCTTGCTCATGAAATGCTCTATTTAAATGCTGGAAGACTTAATTTTCATCCCACCGGAAATAGTTCACTTTTTAACTGAGAGATTCCCGATTGGACGAAGGACGCTTTGTTTCTTATGCCAAAAGCCCACTGACCTACTTTCAATTTATTGGATTTTGCCACTAGAGGGAGACGGGTTGCCATTTCTGACTGAAAGTTGTAAACAATATCATGGCCGACGGCGTTCTCCACTGGGTTGCCAACACGGTGTGCGTATCGCATGTCTGCTTTCGTTTTTCGCACATGGACGCGTTTCTCCTTCACCATTTGGGTGATTGGCGAATGAGGATGGAAGTAAATTTGTACGTGCGACTGGCTCAATAAGTAACACCTGTAAACGGCGAAGAATTGTTCTTCGTTTTGATATAATCCGCACAAGATATGTTTCGCATAATTTTAATGTCGGATCAAGCATTCGAGTGCGCGTTCGTTTTTACTCATCTCATTAGATGGAGAAAAGCGGTTTTCATGGAGTAATTTGCAACATGCTCTATTTTACGTTTCTCTGAATTCGAAAAAGATTTTCTATCACTAATAAAACGTTAATTTCACCTATGATTATCAATAGAACAACAGCTTTTCCGAAGACAAGAGGGAATCTTGTAAATCACAATACTCGAATTCATAATGCTTGTGATCCTCAGGTATGTGTGGATTGACCGATATTTAGAGCCTGAGCAAAAATTCAGACCTGTGTTTGAGAGCTTTTTTTTTGCACGATTGACAAATAAAGATAAAAACTTCATTTGTTTCATTATTTAAATCAGGTCAGGTGCGAGGAGAGAATCAAGAGACACGAATTCTTAGGGGCCAAAATAGAAATGGTCTTAGCTTCCTTTAATATTTCGTCATGTTGGGGTCTGGCAAATATGTATTTTTATGGGTAGTGGGAAATGTATAAACATAAATACATACTTCCATATTATGTTGTTCCGGAAGAGCTACAAGTGTTCGTCCGAGTGGAACTTATCAATTTATTCAGAAAAGGGAAACTAAAAATAGAGTTCATGATATTAATATTTTTATAATATGTGAAAAACTTAAATGGAATTGAAAGTGGGATTAATAGCAGCGTTTTATCGAACTTTTAAATAACGACACTCGTATATAGAAGAGGTGTATCTTGAAAATTTCTCTCAATTTCAGTGACTCTTAATTTTTAAAAGTTTTGTTCTAAATTTTACTGTGAATAAAAATTATTTTTATTTTATTTCAACAAAGTTAGTAAGAACCACTAAGAAGTCTGAAATTCCATTAAAAATATTTTGATAGGGTTTAAAATTTCCCATGCTAGAGCATATTAGTGCATCTACATAACCTCATTATGGCAAAAATTAAAATATTGATTCGTCTGCAGTTTTTTAAAAATATATTTTAAAGCATTACTGGATGATAATGTTCGTTCATAATTTACCGTATGTTTTTTTTTTTCAATATGACCTCGGCAGAACTTACTTTTTTAAGTAACTGTATGGAATGTCAATTTATCTGTGTTTTGAATCATGAACTGCCTGCGGTTTCTTAGCTTTTCACTTTGTTTTCTTTTAAAAATAAAGTCAGTTGTATTAATTTATTGGTATTGGCTGGAAATACACTTTTCTATGCTATTTTTACTGAGCATCTCACTTTTGGGCCTTGTTATTGTTTTAAGATAAATTGTTTCAATTGAAAACGTAC
The DNA here is from genome assembly GCA_947359465.1 of Metellina segmentata. Lineage (NCBI taxonomy): Eukaryota > Metazoa > Arthropoda > Arachnida > Araneae > Tetragnathidae > Metellina > Metellina segmentata. The sequence goes on from OX375878.1 coordinate 72,261,738, forward strand.
TGAAGTAAAATGTTTCCTTCAAAATATTTTTAAGTTGATTTTTGTATGGGGTTTCCAACTTTCTATCTCAGAATTCAAGTAATAGTAATCGCTGTTTTTTGTTGTTGTATTTATTTGAAAAATAGCGTACTTTTTAACTTCAAAAGTGTTAGCTATCAATATTTGCCGCATTATAATTCATTTAAGGTTTCAAGCAAGTAATTTAACAATAACGTTTAGGTTTCAAAAATTTCGTTCAGTAGATGTCCGAAATTTTTAGTTTTGTGTTCGTATTTTATTAGTCATCCAATTGTATGTATGCTTTTGAATTTCTTTCAAGATACTTCTATATTTGTTATTTAATTCTGAGACAGCTTTTCATTTTACTAATACTAATTGTACTTCTCTCTTTCAGTATGCCTCGATGTAGATATTCGTAATTCTGTGTCTTTGTTCAATAAGCTGGAAAACTGTTCTGTGGTGGAAGGCTCAGTGCAAATTCTTCTCATTGACAATGCTGAGAGTAAGGACTTTGAAAATATGACTTTTCCAAAGCTCAAGGAAATTACGGGTTATCTCCTTTTGTACAGAGTTCAAGGCCTCCAATCATTATCTAAACTTTTTCCAAATCTTGCTGTCATCCGAGGAGATGTACTCTTTCATAACTATGCACTTGTCATCTATGAGTTGCGTGCCATATTGGATGTTGGACTCATCAGTTTAACGACGATATTACGTGGATCTGTTCGCATTGAAAAGAATCCTCACCTGTGCTATGTAGATACCATTGATTGGGATATAGTAGCAAAGGCTGGTCGTGGTGGTCATTTCATTAAAGACAACAAAGCTCATACACAGTGTCCGAACACATGTCCCGATTTCGACTGTCCAAAAAGCAGCAATTCCAAATCTCATACTCAACAAAAGCTTTGTTGGAATTCTCATGTATGTCAGAAAGGTGAGTACTAGTAATTGTTGGAATTGATTTTACTGCAATGCTATGCAGATTGATATTGAAGTTCTATGAAATGTTTTATTATGATTTTGTGTGGAATATTCAAGAGAAGGTAATGTCTAATGAAGATTGTTGCCCCATGTACCATATCAGACAGCATCATAAGAGGACTACAATCAATTAGGTAACAAGGATTGGCAGGTAAAGATAATTATTCTGGATTACTTTGTACCCAATTGCATGCTTTGGAGCAGCTTGTCCGATTTTGAACCTTGTGTCATAAAACCCAAACATCCAAATCTGATTGCACTTTTAATATAGTATTCAATAATAATATTGTTCATTTCTAGACTATCTTATTCAAGACTCTCTGAAAAACCAGTGTCAAGGTCGTGAAACCATGACATAACAATATTTTTAACTTGACATACTGTGTTGAATGTATCTTGCATGCAACTTACACACTTTCTTTTTGGACTTGCATGAATTTTGGGGCATTAAATTTTTTAAGATTATCATTTATCGGAAGGACAAAAAACTTATTCAAAATGACTTGTAAATTCATAAGCGTTTTTGACGATGAGATGAGTTACCTTTTCTTAGATGACTTGCATTAGCAACCTCTCTTTTGAATAGCTGACTGGTGTCCATGTATCGATTTCACTGTTAAAATTATAGTGTATTTTTGAAAACGTTGAAATACTTCAAATTTCATTGTGCTGAATATGAATTAAATTATTGATATTTGTGGAACTCAATGTCCTAAAAAACATAAAACATTTAAGATATTTAGTACATTAAAAGATATGGGATTTTTATGTGTAATTGTATTTTTAATTACAAACTTTAAAATGTTAGAAAACTGCATTTGAAATTAAATGTTTTGTTAACTACATTCCTGCTGACTTTTACTGAATGTCAATATCTAGAGATTCTATAAGGCATGCATGGAATTATGGCAGTGTTCTCACAGGCCATAAACTGTTTCATTTTGCTGTTAAGAAACTGTTTTTGTCTAAATTGTTTTTTAATCATTATTTTTCTCCACTTATTAACAAATGCATAAATTAATATAATGCCATTGAAATTATTTCCTTAATTAAATTTTTATTTATTTATAAGTTTTAATTATGACAAGTTTATATTTATAGAGTAATCTTTATTGCTAACTTGGCTGTGGTCATAATATAACATGTTATAATTTGTTTGTAAAAACGAATTTATATAAAATGTTATTGCAAAAACAATTTGACGATGTGATGACAGTAGGTACTTCATGAAAAAATTAACAATATTTTAAGCTTTTCAATTTTCTTAAGATATTGTATTGCATAATTATTATTATTTGTTATGCTATTCGATCTATTGCTGCTTTTATAATGTTAGAAACACAGTATTAAAAGCAAAATGCTCTTAATTGAAATTAATAATTTATGAAATCATACGAATTTAATGTAATAATGAAATTCTATGCAATCAGATGCACTTTCATGAACATGTTTCTATTTTATGTAAGGAAATTACAAAGAAGGCATTTTTTAAGTTCCAAGAACCCAAGTTAAAAATTAAACTGAAAGCATTTCTGACCAAAAAATTTCTAATTTTATAATTAAAACATAAAATAATCTATCACAGAAATGAAACGATATGGATTTAATGTGTCATGTCAGTACAATGCACTTTAAATGTTGTGTTGCACAGTTCCACTAAATCGATTGAGTTTGAGGAAGATGAGCCTGCTCATGTTTTAAGAATTCACCACCCTGGGAAAGGTTTCACTTCCAGAAAGAGGACTTATTTCAACTCCAGATCACTTTTTGAAGATTTGTCTCTTTTGAAAGCTGAATTGTAGTTTGAAGCATCTACAGAAGAACATTTCGGAACAGTATTCACAGTTCCACCTTACTTCAAAAGATGGTTGAATTAATTCCTTGATATCTTATCTGAGATGTATTCTCGAAACTCAAAAACGATATTTGAGAATATCATTTTCTGCACTATCTATAGTTTCTCCATGTGTCAGTTCAAATCATCTATACCCTATGAGTCTGTTCTTCCATCACATAACACTATATATATAGGCATCTTTTAAACATCTTTGAAGAGTTTCTAAACTCTGTTAAGTACTGCTTTGTAGAAAAATTTGCTCTGACTTTAGAAGGCTGATTTATGATATGATATGCTTTTTATGAAGATCATATGACAAAATTCGAATACAGTCGAGACCAAATGACAAAATTTAAGTACAGTCAAGACCAAATGACAAAATTTGTGAATCACTAGTATTACCTCTTACTTTGAGAGACACCACTCTTTCTCTGAAACAATACATGTCTACTCCTGTAACACCAACCTGTGACCTCAAGTTCAAATGCTACATTGTAGATTCATATGGCAAATTTACTGACAATAAATGTACATATGAGATTATTACAAAGTATTCAAGTCATTATGTTGACAATATGTAGATTGGATGAAATCGTTCCCTTCTTATTTCCTTCGTTTTCAGACTAAGTTTGCCAAGTTCAAAGACAGAGTCAGTTTTATTATGTATTTGCTTTTCATATTCTTAAAATTTCAAACAATTTTTATTATGTTAAATACCTTAAGGATACAAGTACCCATAGATACCAAAACAAAACTTTTCTAAACTACTTCAATTTTAGAAACAATTTCAGTTGTAAAATTTGTTGTACTAGAAAGATTATTATCAATAAAAAAACTTAAAAGTTGTGTCATACATGTACAGTAGAACTCCAATTATCCGAACTCTGACTGTCCGAATCGCTATCATAATTTCAGAAGAAAAAAAATTAAGACGGAAACGTACTGCGATTCGCAAAATAATGAATCTGTCTACGCGCGCTATTGTCTTTCTCTCCACTATGTTCAGCAAGCAATGACTTTCATTTACAGTAAGGTACGTACATACTGTACTAATGTACAACACTTGTAAGTGCGCTTAACATGTAAAAGTGTTGCCTTTTCATTTAATTAATTAAAAGCTCTTTTTCTTTAAAAATAGTTTTTTTTTCCTCCCATTTTCAACATACAGTAAGTAATTAAAATACATACTAGACCCTTTTTTTTTTCGGAAAAAATCCAATTATCTGAAATTTTGATTATCTAAATGGGGTCTGGTCGCAATTGATTTGGATAATTGGAGTTCTACTGTATATGAATTTAAGAATTTAAATGTTTTATACTAATTTTTTTTTTGTTTTAAAAAAAGGATGTTCTTTCTTGGTTTTTACTTTTATACATAGCTTTCACATCTGATTTTCCTATGTATGATTGTTAACAGTTTATTGGTGCAATAAATATTGAGAACTTTTAAATTATATAGTTGTGGCTTTGCTTATAACAGTCCTGTGACTTAGTACCATCAGTTCTAAATCATACAGATCCATAGATAATATTCTGAGTTGCATTATTGAATATAATTTATATTCTTTCCAGTATGCAGTGGAGATTGTATGTACCGAAATTTAACGTGCTCAGCGAAAGATCGGTGTTGTCACCCTGAATGTCTTGGTGGTTGCAGTGGACGTTTGTCTAAAGAGTGTGTTTCTTGTCGACATGTTGTTTATAATGGAACATGTTTGAATCAATGTCCTTCAGGTACTTATAAGGTAAGTGAAGGTTCTTTTTATCAGCTCTGAATAATTTTTCTCACTACCCAGCAGGGTTCTCACGGGGCAGGAACATCCTGGAATTGTCAGGGAATTTAATTTTGTCCTTAAAAGTCATGGAAAAATCAGTGAAAATTAAGCATTTTCGTCCACAACCTGGAAAATTATATCAATGATCTGGAAAATGATTGATCATGGATGCTTTGGAGAAAAGTAGCCAGTAAGATTCGTACAGTTTCATATCACTTTATTTTATGAATGTAATTTTCCAACTGATTTTGTAAGAAGCAGCTAATATTTAACAGGTAAAGAATTTTTTTTCATTTACTTGCTTAAATAGAAGAATTTTATGCTTATGAAACATTAAATCACAAATTGATTGACATGAATTATTTGAACAAGTTACTTTAATGCAAACTTACTTGTGCTTTGTGTATTAATTTTTACAGTGTATAATTCTTAAATTAATTTTATTATTAGCTATTAAATGCTAAAATTTTTCTTGGTTTTTCACCTTTAAAATGTCATGAATTGCTTAATGTATGTCCTGTAATTTTGAAAAAATTTGCCTGGAATTTTATTTCTGAAATAGAGTGGGAACCCTGTTTTGTTTTGCCATTTTGTGTATTAATGTAGAATATTTTTGTTGGTTAAAAGTATGACGAGATATATTTGTGCAATAGAATATTTTTAATTGATTCTTTAATTGTTAAACTTAAAATTTTATAAACTTATTCATGGTCCAAAATTTGCAGACAAAATGGCAGCTACATTTTTTACACTACACAAAAGTTTAAATTTAAGTTGATTATCTGGAAATTTTAATACTTGAATTCTTTATTATTTACTCAAATTTTTTATCAATTAAGTACCATATTTTTAATTTTAATCATTTTTTTCTCAATTAAGTAACATTTTTCTGATTTTATTATCTCTGTATGTACGCGATCTTTCCATTGTGTTAATGTTTACTTTGTGATTGCAACTTTTAAATTTGGTATTGACTCTCTCCTTATAGTATTTAGATCGCAGGTGCATTGAAGCAGACAAATGCAAGAAAATTAAAAATAAGCTTTCAATTACAAGTGATAGTCCAGACATTTATTGGAAACCAATTCAACGTGAATGTCTACCTTACTGTCCTAATGGTTATTCTGAAAATAAACTCAACAAACATGAATGTAAACCATGCAGAGGCCAATGTCCTAAAAGTAAGTTAAGTTCCTTATGTATTCATTGAAGATTTATTGAGAGTTATTTTTTTGTGTACTATTAAGGAAAAATTACATTTTTAAAGTAATCAAAAATTATTTTCGTAGCTGTCTTTTGATTAAAAACACATTTTTCAGTCTGTGATAGTGCTGTTGTTGATAGTGTAGGATCTGCACAAAAACTAAAAGGTTGCACTCAAATATATGGTTCTTTGGAAATTCAAATTCAAGGAGGAGGTAGGATTTTCTTTTTTATTATCTCAAGTTCTCTGGTTTTTTTAAACGAAATTGATGAGCATGTTTAATATTTTGCAAACAAACGTTAACTAAAGGAATTTTTAGATAAGGCTTTTAGAGTGCAGGAATTTGATTGCAAAATATAGGAATTGTATATGACATTATCTATCTTGTAAAACTAATATTTGAAAAGTTGTAAATAAACAAGGACCTGAAATCAAAATGCCCTATGGGCTGACTTTTTTTACCTCTAAATTTTGCTGTTTCCAAACAAAATACCTATTCTTCTAATGTAGCTAATGAAACAGATTAAAACTACTTGTGTAGATTGCAGGTTTTAATGGTTAATTAAATTTCTAAGGTTCGAAAGATTTCTAAGTATAGTATTGTTTTTTCCTACATCACAGTTAATCACTAACTAACCACATCTATTGGTTGAAAGTAATCTACAAAAATTTTCTATTGATTGAAAGAAATCTGTGGAAGCATTCTATTAGTCCAGAAGGTGAAACTACTTGTAAGTCATGCTGAAAAGATTGCATTTTGCAAAACTTTTTTATGTTTGCCCCTCTCAGGTAACCATAAACGTTTGATACGTTTCTCTAGAGATCACTGTAATAGCTAATTTTATTGCAACTAAATTTGTATAGTTCATGGTTTTGGATCTGGTGAAATTTGGATATGTCTTTCTTTCAGAACATTTCATTTCGTTTGGTTTTCATAAATTACATTTCAAAATGTCTCTTAAACCTAACATTATTAGATGGTTATCTTATAAATTCAAATGGTATGGTGCCTATTTTTACAAATAAACACATTTTTGAAGTAATTCTGTGTTATTTTAATTTTTGTATGAAAGGCATCACAATTTATTTGGCTACCTGATCATATGTTCACAATTCATGATTAAACATGAATTTTGAATATTTTATTAACTGAATTTATAGTGGTATTTGAGTAAATAAATTGAATTTAACTTTGTAAATGAATCCATTCGTATTTTAATTTTAAATTAGTTTCTTAACAAAGGAAACCATTTTTTTTTGTTTCACACATACTCTCTTCATAGTAGTGTGTTAAAAATTACTTTGCAACAAAAGTTGAACTAAATAGAATAATAACTTTACTATAATTTATTACAGTATAGTTTATACTCCAAGTCAAAATAAAATTAAATCCATGTTAAAAAGTACAGAATTCACTAGGAAATTGCTCTGATGTTTGTAACATTAGAACCTTTGAAAGGTAAAACTATGCAGTGCATTAGTTCATAAAATATGCTGCTACTGAAAATGATTATCACTGAATATTTTTCCTGTTCTTTTCTTCATTAATTGTAATTTATTTCTTTTTTTTTGGACAGATAATATAATCAAAGAATTGGAGTCCAGCCTTAGTAGCATTCAAGAAATTCGTGGTTATCTTAAAATTGCTCGATCCTTTCCTCTAGTTTCTCTGAATTTTTTACGAGATTTGACCATTATACATGGAGAACAACTTGATAAGAAAGAGTAAGCAGTTATACTCAGTTATTGAACAGTGTTTTATTTACTGTAGCTTGAAAATATTTCTTTTTATTTTACTTGATTGTTGTAATCATTAGATAATATTGCTTCAAAATTTTAATCACTGATAAATGTATTTTTTATAGATATGCCCTTTTAGTATTGGACAACCAAAATCTTCAGGAACTTTGGAATTGGGAAAGCAGAAAAACTAAACTGAATATTTATGGAGGAAAAGTTTTTTTCCACTTTAATTCCAAACTTTGCCCCAACAAAATTAAAGAACTTCAGAAATATGCTGATGTGAAAGAATGGGACGAAAGGGATGTTTCTCCTAGTTCCAATGGGGATAGGGTGGCCTGTAAGTATATCAGTGTGTTATTTTAAATTATAACTTTATTAATTACATCTACATATTTTGTCGAGTGAGTTTCTCACTTTAACAAAAAATTGAAATACCTTAACATATATCTCTGTCCAATAAATGTCTAAATGTAATTGTCTTGATGAACAAATGTGGGAGTAAAGTAAATGTATTCCAGATTTTCTCCAGAGAAACCCTTTTTTCTGAATTTTTTCTTGGGAGAAATTTTTAGACACAAATTTTGGAGTTGGAAAGAAAATAAATTAAATGGCAAGCGAAAAATATCAGAATCAATGGTTGCTAGATTTAATTAATTTATTTATTTATTTTGGCAGATTTGGGGAGAAAATGTATGAAAAACAAAAAAGAAAATTATAATTGCCTATTGTTGCATATATTTGGCACCATTTTTTTGTTAAAATGCTACCAAATCAGTTGTGCATCAATTAAACATATAACTTCAGAAAGTTGCAGGTTTTCTTTTCCATTTTGCTTTGCTTTCACACAGTCTATTTTGGTTAAATTATTGCTAATTTAGTGCTTCTAAAAATTTTATTAAAAAAAATTTTTGTCAAGTCTTCTATATCTCATTGAAGTTTCCACTAATGGTTGTTTTCTCATTTCGGAACAGCCGTTGCGAAAATTTATTCTGTAATAATTGATAGTCCTTGATAGTTCTTATTTATCTATATTTTAGTTTTTCCAAACAGGGATTGTATTTTTCTTAAGATCAGAAAAGGAAATATTCTTACTTGGTTATTATTCACTTATATTATTTCATACTACTCTCATACTTTTTGAGGTTTGTAAAAAGTACAATGTATCCCATTGAGATTTTTGGAATTAGAAGTTTTTTATTTTCAAAATGGTTAATAAATAATTAAACTAAATATTGAAATAAGAGTAGTTCAAGAGATGCTCCGAAGAATCTTTGCACTTTGTCTGATGTTGACTTAAGAGAATTTTTTTCTATGTTGTGTTGTATGTTATCACTGTAGTTGTTTAAGTTTAAAAAATATGGATGTAAATATTAAGCATTGGCATTCATTTTTATGTCATACAAAGCATCTGGATTTCTTTTTCTTCTCATATATAGGCAGGTTGGTAGTAGTCAAAATTTGCTTTTCGTTTACATACTTTTGCCTTCTACTCTATACAGTGAATCCCTGATATAACGTAACCTGCATTTAACGATTTTCCGCATACAACATCACTTTGCATTGGTCCCAAATAATTTCCTATACTTTCAATGTTAAATATCCCATGTTTAACGTTATCACTTCGAAATATTTCCAGCATTTAAGGTTTTTTCAACAGGGAGAACTCAAAGCGATTTTCTTAAAATAGTCGGATACTAGCTTGACCGTGACAGTTCTTTATGTGTCCTTACTGAAAACATTAACAAGAAAAAAACAATAATTTTAACAATGAGTCCCACCTCCACCTGACATGACACTGGTGTGTCACAAATTCACTGGAAATTCGGAGTAGCGGACACACCTTCTTTTATAATATTAGAGATTGCGATAAAAAACATATGGCAAAAAGAACAATATCGGAATTCTCTCTTGTCCAGCAAACAGGTGCAGTATTCATTTAGGAAATTCCCTTGTTCTTATTCATGGACAATATAGAGTTGTAGCACAAGTTGGCATTCATAGAGAATTTTTTGTTGCTCTGCAAGGTAAAAATATCAAATGAAGACCAGGGGGGGGGGAAACCGCTGGAAAAAACGAAGATAATCAGCAAAGCCAAAAATTACAATGGAGCTAAAACAGATTTTGTCAAAACTATTCAGATCCTGTGTGGAACAAAATTCCAAAAGGATAAGAAAACTAGCTAAAATTGGAAGATGCCCTTTTCCAATGGTTCAACGGAGTTCGTACAACAAGCATTCCTGTTGAATGGAACCTGTTTTGAAAGTAAAAGCAATAGAAATCATTTCTAAACTAGGAATTCAAGGATTCACACAGTTGGATAGACCACTTTAAGAAGAGGTAAAATGTATCGTACAATCTATTTGTGTCAAGTGTGCTGGAGTTGATGATGAAACTCTTTAAGAATCGATTGAAGAAACATTGCCGTATGCTCCTAAAAACATACTCAATGCTAACAGGACTGGTTTATTTTACAATCTTCTTCCTGACAAGACTTTTACAGTAAAGGGTGAGAGCTGACATGGTGGTAAACAGTCAAAACAGAGGTTGACTGATTTGTTTCGTACTAACTCAGACAGGACTCAAAAGTTAACACCATTAATTATTGGAAAATCGAAAAATTCAAGGTGTTTCATGAATGTGAAGAACTTTCTTACAGAATAAGACTCAAACAAAGAATCTTGGATGACAAGAACAACTTTTGAAAATTTTCTTCGAAAAATGGAGACATGCGCTTACATAAACGCAAGATTCTTTTGTTGGTTGACAATGCACAGCTTATACAGTGCTTTTAAAGTTTTAAAATGTGAGAATGGAATTTTTTTTTTGCCAATTGTACAAGTTAAGTTTAACCTTGTGTGATTTGGGGATTATTTAAAGTAAACTATCAAATCCAGCTGGTGAAAAATTGTCTTCCGAGTATAGAATCTGGAGACAGCAGAAAAACGATAAATGTGCTTGAACCCATATGATTTCCTCAGCATGGGAGAGAGTAGTGAGGAAACATATCAAGTTTCTTTGTAAAAGGCAGTTTTCTGGAGGTCAGACATGATGAATTTGAAAGCGAGAATAGAGAAAATGAAGTTTCTAATAAAAGGGAAGAGTTATTCAGTACCTCAAATATAGAGTTTGATGATTATCTAGATTGTGATACGAACGTTGTGACATCAGGGATTCTGAATCTAAGTGTTTTGATAGACACAGAAAATGATAGTTCAAGCAACAAAAATTATGAAAGAGATAAAATTCCATCTGCAACTGAAGTCATTCAGGCTTTGAAAATAGAAATTTTTTTTCGCTCCAGTAGATAAGGACAAGAAAAAACTTACAGAACCTCATATCTGTGGAAAATGGTGTTAATAATTTAGCCAGTAAAAGCAAATCCTAAACCAAAATAACAGATTTCCTTTGAAAATAAACTATTGTAAAGCAAGAAATAAAAGGAATGTTGCTTAAATTAGTCTTTATTTCATGCTATATGTTTCGAGTTTTTTCCGACCCCGATTTATAATTTTCCCGCTTATAACATTATTTCTTTCCAGTCCCTTGAAATATGATAAATCAGGGTTTCACTGTATTCTAAAATCTTGCTGTGTTTAAACTGCATGGTGATGTAATTTTTATTCAGGAGGATATCGATCTATGATTAACTATATCTTCAAAATAAGGCCTTTACAAGACTAATATATTCTTTATTTTACTTTTATTTAGGCAATGTTGTTGATATGAATATAACAGTTTGGGGAATAAAAGCTAATGTAGTTGGTTTATCTTGGAGAAATTTTCGCAAGACGCATGGTGATATGGACTTTCGATCTTTACTTGGTTACGTTATATACTATAGAGAAGCGTAAGTATTTTGCATGTTTTAAGTTTTTTTTAATGATTTATGCTTTTTTTTATTTGTTTCTACTAATAAAATTTGATAGTTAATTTGTGTCTGGTTATTTGGAAGGCATCCGGCCATCAAACTTTATCCCCCAATCAACTCAATATTTGTAAATACTAAAACCAGACTAAGGTTTTCTTGTGCATCGAATTATGTATCATTTTCCCTAATAACCATGAGTTTCTTAACTTTGTTACATCAGTTCCTGCCTACATAGTTTTATCATTCTTGCATCAGAGTCAGAGAAAACCACAATGCCCCTGTTGGTATCGTGATTATGCATTGTCCTGTTAGTATCAAGACTGCATTTCTGAAGTAATTGAGATATTCTTGGATTACCATTTATGTACTCAGTACATTCATTTTTGCAATGGATATGAAATTTAATATAATTCTTACACATTTATCCAAGGCAGTCAGACAACTGTTGTCATAAATCTGGACAACTGAATAAAATGACTGGAAGTATTTAAAAAATAATTGAATTAAAACGCAAGATTAAAATAATGAACATTGTTCCATGAACTCGAAAACTGACCAAAACTTATGATAAAGTATGTATAAAAAGTTGACACAACGGCAAAATCTGGGCCCCGTGAATGAGGAATGATTAAATTAGTACTTAAGTGTTGCAATTTATTATTTCACAGTTGCAACCATTTCAAAAATTAGTTATGAATTGACTGTTATACTTGTCAATTTCCTTTTTACAGCTGTTTTCAAACAGTATTTTTTATTTCAGTCCTGAAAAGAATGTTACAATATTTGATGGAAGAGATGCTTGTGGTGCAGACGAGTAAGTCTTTATCATTAATAATTGCGATGTGAAATGGCATACACATTCACCTTAATCATTATCTTTATTGTTACCTAATATTTGAAATTCAAAATCAGTCATTTTAGGAGAGCATATTTATAAAAAGTGTAAATTGAAAGCTAAATTTTTTTTTATGTATTAATTTTGTGAGCATTTAAAATAGGAGTTCAGTTTTACTCTTTCTACCAAATTTAATTTAAATGCTTGTTATCTCAAATGCATAAATGCCACTGATGTATTAAAATGTTTGTTTTGTTAACTAGTACAAAAGAGTGTGACATTTCATTGAATGGAGAAATAAGTTGAAATGTATAATAAACTTTTTTATCCAAATTTATTTTTCAATCCTCGTAAAATGTTCTTTTATTTAATCCTTCAAAATTTTCTTTATATTCTTTATCAATATTTGAAAGTTATGATTCAGCTTTAATTTTCAACTATGTGAAGTGTTATTGCAAAAAAGTATTAATGCTCCTTAAACCCAATAATTAACTTTATTATCATTGTACTTTAATTTTGAAATTACACCTGTTATATTGTATTTTCATGTTTCTTTAGGTGGAAAGTTGATGATGTAGACGCCAGTGATGAAGATGATAATGTGATTACTCTATTGCCTCATTTGAAACCATTCACTACATATGCGGCCTACATGCGCACTTATACCATAGCTTCTGCCGTAGTTGGTGCACAGAGTCCTATTATTTATTTCACAACAAAACCTGCAAGTAAGTTTTAAATGTATTTGCATTTGAAACATTTTTTAAACCACTTGATTTCTTAGTGAAAACAAAAATTTTCGCAATTATTACAAGAACTTAAAAGTTCTTACAAACATTTCTTTTGAAATCGACCTAGTTGGTTCTTGTTCTTGAATCTTTTTTATGTAATCTGCAAGAGGCAACTAAGTTCTGTGGAAACTTCCTTTTGTATTCATTCATGACATTTTTATGAAACCTTTTGTTAAATTCATTCAATGTGTTCAAAGGTAAGAAAATATTAGTGATACATAACATCTTTTGGGTAGCCATTAAATGTTTTTGTTTACTGTAAGACAAGTAGGTTACTGGGTATGTTGGCATGGCTACTTGCATTCGAATGTACCAGGAAGTAGGCACTGCTGTGACTTTTGCACAATGTGGGACACATACATTATATTGCTTGCTGTAAAGTGTAAATTCCATAAGTTTAAAGTATTGCTATTTCAAAGCAATATTTTTTTTTAACTTTTTGATAGCAATGAAATAGTGAATATCTGAAATCTTTGAAATTGTTGGAAGGCAATTTAATTAGAACTGACACAAAGCAAAAATAAAGAATCTCTTATGTGATAGCTAGGACTAAACATTAAGTTAGGAAACTAAAACAGAATGGAAATTACCTAGTCAAAAAGTAGCATTAAATCACAAAATTTTCACGTTTTAACATCTACCCAAATTCCTATGGTGAAATCAATTTTTCTCTGAGCATGCGCAGTTCTGGTCACCACGGCCAGTCATTTTTAAAGGTAGGTGTTACTTATGGGGTTATTCATGTCAGCTCATAACAAGGCAGTAAAAATGGCATAAAAATTGTCAACTTCAGTTGGTACTATCCGGGTAATTGAGTAAGTAGATAGTGCGACTACTTCTGTGCTATGGGCAGTTCCACTTACCGCTGCTAGTAAATGATCTGATCCACAAAAATTATGTTTGTGAATGGGTTAGGGCCGACCGTATCCCAGTGGGAAGGGCAGCGGATTAGCAAACTCAAGATTGCGAGTTCCTTCTGAGAGGCTCGTGCCAGCAAAACATTACAACGTTAAATCTGCCAGGGCTTTAAATGCTTAATGTTGGAATGGTGTGGAAGTTGGGAAGTGCCAGCTGAGGTGGCCTTTTCATCTGACCATGGTTTAAAACTATGTGGTGTTGTCCTCAGATCTTTCCCTTATGGATTGATCCAGGACTGTTATCAATAGCCTGTTGTATTGCTCCAGTGTGATATTAATAAAATTACCTACGTACCTAAATGGGTTATGTGTACAAATGTCCTCATATAGACATGAAGAGACATTACTTGTATAAGAACAAATTTTTGTTCAAAAAAATAAAATATTTTTATAAAATATTTGAAACATTTTTGTAATTTCTAAGTTGTAAAGTACCTTAAAATACCACACACACATAAAAACAAACCTTTTAAAAAACAAGTTTTCTCAGACTAAAGAGGTTGAAGTACTGTACTTTAACTTTTATAAAGTTAACTTTTATAAAGTTATCTCGGTATTCCTCAGCATTTTGTGGGATCTTGAGGTTTCTCGTTATCTTTTAAGTTTTGAAAATTGTAGTTGGAAGCTTGAATCTTGTGAATGGAACAGCTTTATTTTAAAGTATTCTTCAAACAGATGATGAAATTGCAGCTGAAATACCATGTCAGCTAGGGTGCTTTGTAATCCAAAGAGACTTGTGAGAAAAATCTCTAAAAAATTATGGGCAAAAGATATTTTAATATCCAAGTTAGGTGAAGAGTTTTATACACACACAAAAATTCCAAGCTACTTAATTTTTTCTTTACTCATTGAATATATGATTTTTGTCAACTTTGGGAAGAAACTTGCCTCTTATAAGCATCATGTGACTAGTTTTTGTTATAACTAGATCCATATTAATTTTGCTTGTATTATTTGCCCATTACAATTTTGAGAAATGTGTTGCAAATTTATGCAAAAGTTTAGCATATTTACATAAAGCCACTTTTTGATTTGTGTTCAAAGCACTTATCTGTTGGTTAAATAAAGTTTAAGGAACTCCAATATAATCTTCAAGAGTCCATAGAATGTAGTATCTAAGAAATGACATTTAAATGCTGAAGAATGTTGGAATATTATGTAATTTGTTTAGTAATTTGACTTATGTTATAATAAAATGAGGCACTTTTTATATCATTCTTTTCTTTTCTAAGCTCCATCTTCTCCTGTAAATGCTCAAGCTCATGCCAATTCTCACAGTGAAATAGTAATTGCATGGAATAGTCCTAAGCATCCTAATGGAAAAATCACCCACTACGTTATTGATGGTATCAGAGAAAAGGACTCATCAGAATTCATCAGCCAAAGGAATTATTGCAATGAACGTAAGAAATTTATTTTATATCTAAAATACCCATTTTTAACATACAAAACTGTTAATAGATGCAATATCACGTAAATGTACTCTTATTATTGGGGATTTAAAATAATTTATTTTAATGGAATGTTTGTTTTCTTTTCTTTAACGAAAATATTATTTTTCAGCTTTAGTCATGTCTGATTGGAAAAAGTCCAGCTTAGAAAAAGTCAATGAAAATGAAGATTATTCCATGCTTGAAGAAAAAAAGAAATATAAAGAATCAGAATCTAAAAACTGCTGTTCATGTTCAAAAACCAAAACATTGCCTGCACAAGGTGATGAAGCTGAATCACAAATACAGTTCGAAGATTTTCTGCATAACAAAGTTTATATAAAGAAGTGAGTTTTTCTCTTTTTCCTTGTGTCTTTCTTTTTCTTCTTCTCTTAAGACTTCTTTTATTGATAAATGTTGTAAACTTTGCATTAATTCAAAGACTGTCTTTGGGCATATACCCAGTTAGAAGAATAATTTCCCTGTTGAATGTTTTGATATTATTGTTATGGTCAAGAGAGAATTAGATAAAGCAAATTAGTTTACTTTATCACATTTGTAAGTAATTCATTTAAATATATTTGTAAAGTTTGAATGTTGTACTGGTGTTTAAAATGAAAATTTTGTAAACAAATGCATTATAGTCTTCTCTGTACACTTTTTAGTAACCAGATTATCTAAATAATCTGAGTTAAAATGTGCTGTTTTTCCTCAATTGAAGTTTTATTTTGCTGTATACTTTAGTTTGATACAATTGCATTGGAAATTCTGAATTCATGATTTTATTTGTTAGATGTTATCTTGCACAAATATTTTGTATATGTTTTCATCTTTTGTCTACATGCTGAAAAAACCGTTTTCTCTCAATTTAAAGTTTTTATTTTGCATTATTATTACTTCAGTTTTGCAATGTTTTAGAAAATCTAAATACGAATTTATTTGTATTATCGTGTACTAATTTTTTGTTTATATATGTTTATCTTTAGTCCACATGCTGGAAAAACTACAAAAAATGCCACTGTTCCTACTACCCCATCTTCTGTGAAGGATGTGACCTCAGATGCTTTTAATGAAACTTTTACTTCAATACCTGGGAAAATGTCTTCTATTTCCCCATTTGTAAAGGTAGACGTGACCACAACACCAGCACCAGAACTCAAAGATGGCCATTTTCACTACAAAGTGGAAAAAGATATGTTCCTGTCAGTTAAAAATCTGCATCATTTTACAGAATACACAATTGAGGTATGCATTGTGGAACCTGGGTTTGATTTTAATTTTCAATGAGTATGATATTTGTTTTCTGAAGTCTTAAAATATTTTGATAAGATTATCTATTAATGACATCCTTGCGTTATTTTTTTATGTATAGGTTAGAGCTTGTCAAAATAAATCTGATTTGGAAGAACCTTGTAGTTCTCAAAGTATTACAACAGTTAGAACACTTCCATTGGGTAAGTTATCTACTTTTGGGTAATTTTTTATCAAAACAATACTTATTATTGTGTAATTGTTTTAATTGTGCAGATTAATAGTTTTGGGTACATTTTGTTTTAATTGATTACGTTATTAAAAAAGTATCTTTATTTAGAATTTCTGCATTATTATCGATCAAGCTTTTATTACTTATTCTAAGAGTAGTGAAGTATAAATTGCTGTACATTATTTTACAATGATTATATTCTTTAATTCAAGCAAAAATGTAAAGGATGATGAATATAATTTGTTTTTAGATATATGTATTTAGGCTTCAGTTGTAAAATAAATTTGAGTTTAATGGAAAATTATTTTTCTTCATACTCAGTTTATTTTTTAGAAAATCTCACAAGCCTTATAAGAAGTTGACTGAATAAAAAATTGCTGAATTTTAATTACATTATTGCACATTACATTGCATTACTTACCATAAAAATTATAACTTATATCATTACAAATTTTTTCAGGAGGAGCTGATGACATCGATGTAAGTAGTATAGTTATAAATCAGGAAAATTTGACTTCAGGCATTTTCTTCGCCAAATGGGATGAACCGAGAGATTATAATGGATTAATTGTGAACTATCATATAGAAATTAAATCAGCAGAAGCAAATGAAGTTAGTTTCACTTTTTTAGCCTTCTTTTTTTTTTCTTTAAATTTATATTGCTATCCAAGTTTCATTACTTATGTATTCGTTTTTATTTAGTATAAGGCCTTACCAGCATGCATCACTCAATTAGAATATCAGAAAAAAGCAGGGTACAGTTTGTATGATTTGCTGCCTGGAAATTATTCTTTGAGGTTGCGAGCCACTTCACTTGCTGGAAATGGAAACTGGACTGCTCCTGTGTACTTTTATATACCCAATACACAAGGTAATATTTCAACAATCATAAATGACAAATAAGTAACATAATGGTGTAAACGTTTTCTCTTTTGTGTAATTCATATTAACTATTGGGTATCGATGTAATGTGAAATTTTCCGCAGATTTCAAATCTGTTAAAATTTTTACTCTATCTTTAACGGTCTAGGAGATAGAAAAAAGAACTACATAACTAAAGTTAAAACTTTGTGTTTTATCGTCTGCATGAAAATCTCCACGCAAAATGAAAACGAAAAAAATAAATTTAGAATCTGTCATATCTATATGCTATTGCCATATTCCAAATAAAACAATAATAATTAAATTTCATTAAATTAATTTTAAAATGTTCTAGATTAAATTTTAAAATTCGGCCTAGACTAAAATTGCAAAAAATTCTGACTACCTGCGTGCCAAATTTCATTATTGTAAGTGCCATAGATTCGTCAGAACACGGCGAACACCCAATACACAAACTTCATTTTATAATAGTAGAGATTCAATAATAATACATGTTACCTTTACCGATGATACTTAACTCTTTTAGCATTAAGAGCACATTATTCCTAAAACATGTAGTTTTCCAAACTGCTTTCAGCAGTACATTAACTATGCAAACTGAAGGTTTTTTTTTCTCTACATGTTCCTAAACAGTTTTAGCCTTCTTGAAAATTTGAAGTGTCCTTGGATTTGTTTAGACCGATGTACTCTATTGATCTGTACTTTTCACATGGGGTTTACTTTCTTTAGTTAACACAGTGGTCACTCTCCTGGTATACCAAAGTGATCTTGTCCTGTTTTCATCCCACTATGTTACTCATGCCTCTTTTTGTCCCTTTCACAACATTTTTTAATGGATGTTGTCTTGTAATCTGCTTAATACTTATGTTTGACGCTTGACCAAATGATCTTATGCCATAAAATGGCAAAACAATCAACCAACTTCAAATTTATTTGACCAATAGATGGGGGTTTTCAACCATTGAATGATTGTAAGATAAGAACAATAGTTTATTGATGTGAAAGATTCAAATATATTTTGTAATTGTTTCCTTAACTTTTCTGTCGTTAGGTTCTGAATTCAAACTTTATTTCTGATAAATAAATGGCAGAAATTTTCTTTATTTATGGGTTATAAGCATCTTATTCAGTACACTTATTTATTTTACCATATCGGTTTCAATTCAACAGCTATTTTATTTCGTGTTAATGTTTTACTGTAAGATGGTTGAAATATTTTTATTACATGAACAGTTGAACTGAATATGAACAAGGCAAAACGGTGTCAAAGGGTTGAAGAACAATGATCTACAGTAGGGTTGTGGCATCGATATCGATGTTTTCAAAACATTAATGTATTTACCATCAATTTATTGGAGCCAATGTCTGTTTAACGTTTTTCACTGTCTGTGTTTTTAAATTGTCAATGTTTTATTTTTGAATGAAAAAAGTACCACTGTAAAAATTTTAAAAATTACCATGTAACTAAGTATTTGTCAGTGATGGCGAAACTCTGTCCCATCAAAAATAGTTTTTTCCCTAACTGGGAGGACTGTAAGTAACAAATATTAGGGCACATAATAATTAAAGGCTCCAGTATTTTTTATTTACAGTAAATAAAAAATAAGTATGTTGTGTTCCCCCCCCCATAAGTTGATAAATAATTAATAATAACAAACAATAGTTATTGTTATGTTCGTACCTAATTATACTTATAGCTAGTAGCACCTATGTCAAATTGTTGTAAATATTATTTTCTTTTGTATTATTCAATTTGAAAACAAAAGATTTGTTAATTGTTCTTATAAATTTTTTTTATGACTGATGGCTTATTTTGGGGGTGACTCTGAAGAGTGCTAGCACAGCGACTAATAGTCTGTTGTACTGAGACTCCTGTTGATCCTTTTAAGACCGATTGCCGAAATAAATTCCAGCATTTACCTGATTGGAATGTTGCCCAGTTCCCATGGTTTGATACAATGGTATCCCAGCTATTCAAATCGTTGTGCAGAGTAAAATTCAATCATAACAGTGACACAATACATGTTTAGGACTCTCTTCTACCATCTGACAACCTCTACATAATGGGTCCTCTATAACACACCTAATGTTGAGGTGTCTATTTAGGGCAGAGTGGCCAGTTAAAAGGCCAATAGCTACCCTGATTTCTTTCCTGCTCAATTTCAGCAGTTTCCTCAATCTATTACAAGGAGATTGTTGATTGAGATATTTGGCTTGTCTTTGATCATTAGATTGAAGCCATGTATGGTAGGACTCTGTGAGAAGTAAACCTTTGATAGTCCCTTTAACCACATTGTAAGGTAGACCCAAACAGACTCTGGTCCAATAAATGGCATTTCAGATCCATGTTTTGCTAATTGGTCTGCCATTTCATTACCTTCAATGCCACAATGACCAGGGACCCAGATAAGAGACACTTTGTTTCTTTCAGCCAGATCCACTAGTGCATTATGACATTCCCACATTGTTTTGGAGGAAAAGCAGTGACTCTGTAAAGCCTTTAGGGCTGCTTGGCTGTCAGAGAAGATTTTTCTAACCCTCTTAACAACTGCCCTG
This sequence comes from Metellina segmentata, assembly GCA_947359465.1. NCBI lineage: Eukaryota > Metazoa > Arthropoda > Arachnida > Araneae > Tetragnathidae > Metellina > Metellina segmentata. The sequence goes on from OX375878.1 coordinate 72,282,043, forward strand.
TGTTTGAGGCGTTGTAAGCCATTTGTTGTAGTGGCAGTGGACGTCAGCAAAATGGTTGTTATAAAAAATTTTAGGTCCTTGCAAAATATTTTTTTGTTTTGAAAAGTCCTTGAATTTTTTTTAGTAAAGGTGTGGAAACCATGTATTAACATCAATGTTTCAATATTGAACTTTGATATTTTGTTGTTGATGTCGCATCCCTAGTCTACAGTACTTTAGAATTAAATGGTTTTCAATGGATGCAACTTGCAGAATTTCAAGACTGCATCTGGTCTCAAGTGTTTGTTGACTTATGGTCCAAATTTGAGAATCTGGAAAGAAATTGTTTAGAGAATGAAGAAGTACCAATACAAACAGAAAATTTTGAGTGCTTGGAATCGATTATCAAACACTTTTAGCACCCTAGCAAATCTAGCAATGGCTTTAATTACATTATTTTCCTCTACGTACTTCGTTGAGCAATTATTCTTGGCATTAAATAATATTAAAACCTATAAAAGAAACCGACTGATAGATGAAGTTAGTAGAGCTTGCTTGGGCTAGAAGTGCACAAAATAATAACCTTTAATTAAAGATTCAGCAATAAACGAGTCACTAATGTAAGGAATTATTTGTTTTTGTTTTTTAAAAAAATATAACTTTTTCTTTACAAGGGCTGCAACTATCACAAAATTATGGATAGTTCTAGATGGGACATGCCATCGGAGTTAAGCTAGTTTTTTTCTGGTTTTTGACACCTAGCTCAAAATTTGCCATCACTGACATAGGACATTATTTTAGAAAGTCAAATGTTTTTGAAAAGGGACAGCATATTGAGGTTTGCACATGGGCAACCCATACTCCAGAAACGGCTCTGCTTAATACTTTTTCTCTTTGTTTTTACTCTTTTATGATTTCTAATAATTTTTCAGGTGGTCTAAGGCCAGAAATTATAGCTCTTCTTATAGTTGGTGCCATTGGAATTTCCATTGTAGCTTTTGGATCTGCATTTTATGTATTCTACAAAAAGAGGTAAGCTGTAAATACCTTTGTTTGTCCTTAGTACAACTTTCTTTAGTGTATTTGAAATTTTATTTTAAAATGGTGTATCATTGAGACATTTCTGTTGCACAGCATATTGGCCAACTTTTCCAGACTTTTCTACACAAGGTGTTTGTGAACTGTTTAGAAAAAAATTGGAGAGGTGATAATACCCATCAAGACGACCAATATTTACTATGGAACCTTTGATTGCAATCCACTCAAACTGTCAGAAAAGTGAAACTTAGAAATAGGTCCAACAAACACAAGTCCTCACTTCTGATGTCAGTTTTGCTCTGCCAGAGAAACACCACTTCTCCAGAATATAACTGTGAGACATTCGCCGTATGTAAATGTCTACTGCGAAGACTCGGCATTGACACTTGCAGCTGATGTGGTGATAAAAACGCCCGAAATGACTACGTTAAGGCTGTGGTGGACCTGTGCTGTGGCCTTGCTCACCAGACCTAAATCCACTGGACTTCTTCTTGTGGGGCCACGTGAAGTCAGCGAAGTACGAGACACCTGTACACTCTGCGGAAGATCTTGTCGCAAGAATCCTCGTTGCAGTAGACAAGATCAATATGACACCAGAAACCTACGGGAGGATGCGCCAATCTTATATTCGTCGGGATTCCGTTGGATGTCACTTTGACCATCTCATTTGAGTTTTGCTGATCTGCACGAGATTGTGCAACTTATAATTTCGTTATGTCTCTTTTTTTTCACTGTTGAAACTTAAACATGGATAATTTACTGTATGCTTTTCTGACACTTTAAGTGGATTGCGGCCATAGGTTCCATTGTAAATATTGAACGTCTTGATGGGTACTATCACCCCTCCAATTTTTTTCTAAACAGTTCACGAACACCCTGTATAGAGCACATTTTCAAATGAATGCCAATTTTGCTGCTTCCACACCAAACATAGATTGCTAGATAGTTGTAAAAACTTGTGGCTCAATTTTCAAGAAAACTTGCAAATATACCTCTAAAAGTTCAATTGCTCATTTTTGTGTAAATTTGGCACCATGTTCTGTACAATATTGCTATATATAACAGTAAAGAACAGGGCTACCTTGTTTCTTTTAAATTGTTTTCATAAAGCCCAATTAGAAGTAATTATTACTAATTTTGCACTTATTTTTTTATTTAAAAAAAATTATTTCTAAGAATTTTTCTTTTTTGATAATTGTTTTTTTTTTCTTGTTGTTGTTGTTGTTGTAAAAATCGTCTTGGAGGTTGACAGGTATTTGTACAACAATAATTCTGCATTGAACATTGTTTTATTGTATTTTGAATTAGTATTCTAAATTTCTCAATCTTTACTAGGTTTTCAAATGATATGCCAACTATGCTATATGCATCTGTTAATCCTGAGTACATGAGTGCAGGTAAGTTTTATAATTACTTTTACTGTTCATATGAATTGCTTTCATTTTATACTAAAGGGATAAAAAATATAAATTAGGAAACTATGCATTGTTTTTAAGTAAAATATAGAGAAAATTATAAATGTATTGATTGTTATCTCTAATTACTATTTTATTCATACCCTTTAATGACTTATTACTTACAATAAAACCATTTTCAGTATATGAGCCAGATGAATGGGAAGTTCCCAGAGACAAAATCAAATTAAGCCAAGAACTTGGTCAAGGATCATTTGGGATGGTATATAAAGGAGAATTTGAAACAGATGACAAGAGTTTGCTTAAATGTGCTGTTAAGGTATATAATTGTTTTATAAAGTAGCTGCTTTAATGGATAATGCTTATGATTTTTCCATATATTCTATAGTTAAGTTGTCATTTGTTATGTCTTTAATTATTATTTATGCTGCATGTACTAATACCTATGTAAATATTCACAAGATCACATATCCCACAAACTAAAACCTTTTCAATAGCAAAAGAAAATTATTTATTTTGCAACATTTTATGCATAAATTTCTTTCTAACCATAAAATTGTAGTGACTGGTTTTTGTAAGATTTAATGCATACATAAATGTAATGCACATTATTCATTAACATTTATGAGTTGTATGTAAAACATACAAACAATGGATGAGTTAAAATACAGTTCTTTCTACTAATTTAATGCCAGTAAATTCTAAATTTTTGTATTGTATTGTATAAAACAAAAAATTATTTGTGCAGGAAAAACATTTTGTAACCATATTTTGAAATTTCATATTTGTTGAATTTGTTTAGCAGTGCTCAAGTTCAACTTGAGCTAAGATTAGATGTTACTTTATTGCTATAATGAAATTATTGTTAATTTACAATACTATTGCTGGTAGTAGCAATCCTAAAAAAAGTTTGTAGATTTTTGTATTGCTTTTTCATACATTAGCTCCACTTAACTTCTAATTAAAGAGTTATTAAGTAAATGGTTCAGAAATTACATACATTGTATTCAAGTTCCATCCAGTTTTGCTATATATATAACTTGGTACTATTTTTACAGTAAAATATTAATTGAATGATTTGTTTTATAGACGGTCAATGAGACAGCATCTTTGAGGGAAAGAATAGAATTTTTGCAAGAAGCTTCTGTAATGAAGTGAGTATATAATTTTGTGTTTTAATGGTGATGGGCTAAATGTTTGGACAATATTAAAGATTCAACATTTATGTTTGTAACTTACAGAACACCAATGTAAAGACTTAAATTCGTTAGTTATTTAAATAGAAAACTGCTCATCTGCATCTTAAGTCACTCTGAATTTAAAAGGAATTTATTACTTGCACCAGCAATAATTTTATTTAAATAAGATTTACAACCATTCAAATCATTGCTAAAAGTTATGCATATCTTCCACAATGCTTAATTTTGTTTACTTCCCTTAATGATGTGAGTAAGATGCTTGTTTTTTTTACTAAAATCTCCAGTAAACTTTGGTTGGCCTGTATAGTTACTTTATGTTGATACAGTTTATATACTATATAGTTGACTTTATTATACTATATAGTTGATATAATATAATGAAGTAAGATGATTCTTGTCTGTCTGATTATGTTGATATAGTGTGTTACACAATTCTATTTTTTATTACTGTTTTTCAAAAATCTAAAGTTGCTTTGAGTTATACAATAATTATTTTTTTACAGAGCTTTCAACTGTCATCATGTTGTGAAATTACTTGGAGTTGTTTCAAAAGGTCACCCCACATTGGTCATAATGGAACTAATGGGTAAAGGAGATTTGAAGGCCTATCTCCGATCACGACGACCTGATAATGAAGTAAGATATCTTTCATGGTTGTAAATAATTAACTATATTGAATGTTTGAATTATCAAGAAAAGGATGCCTTGATGTCCAACATTTTTCAAAGTATGCACTTCATTACTTTTTGCTACCCGACTTAAAAATGGAAATTGAACCTCTTGAGTATAAAGAGCAGCAAACATGTTTCCTCTCTCTTTGACTGTCCCACTTACTAGGTTCAGACCTTTTTCAATTCATGCCAATGGTGATGAAAATTAAGTAAGACCTTTTGCTAAATCCTCAGCAGCCGTATGGGCATTTCTTGCAATAGTGGCTTCCAGCTTATCAAATAGATATGTTGCATATAGTGAAGAGAACCTTTCGAGCAAACCTCCCCTTGTTTAAAATTTTGTAGCCATCTCTAATACTTTCACACTCTAAACGTTATCAGCATGCTAACTTTTTGTAGTATTATTGCTGTGAATGTTTCGATATACTCTGTAGAATTCTCGTCGAAGCTCATTTGTTAGTAAGTTAATTCACACACACGACCAATGATAGTAGACTGCATAAATTTTATTGTTGAATCATGGATTCAATCACCAATGGACAATTCTTCCCTGTGAAGAATGTAACACAAAAGAGTATTGTAACCCAAAGCAAAATCCCTCATGGATTGCAGAGCACGCTGCTGTCTCCTCACACACTCAGAATACGAACACAAAAAGAACAAAGTTGGCGCCTAAAAAACCCAAGATATTACCTGACCTTGTTCTTAATGTAAAAAAGAACATAGTTCAGCTACTGTTACTCGCTTATACATATTTTTGTGTGTGATCCATCTAGAACATTCCATCCAGAATATTCCAAGCAAAATTGAATCATGTGAGAAATAAACAGACTACAAAAAGCAAAGAGGATGGGATGAAGGCTTCCGAATTACTTTTCAAATTATTACAATTAAACTTACTCCTTTTCCTCTTACACAATGATGTTTCCATGATGTGCATTATAATATTTGTTTTATGCCAAGTAAATATAGTATAATTTTATTTACATCTTTCATTCAAAAGCAAGGTTTTAGTAATGGGCATGATGTCTGAAGGACTCCCATCTTGTCGTCAATCCTCCAGTCTCACTCCCCCTTCAAAAATCTCTAACTCTTCAAATGACCCAAACATCCATTTCAAGGACACCCCCACCTAGGTCTATCTAAATGGTTCCTTCCAGACATTGTTCTTTCTTGTCTGACTGAATTATCCTGCAGTTCAGTAGTTGCATGTTTTCAAACTTGCAAATCATGATGTCCTTTCCTTTTCAATGGCATCCATAGTAATATGGGGTTATTTCAACAGTAACCGTCATGTTTTTGATGGAGGAAATGCCTTAAAAATGAGGCCATCAAAGCTTTGATGGACATAAAATATTTTTTTTTTTTTAATTCATGTTTAGGCAAATTACAACTTATGAAAAACGATATCATAACTTTTGGAGTGGTCTGACAGATCCTAGGAAGGCAAAAATCTTTTGTTAATTTATTTCTCATTGTTTAAATAATAATTTGCATGTTACAATTTTATTAAGAGTCTTAGTGCTTGGTAAATCACCAAGATTGTAATGAGTAATTAAACAGATCATATCTTTTTTTTTAGGAAAATATGGGTGATATCACACTTCAGCCTCCTACTTTAAAAGAGATTTTACAAATGGGTGTTGAAATAGCAGATGGGATGGCTTATTTAGCTGCCAAAAAGTTTGTTCATAGAGATCTTGCTGCTCGTAACTGCATGGTTTCTGATGACTTAACAGTAAAAATTGGAGACTTTGGAATGACTCGTGATATTTACGAGACAGATTACTACCGCAAAGGTGGCAAAGGGCTGTTACCTGTACGCTGGATGGCACCAGAATGCTTAAAAGATGGTTTATTTAGTTCACAATCCGATGTATGGTATGTGCTTTATATTCTTTTTTCTCTACTATTATTAAAGGAAGTGTTTCTCTGTTTTTTTTTTCGTGGCTCCAAAATCCTGACGATTCTATGGCACTTAAAGCATTGACATTTGGCACACAGATAGTCCGAATTTTTTGCAATTTTTGGGTAGCAGCGAATTTTAAAATTCAATCTAGAAGATTTTTAAATGAAATTTAATCAAAATTGAATGCTACAGCATAGAGAAGAGATCACTTTTTCTTAATTTATTGCTTTCATTTCCATTTTGATTTTGATCGGAGGAATAATTTTTCAGCCAGACAATAAAAACAAACAATCTCTTATCTGGAGTCAATTAGTTCTTTTTCTATCTCCTAGACCGTTAAAGACAGAGTAAAAATTTCAGCGGATTTGAAATCTGCGGAAAATTTCACATTAGATCCATACCTAAAAATATGATTTTTTTTATATAAATAACTATTAAATTGAAAAAATATATCTTTTGTATTTTATTTTTTTATTATCTTTTATATTCAGCTGACCAATTTAGTCTGGTGCTTGGGGTGCTGGCTTTTGGATCGAAAAGTTTCTGGTTTGAATTCAGGGTTAAGGCATAGATGTTTATCTGTCTAGAATGAATGTACGGCCTCTCAATAAATGGGTTGTTTCTAGAATGTGTGGATGTATGTAACCCAATTTCATGTGGTCTAGCCAAGATAAAATTTGATCACTGCAGAAATTTTTTAATTTTACAGAAACATTTTCAAATTGTATTAATTTCTAAAGTGATTATTGCATATATTCTCATTCAGTTAAAAAGTAGTAAGATACTACAGTACAAAGTCCCAAATCCGGACGTCCAGAATTGTCCAAAATATGGAGGTTATGCTAACCAGCATTTTTTTGTTCCCCCCCCCATCTTTACGACAATTTTTAAAGAACAAGGAGTTAAACCTGAACCTAATTGATGAAACAACGCAAAAAAACAGACCTGTTCATAGTAAATACCACACATAAAAATTAAACATTTTGTAAGAAAATTTGTTGCATTTTATAAAAAAAGTTTTCCTTTTAAAAAAATTATGCCTATTTATATATTTGCTATTTTACTATTGCAAACGCAAAATTCGCTCGGGGAGGTGGGTTTATACACATACAAATTTTGACGACCAGCTGCAGGCTTAAGCCTAACAAGGCTGGTCCTTTGTTTATGAATTCCCCTATTCCCACTGACTTAAGGTGATTAATTTTTTTTTATAACAAAAAATTCAAATAATACGAAATTTGTAAAAGTCCAAAATTTGGAATGGCCTTGTTTTTATGGGGACTTGATAGATATACTTAGTGCTATGAAAATACATTTAAAACAAGAATTTTAACAAAATTGCCCTTCAATGTTTTGGAACATATTTAAAAACTTCACAGGTAATAACAAGAAATGTGTAATTTATTTTCTGATGTGTAGTAAAAACAGGAATTTTCACTTTCTTAATTTTCGTACTTGCTTTAATATTTCTGTATTACATTACATTTTTACCAAATATTTTAGGTCCTATGGTGTTGTTGTGTGGGAAATGGCCACATTAGCTTCACAGCCATATCAAGGATTGGCAAATGAACAAGTTCTCCATTTTGTAATTTCTGGTGGAAAAATGTCCAAACCAGAAAATTGTCCTGAAAAGCTGTAAGTGTAATCTTCGTTGTTACAAATGTTGTACATTGAACCTTAATTTAATAAAATTGAATGATTCTTTCTCAAAAAAGTCCAATTTAATTCAAAATTATTAAATTAAGTAACTTTTCAGATGTAGTTATATAGCATAATTTAGGCCAATTCCAGCAGCAAACTTAAAGGGTTTACATGAAAATAGTTTGAGGCATGCAACAATTTTATGAGAATATTTGTGTCTGAAATAAACTTCATTGTATAAAGAATGGAGTCTGCTATTACAATATATTTTTACAAGCAAAATTGTAAATAGTTCAGAGCATCCCACCAAAAATTTCACTAAATACAAGAATTTGTGTTTGTTTGCTGAATGCATGAAAAATAATGGTTTTGTTGGTGTCATGCAACATTAATATACCTCTTTAAAATTACTCTAATTGTTACTAGAAATTATTTGATGGCTTCAGTTACATGAAATTTTGTATTGTTGAAAAGCTAGAAATTTAAATAGATTACAGTTTGAAAAAGTAAGTTCAGTCAAACCTCATGAAGACATATTTTACGGGACCGTAAAAAATTAATATTAACTGTAGTTGTGTCATCCGAATTCAGAAAAAAGCATTATTTCAACAATGAAATTAAATATGAATCTATTCATATTACTTATTGTACAAATCTTGGTACACAGATATATGGTATTCTTCATCACAAAGATTATGCAGGACGATTCTTGATTGCACAGATATTTCCTGACTACACATTTTTTGTTTTAAAATAATGCTGCTATCAATTTTTGTGTTTTTCTTTTTGTGCCTAAAAGTTTTGAAAATTTGTTTGCCTTAAATGGTGTTTAGTGCAACTCGAATTCTTAAGTGAAAGAACGTTATTTTAATATACATTTTGATGGGGATAGCAATTCAGTTTGAATTGTCAGTAAATTCAATTAAGCAAATAATTGTCAAAAAAATAATTCATATTAAGCGAATTCGTGTTAATGGGGTTTGACTGCATGAGTGAATATGAAGATAATGAAATGAGATGTAATGAAATGAAATGAATATATATGCATTCTATGAATAAGAAGATGTCTGTCACTTGTAAATGGTGGTTCTGAAGTTTAATTGACGTGTACTTCCATTTCTAGCTATGCCATAATGGAATTATGCTGGGCAAAAAATCCTAAGGCGAGGCCAACGTTCATAGAGCTGATCGACATGCTTCTTCCAGACATCAACCAGAACAGCTTCCATGAAGTGTCCTTCTATTTCACCCAACGCCAGGAAACAAACGCCAAAGAAATCGAACACAGTGATGCAGCCACTGCTTCCACGCCTATGAGGACTCAGTGGATGGACTCTCAGAACTCCAGAGAGGACTCTGACACCGAAGCAGAGGTGGAGTTCTTCCCTCCCACTCGAAACACTTCGCAGAGGGACTACAGTCGGGGGAAAACCTATTCCCTGGACGAGAGTGCGAGGGAGGACAGCAGAGCTTACAGTGTTCATTCCAACGACGGCAGTAAAGGCATGTCCGTCACATCCTCGGACGACAGCAAGGGCAGCAAAGTGAGCAGCACTTCGAACGGAAGCATACCCAACGGACGCATCCCCTTTGTGCCATGTCGAACTACAACCTGTTAAATGTCTGTTCCCTCAGCTGTCCCCACCAGGTGCTCGCCAGGAGCACTCTGAGCCGCGTATGCTGTCATTTGGTGCTCACACATTGCATAGACCTCCATAAGCAGGGAACTTCTACATAAGTGTTTGTTTGGTCTTTTAACCCTTCGGAACTTGTACAGGACGTGTATGATATCAGTGTTTGTTAAGTGCATGTATATATATGTACATATTAGCATACATATATATATTTATACACATAAGTGTGTGTGTGTGTAGTTGTGTGTTGTAAATTGTAAATCTTTCCATATTTGTGTGTAAAAAATCCTATATATATTATTTATGATCTTGTACAGTTTACGTTCATCATGCAGTGATTCCACATAACATGACTGCTACACATTTTAAAAGTATGCCAATATTTACAAGAGGCAGCACATTTTCTTATTTTGCATATTTTGTTCACTCAAATGTTTCAAAATCATCAATTGGATTCAAATCGTGAAAATGTGTTATCATTTAACTACACAATCCATCCTGTATCTTAATTTTACTTCCCCCAGTTCCCATAGAAACGATTCTCGATCTGATACTGTAATTCTTTATAGGGGGCACTGAGATTGATTTTTTTTTTTTTACAAATTTAGTTTAGTTATGAAAAGTAAATATAATTTTATTTCAACCATTTCGATATCTACAACTTGAAATTCAACATACTTTGATTTTGAATCCCAGTCTTGGTACAATGTTCATTTTGATTTTGAACCCACTGGTCTATTGGGAAGTAAAAAAAAAAGTGCCATAAAGGAACTAACAAAACTTTTCATTTAAATAGTTTTATTTAATTTGAATATGTATAAAAAAATTTATTTTAACATATATAAAATTTGCAATGTGTGTTTTAATTATTTAACCAGAATTGTCATCCCCTTAATGTGACAACTATTAAGTGAATCAATAGATGGAAAAATGTTGACTTTGCATTTAATTTTACATTCATCAAAATTTTAGTACGAAGTACAGTTAATACATGAATCTGATGTGGAATATTAAGTAAATATAAGACATACAATCTGTCTCTAAATAATATTTGCTTGAATTTGATAGATATATACTGGGAAGAATTTGCTCATATAGTAATTGAAATATTTAAGAGGTAGTGAATTGGATATATATTATTGAATTTATACTTATATATATTATTTATTGTGATACAAATGTGAACCAAATTTTAAGAAATGATTGCTTCCAAACAGCATTTGTAAAATAAAACTATTACTAATGGCTAGTCATTTAAAAGTCTATGAATTCTAAGCAATTCAATTGTACAAATCTGCCAACTTCTCTAAAATAGAATATCAGTATCACTATATAAAATGTGGGCAAGTTGTGTGTTTTAAAATGTTCAGATTTTAACCTGGTTGACTAAAATCAGTTAAGCCAATATTTTAACCATGATTTATTAAAAGGGTTTGAAAGTTGACTTGGATATACCTGTAAAAAATTAACTTCTACCAATTTATCAAAATTTATTCAGAAAAGGTAAGTTTTTTGTCAGGAAAAAGTTCAGGTATGCAATAAAAATTTAGTTGATATCTTCAAATAATAATTTTTAGGTTCAGTATGTTAGAATGTATAAGAATTTACAACATCAGTGGTTGCCAATGTAATTTCATATATGACTATTTCCATGACTATTTTCGTAAGAAAATCAATTTCCTTCAATTAAACTTGATTTACTTGTAACTACACAGTAACTTCCTATCCTTGGGCAAAAAAAAATTTTCCTTACCAATTTTTTCATGAATAAGTCAGATTATATCTCTGTAGTAAAAGATGACAAATTGACTCTTCGTGAATAATTTAATAAACTTGAATTAACTTATCAGTAAAGATAAACTGCTGATAATTTAGTCTGTTTTATATTGAACATCTGATTTGACCTTAAGAATTAAAAACTGTGTTTCTAAATTCTTGTTTTGGAAACATTGTTCTAAAAGTATTTCCACAAATGAACTAGGGACTTCTAAAGGTGCTAAATAAATGTTTAATTTCATATAGTACCAAAAAACGTTATTGTGTGCATTCATTATCTTTTTGAAATTGAAAAAAGTCCACCCTATTTTGCAATATTAGGCTATTAGTAGCTGTCATACAGGTATAAAAATGTTGAAATTATTTAACAAATTTTTATACCCAAACTGTTTTTTGAATATTAAAGGGGTGCAGAATACAATTCCAATTTGTTTCTTGCCAAACAATTACGGGGTTCACATATAGTAACTCAAATCCATCAGGTTGGCAACCACGTACGTAAAATTTTAAAAATGATTTCCTTTCAAGTATGATTGATTTATCTATTGAAATTCATGGAGATATTTTGCAAATTTTATTTGAATAGCGAAATTGTAACAAAGTTGGCAGGTCTTAAAATATTCAAGTTTTACATTTAAAAAATATTAGTTTGCCTAGTAATTGTATCATACTAACTTTTATGAATCTTCCATACCATGTATGAATTATTATTTCATTTCTATGTACATATACAAATCATTTGACGTTTGTACATTTTTTAATAAAATTCTTTGAAAATATAATTTAGAATTAAGTAGAAAATGTTGCATAAGAGATGTAAAAAAATTTTATTGTTGTGCTTCAAAAAAACTGGCATGGTTGAGTATTTTTTACTGACCTATTTCTCTACTACACTCATAAGTGCTTTTAATGTATGGAGTAATTTTACCTTGCAAAATATTAAACCCCTCAAGCATATCATGTTCACTAGAATTGTCAAAACTAATTTTTTCCATTGAATTTCTCAAAACCAATACTGATACCTAACCTTTATATATGAAGCCTGCTCTGCATGGATTCCTTTCCTACAATTCTAGTTTTAATTACAATAACCAGCTATTAATGGAACATTTAAAATATTCATGTCACAGAACACACATGAAGTCTTCTAATACTTCTCAAAATCAAAATGTTGTGTAAAACAGATCAAGTTTCTCCTAAGGAGTGATTGCAGACCTTCATGTATTGAAAAATTTTGTAGCTAAGCTTATGTTTGAAGTTAATTTTAACTACTTGTTGATTAGTTCGTTTTGAATTATAATACAGAAATTTTATTTAAATTCTGAAATGGCTGAACGATGCATAAAGTCTAGTTTGAAAATACAGTAACCATTCTTCATATATGCTTATTTCTAGTCGTCTCTTGTTTCTAGAAAACAGCTATCTCAATAAGCTTCTTAAGAATCAGTAGTTTACACATGTTTCAACAAATATTTTTACCTTTACCTGTGAACCCTTCTACCATAATGGGAAATTTCAGACACACTGCCAAGTTTGGAGTTCTTCATCAGTCAGACCCAAAATGAAAAAAAAAAAATTCTACAATGTATATATATATATATACAAAAAAATATTCTACCTGGTTTTTTCTTCACACCAAATTTGTCTTGGCCCTTGTCAAGATTTATTCTTGCTTCTCTTAGAAGCACGATATATTAAAGGGTTACTGTACTATAATTTTTAAATGGAGGTACTAAATAGGTTTATATATATATTTTTTAAATCTAGAAATGGATTGTGGGAAGAATTTTAAAAATTAGCTGCTTGACAGTCCATATTCTTCAGCTTTCTTTACAAAATACCCGTATCTTGATATCCTAGACTTTCCTGGTGTGCGACAGCTTGTTTGTCTAGATCTTGCCAATTACTTTTGGTTTCACTAATATTTTCTTGGTGCCACATCTAGTACACATTATGAACTTGCTTTTTTTTAAATAGGTTTTAAAACAAACAAATTTCAGGACTACGTTTTTAACATAATCAAGATTGGAAATAAATATTTTGAGAATTTTAATTTTTCCTCTAGTCTTATAAGTAAATTCATTTCCAGGACACTTGAATGTAATTATTTCCTAGTTATGTTGTACTGAATTTAATTTATGTTAAATTCAGCACAACAGAACTAGAAAATACCCTCAAATGGTAATGAAAATCCATTGTTTTCTGGCAATTACCTTCATCTTAAGTGCAGCCATCGAAAGGCTAAATGACATCTAGTGTTCAAAACATTGGACTAATTTTGGAAACAGCTATCAATTTTTACTCTTCAGTGAATTAAAATCAGCCAGATAAAAGGTATATGAAGTCGAATTTTCTCTGAATGATAGTTAGAAATCTAAACATTTGTCTGACAAGTAGACCATAGAATTTCTGTCTAAAGAAAATTTAAGTTTGCAAGAGGCATTCTATAAATCTTTTTTAAGAGTATTTTCTTGCTTATATATCCCCATTGGAAATAAACAAGATATAATTTGACAATATTTACGAGTGGTCATTGTTATATATGAATCAAATTCAAAACTTGTTCCAGGCTTTAATATTGCTACTGTTAGTTTGAAGTGACCTGGCATAAGGTTTGTTTTCACCTTACTAACTGATTAGACACAATTTGTTGTGTTTTTTCTCATTTACTTTCCAATTCCATATGCTACTGAGCAAAGTAAATCCTTTACTGCAAGATAACTAATGGATTAGCCCTTTGCTTATTTGAATCCATTGGATTTTGTACCAGATTTTAAGCAACTGTAAGTGATTTAAATGGGGTAATTTTTTAATCATGATTTCAAGCTTTTAATCCCCACCCCCTTTATTGAAATTAATCTTTAATAAAGAAATAACACACTCCAGATTGAAAAAAAATCATGCTTTTTGCACCCTAATTTATATAAGAGTTCATCTTGAAGTAAACTAGTCTGTTTTCTAGAATATTCCACGTAACAGTTAACCATGTGCCTTGATTGGATGTTAAAGCAGTTTTGCTTTCAAGCCAAATGCATTATCTTTCCAACTTGAGATTTGTCTCCAGTCTGATTAGGGGAGGTGATAAAATTTAGTACACTGAGGATTCAAACACATCTCATGGCACTGGTTCAGGTGCTTTTTGTGTCCTAATAAAAAAGTAAAGCTATATTTTTCTCTGGGTAAGATGGCCTCTGTATATCAGGCTGAGGTTCTAGCGATCTCTGCTTGTACTTGCAACTGCTTCCATAGGGGGGGGGGTCATAAAGATCTGACAGTCGAGCAGATCTAAAGGCCCTGCTCATCTTCAAAAGAAATGTGGGAATGTTACAATGCACTTGTTTCTTATCTGGGTCCCCGATCATTGAGGGTAATGAAATAGCAGACCAACTAACAAAACATGGATCTGAAATTCCATTTATTGGACTGGTTTTGGGTCTACCTCACAATGTGGTTAGAAAGACTCGCAAGGTTTAACTCCTGGCCGAGTCTTGCCATACATGACTTCAATCTAATGATCAAAGGCATTACAGAGTTCAATCAACAATCTCCCTGGAACAGATTGCAATTGAGAAGAAAAATTAAGGTAGCTATTGACCTTCTAACTATATATATAGCCATGGTACCCTGAATAGAAACCTCAACCTCAGGGACTGCATAAGCAGTTCCGGGAGTTAGCGAGCTGGAGACGGTAGCCCCTTAGTTATTATTACTCTGCCCAACGATTTGAGTATCTGGGATACTCTTGTTTTGAATAGATACTGGAAAACTGTCTTAACATTCCAATCAGGCCCATGATGAAATTTATTTCAGCAATTAGTCTTTAATAGATTAATTGGTGGGTTTCAGTAAAATAGACTACTAGTCGCATTGTTGGTACTCTTTAGAGTCACTCCCACAATAAGTCAAAACTATATATAGTCTTTTTCAGAACATTCCACGTAACAGTTAACCATGTACCTTGAACTCATTGTCCGATGGTTCACCCAATCCGCAAATGCAACTATCTTGCTAATAGACAACTAAAAATATCAATACTATGTTTCACATACCCAATATCCCTGGAGTAGTGCACCATTGTTTTGTTTGTATAACACTCTTCAGTATTCTTTTTTTTAATACCAATTCAGTCATCCAAGTAGTTCACAAACTTTTTACTTTCTAGCTCCCATAAAATCCAAACTTAGTCAGGTCCTCAAAAGTTTCATTGAAAGTTACAATTTTAATTTAAAACAAAATATATATATTTATCTCACTGATGGATAAAACCTAAAGGCAAAAACAGATATGTTTCAAAATATATAAAAATATACCATGAGCACGAAATTGATTTGTTTTTAAGTGGTGTCACATAAAATTTTTTTTCTCAAATCTGGAAGCTAAATTCAGCAATAGTTAATGCTAGTTCATAGTGCTTTGTAAAATCGAAATATTTTATTTTTGTAACCACTAGAACTGAAAATCCATTTTAGATAAGTTGGTTGCAAAATGGAAATGACTCAGCTGTGTTGCATTTTTTTCATAAATTTTAAAAAATAATAGAAAAGTCTTAAACCCTACTTTAGTTGCTGGGACACAAAATCAATCGTCTATAAGCACAAAATATGTTTACTAAATATAGAGTTTTTGCCAAGAAATTTAAATTGAAAGAAAACATTTTCTTAATAAGGTTTATGACTATCGAGTAACCAGATTCCAATGTTTTTCTTTCATAGTTGCCAGCTTGGAGCCAAAATTTTGAAATTGGCGTCGTTTGAACAATTCTTCTCAAAAAATATTTTTTGTCACCCATTAGTAAAAATGGGAAGGACTAAATTCCAGCGATTGGTGGGTTTTTAAAACTTTGAAAATCCAGCAGTTTGGACAAGGAATCTTTTTAGACGGTTTTTCTTAAAGATGCCCCAGCGGACAAGGTCATATGTGTCAGCCATGCCATTTCTTGTTATAAGGTCAAATAGAGATGGGCTAAATTATTTAGAATAGGAAAGCAGTATCACCAATACATACCACCAATAATACATAATACAAAACATGAGAAAAATCCAACTCAACTCTCAAATGTATAAGCAAGTTTTATTGTACTAAAGTTGCGATACATTTATATAAAATACACAAGTATAATTAGTTTCTTTTGTTTTTAAAAGTCAATAGATTGGTAAGAAAAGACAAAGTACAGATAAAAAAGTAAAATACATACAATAGCTAATGTAATCTAAAGTATGTAAAAAAATTAAATTCAGACTTTGTGTTTTGCTTGAAGGCGCTTATCAGTCTCAAATTCAGGGGACTCAGGTACAGTCAAAGGTAGCGAGCTTGCTTTAATTTCAAGCTGTTTGTACTGTCTGATTGGGTTTGCTTTGTGCACTATGTCTCTGCGGAGCTTCATCAATTCCATGTGTTCTCTCTCCTCTTCTTGGGCCCTGTGTAAGAGGCGAGCTTGTTCTTTCTCATGTTCTTCCTCATCTTTAAGTTGTTTCAGTTCTTGCCGTTCAGATGCTCTCCTGTCAGTATGCAGTGTAAATTCCTGAATTTCTACAAATATGAAAGATATTTTATATAAAATATAAGCTTTGAATTTGCTTTACAATTATCAATAAGTTTGAATGAAAGGAGCGTTTTTTGTAACTTAACTTTGTCAAATACCAAATTTATTAGGAACTGAGGTAGCGATTTTAATCCAAACGCATGTTCCATTCGGAAATGGGTTTTATTTTCTTGGACAAACACCGCACTACATATTACAGTACAAACATTTTAAACACTCAAGTTCAACACATAACTTGTGTGAATCTCTCCACCACACATCTCATTTACACATAATAAAGACTTCTAATTGGTATGCTCAATCAGGCACAAAGATTAGTCAGTTCATAGCACCATCTATTGCTCATAATCAATGACTGATAAATCGTTACAGAACGCTTCACCAAGTAAAGCATCGAAGTGATATTATTTATGTAATACTACAGCTCCATAAAGTAATTGTTCCGCCATCAACCATATATATAGTGGATCAGCTCTCTTCCAAACTCTAACCAATATTCCTATGGCAAAATATTGGTCTCCTAATTGATATTTTATAATGTGAGCTTCTTTTGAATCGGGTGGCAAGTCATTAATTGTTTATGTAATTCTATAATTGAACGAACTGTTAATATTTTAAATATAGGGCTTGTTAAAGGTAGTATTTTTCAGTAAATATATTCTACTTTTAGGTAATATCTCTAATTTACTGAACAGCTTCAGTAATATTTTGGATACTAGACACCATTGCCAGTCTTCAATTGTACAATATTCATTGGAGTCTGCTTACATTTGGCATGAAAATGTTTTTCAAATCCCTAGGAGGCACATTTAAAAAATTATTTATTCAACTTCTTCTCAAAAACTTGAAAACCCACTTAGAAAATTCAAATAAATTGTCTTGCAAAAAAAAACATAATTCAAACAAAAAATAAATATGGCACCCAACTCCAAAACTTTCATTGTAAAGAAACCTGTTACTATACTGCATATTTGGCTACACCGGTTTCGTTACTTGCACCCTTGATAAATTTTTTGTTTAAGGAAGAGGAATTTTCAAACAAAGCGCACAGTTATTGTAACCACTTTTTCCATGGGCCAAATAGGGCCCCCTGTGCAATAAAACCAAGCCAACCTATAAATGACTGACATGTATTTTTAAATTCAAATGATGAACAAACAATGGCTAAAACAGTTGGCCCGAGTAAGCCTACATTATTTTAAATCCAATATAATCATTCTAAAAGATTATATGGAATTCAGAATATATTTTCCTTAAGGAATATTGTATTTCAAAACTACCAAATTTTATTGTACACTAAAGTTTTAAAGAAAATTTGAAATTCCTAAATATTTGATTATCTATGAAAGAATTAAACATACACTTTGCAGAGAAGCATCTAGTGTAGGTCAAGAATTATTTATTGTTTTTACTAGATTAAAAGAATTCCATAAGCAAACACAAGATACCTGAAAACCAAAAGTAACTGACAAACCAGTTACTGCTAGCTTAAGCTGCAAAAAAATATATAATTTTCTAAACAGTTTAAGATACTTGTAGCTATTGTTTGATGAACCGGAAAAGTTTAAAAAATTTGTGGAAAGAGTGACAGAATAACCAGTTTTGGTAAAAAGATTAAAAATAAAAACTTAAGATTCATAGTATCACTTTTCTGGTTCATTAAATGGTAAGAAGATGTTCACTCGACAAGCTGTAGAAATTTTAAGTTGATCAATACAATAATTTTAAAGATATGCAACCACAAGACGAGGTTTAAGAGAAAATGCATATAAATCTTCCTGCAAATCTGCTATACCAGTGCTGTAGACAAGTGATTTTTGGTAACTAATTGTTGCAAACCAGCTTTATAGAATTTATTATTTACTACTGAGAAAATTTTGCGAATTTCTACTTGAAATTTGGCACACATGTTCTTGCAACCCTAAAATATAAAATTACTTAAAGATATGAAATATTTTTATTGCGAAAAAAAAAAAAACTCCCCTTAATAAACAATTTTTGAAAATATGTTTTGTGTATCTAAAGAATTTGTATTTTTGGAAA
Source organism: Metellina segmentata (assembly GCA_947359465.1). Taxonomy (NCBI): domain Eukaryota; kingdom Metazoa; phylum Arthropoda; class Arachnida; order Araneae; family Tetragnathidae; genus Metellina; species Metellina segmentata. The sequence goes on from OX375878.1 coordinate 72,300,893, forward strand.
CAAGTTCTACTGTTATTTAATGGCAATAGATGAATAAAACATTGCTAGGAGTAAAATATAACAAACCTATTTCAAGTTTTGGCGGTTTTTCTGGAATGAAAGGTTTTCTCAACAGCACAGTAGCTGGCTGTGCTTTGAAAGTTTCATTTGCTTCTGTCGTAAACTGGGAATGGAACAAAACAAAAATAATTAACTAGCATACATGAAAAATATATGTTTATAAATTTTAATGAAATTAAACATAAATAAATTGCATGTTCTTCAAAGATGTTTCGTGTAAATTGTGAATTATTTACATTCAATAACTGAAAATCTGGTTTTAATTTGCCATTGTGCGTGTTTATTAACATTTTTTAGTAAAATCATACAAAACAAAGATAATAGTAACATGCATACTTGCCAACATGTCGATTTCATGGCGTGCATAGACCCCCAAAATGGGAATATGATTTTAAAGCACCCATATACATAATAATTCAAAAAAAAATATCAAGTGTTTTTACATTTTAATGGTCGATTGTCATTTTCAAAATAATGTTTATGTAATATTTAAAAAAAGATTAGAAACAAGAAACTGAACAATTGACCTCGATGTGACATCCATGACCATGTGACACTCATTTCTTGAATTGTTTGTGATATGGTCTTTGTAGATGCTAACCCAACAAAAATAGAGTTTTTGAAAAGAAGGAAATAGAGTTTAAAATTATTTTTTCAGAAATCAAAAATTCAATACTTTTACAGTAAAATTACTGGAATCTACACTAATAAAAGAAAGCATATGAACTGAAAAATTGGCAATATTTCGACACATAACAAACAAATCGGTAGTGCCAGGTGAATATACTAGATCATTACTACATCCAAATGCAGTGCAGGGTTGCTTTTAAAACAATAAATTGCAACAGGAAAATCAAATGTAAAATTATTTTTGATAATTTTCCTTGTGTAGCAAAGCAGAAGATATGGAAAATTTCCAACAAGCATATCGCTACAATTCTGCGTGACATACTAAAAAATGCCTCTGAAAGAAAATATATAATATTTAAAAAACCAAATAATTATTTGATATCAAGAAAAAGTCTAGTATTTATTTAGCTCTGTTGATATTCCAGAGGAAAACTTTATACTTCTATGTTCGATAAGCATGGGGAAACAGTTAGCACATTATCAGTGATAAATATGAAGAACGGGAAATTTCAGAATTGACACAAGTAAGAATATCAGTTAATACACTTGAATGGGCGAAAATCTTCAGCTATTGTGGGAAGTCAAATTTCAACCAAACTTTGGCAGTAAAAATGCTAAACCTTCTGACAAAAAAAAAATGAAAATCGAAATTAATTCATTTTTTCTACTTGAAACAAATGATAGCTCTGATGAATAAGAATGATAAAAAAAAATCTAGAATTATTTAAAAAGGAGACCTTTGTAAAAGAGAAAACCATTCAACTTACTTTAGGCTGGGTAGTTTTTGTTTTCAACATAAAGTTGAAAGGCTGTGCCTCTGTGGCAGGCTTCTTTGTAACAGATGGGAGAACAGACATCTTAGGACTGGGCATCAGTTGTGCGTGAAATACATGTGCCTGAAAAAAAAAGGAAAATCAGCAAACCTGTTAATGTAGATCTAATACAGGGTTTGTACTTTCAGACAAATGAGACTTTAGAAGTTTTTGAAGAGTTTTTTTGGAATGGCTTAAGTTTTGTAGCATATATATTGTAATTTAATTGAACACTAGTCACTCATACACACCAGCTAAAAAATTTCAGCCATGTAAAAAAATATTAATTTTCATTGTTGAATCTATTTGCTGTTATAATTTAGATTATACACATCCCTTATTAGTCATACCTGCAAGAGGAAAATGACATCACTTATGAAAAACCTAAATGTCAATTTAAACAGCTCAGAAAAATTTACCTTTGGTCTTCCTCAAATTATTTCAGTCAAATAAAGTGGAAATGAAATGAGAAGTAAAAGATTTGAGAAAATTGGTTTTTGCAAATAACACTGTTCCAGCTCTTATTCTTCAGGTTTAAAAAAAAAACATTTCATGGCACTGGTTCAGGTGTCTTTTGCCCTAATCATAAAATAAAGCTATCTTCTTCTCTGGGTAAGATGGCCACCTTTTATCAGGCTTTTATCTTTTATTGGTAAGTTCAAGCAATCTCTGCTTGTACTTACAACTGCCATCATAGGGTGGTTGTCAAGAAGGTCATAAAGATCTTCTCTGACAGTCCAAGCAGACTAGCAGAGCGACTGCTTTTCTTCAAAGACAGTGTGGGAATGTCATAGTGCACTTGTGGATCTGGCTGAGAGGAACAAAGTGTCTCTTATCTGGGTCCCTGTGGCATAGAGAGAAATGAAATAGCAGACCAACTAGCAAAACATGGATCTGAAATGCCATTTATTGGACCAGCCTGTTTTGGGTCTACCTCACAATGTGTTTAGAAAGACTGTCAAGGTTTAACTCCTGGCCAAGTCTTGCCATACATGGCTTCGATCTAATGATCAAAGACAAGCCAAAGAGCTCAATCAACAATAGATTGAGGAAACTGCTGAAATTGAACAGGAAAGAAATCAGGGTAGCTATTGGCCTTTTAACTGGCCACTCTGCCCTAAATAGACACCTCAACATTAGGGGTGTTATAGAGGACCCATTATGTAGAGGCTGTCGTATGGAAGAGAAGAGTCCTGTACTTGTTCTGTGTGAATGTGAATATTACTCTTCACAGCGATTTGAGTAACTGGGATACCATCGTATCGAACCCTGGAACTGTTAATCAAACATACCAATCAGATACATGTAGCATACTCGAACAACCATCCACCAAACCACCTGAACAGTGGCGACACTCGTAGCAATGCCAGCGCCACGGAGTACATAAGACGGAGCGCAGGTGCAACGAGAAGAGGAGAAAAAGAGCAAAGTCACCAGCTGCAAAGCTCACGTCGACATGTTCGTTTAATGTCTCTTTTAGTTAGGCTTAAGAGCCTCAACCTGTAAATTAAATCAGAAAATATATCTTCATTGCTTTTAAACCGATTTATTCTTCAGTCTTCATCCATCAACACGCTAGACACACCCGAACCATAACATACATTGCTGAAATGTATCTCAGCAATTGGTCTTTAATAGATCAATAGGGGGTTTCAGTACAATAGACTACTGGTCGCAGCACTGGCAGTCATCCGAGTCACGTCCACAATAAATCTCATTCTTCAATTTAATAGGTTCTGGTTGGCAGTTAGATTTTATGTTGCAAGGGCCAAATATACAAACTGCCAACCAGAGCATAGAGAGTACAAACCCTGAATTAGGTGCTGCGCCAGACTAGTAGGTTCTGGGTTTGTACCCAGTGTTGGTATGCATACTTGCCAGCTTTGAAACCTGTGCATCAGTAAAACTTTTGCAAGAATGCCCCTTGCCACAAAAGACAGCATAAATACATGAATTAATGTGTATTAGAAATATCCATGTCACAATAACTAGTATTATTTGTATTTAAAAACCCATAAGTAAAAAACTCACATTTTTATAACTGTAGAAACCTTGCTAAGCAGTAGTGTTTTAATACCAAACTGAACACTTCTATTTACAAAGTTGTTTTATTTAGTGTTCTTTCTATCCAGAAGAGTTGCAGAAAATTTAATGAAGCTGTAGTAGGTTTCTTTGGTCTTTAATAATTCTGCACTGGAATTTCTGCTCAAAATAAGATTTGGGGTTTTGTGTCTTCAACACCAACAAACTTTCCAACGTTTTGTTAGAAACGAGAGAACGGTATTCAGTTTGGATCTTTCTGATGAGGCTGATGATTCTCTCACACTCTGCATTGGAATGGGGAATGAGTAGAATAAGAATAGAAAGCAAAATTTTGGCCAATTTAGCGAATTTTAGAAGTCAATCAGCCCCTCTTATTTTACCTTCTTCAACCCACTGCACATCAATAAGGTCATGTCCTATTATCACAGATAAATCTTCCAGCTGAAGACAATAAAACTCCTTTTCCAACTCACCCGTTGCTTCATCTTTACACTTAAGTCCAATAAAAATTTTAGTTGATGGTTGCAGAGAATGAAACAGTTCGATTGCTCAATCAAAATATTAAAATTCCGTAAAAAAAGGCATACCCATCCGTAAATCAGTAAAAATTATGGATAATCCGTGAAAGTTGGAAAGTATGGGTATGGACGTTCAAAATCCCCTTTGAGTTGTAGGTCTCTATCTCATAAGCCCTAACTAACATAGGGAAAAAAAACTGTCCATCGGCATTACTTTTGTCTTTCAGGGCAAAGTAATGCTTTCCTTCATTGGCCGTCTCATATTCCATTCTTCACTTTAATTATTTTCAGCATGGATAAGCAAATTTCAAGTTTCATCTTGTTAATTGCTAAAAAAGCATATTTGAACTTTTTTTTTTTTACCGTTTCTAATAACTTTATCCAGCAGACTTTAAACTAAATTAAAAGTTTAATTATATAAATCAATGTTTAGATACAATTTCTAATACATTTCAGTTTCCAAGGAGTCAAAAGTGAATAGAAAAGTTTACACAGGGGCTCTTAAAAAAAATTAAGGAGTTTTCAGGAGGTGTAGAAAATTTGTTAATAGATTTTGATTTGCTTTTTTATTTGTAACATCGGATAGTGTTAAAAGAAAAAATAATTTCACTGAAAGGTACATTTTGCAATAACAATGATAGTATACTTAAAATAATAGACTACTATCTTAACCGAATTTTATGCATCCCCAAAGAGTTGAAATATTGGCACAAAAATGTTCCTAAAGCATTTTCAGTTATATATTCTATTGGTCCTATTTATTACACAACATCCCAAACAAAATATATACTCGTAAAATTTTATAAATAATTAATTTTTAAATTCTGTTTTGTTTTAAATACTAAATAAATGTGGTTGATTAATGTGTACTGCAAGTTCTGTGACGTAAAGACCAATTTTAAGAGATAACCTAATATTCCAAGATAACTGTAAGAACGCAAATGTTAAAAAACCAATTTAAAATGTATTACTTTTAAAAGGGGAAATATTGGTAAGTAAAATACTCGTTGAAAATTAGGACTCATGAATGCTTAAAGAAATATTTAAAAATAAACATACCTTCTTTTCATTTTCTAATTCCTCTTGGATTTTTCTCTCTTTCTGAACTAATCTTTCATTATCCATTTTATCAAAACTGAAAGGTTGGATTTCAGTACGCTTTTTTACCCATGGAATAACAGGAGGGGGTCCACTTGCAGAGGGTTGTTTCGGCACTTTCTTCTGATGCAGTTCTTTTGCTTCTTCTTGAGACTAATTATAAATATTAACCATAAAAAATTATCTTGAAAGATAAGTTTACTCATAAAAGTATTTAAGGTAATAAATGTAAAACAAGAGGCATTTCAATGTCAACACGTAGAACATTCATCATCTAACACAGTATCAACCAACATTTTGCTCTAATCAAAAAGGCTGTCACTTGAGGTGGTATTCTGCAATTTGTCATGGCTGTAGTAAGCACGTTGAAATTATCTCGCAAGAACAAAAGTGCAACTAAGCAAATGTAAAATAAACCAAGTTCATTTGAAAAAAGCAGTTTAATCAGAGATCGCCAAAATACACCTTAAACATATTCACAACTCATTAGTTTATGCATTTATGGAGTTCTAGCTATAAGCCTTCCTTCAAAGTGCAGAATTTTTTAAATCAAGATATTAGTTGAGTATTTTTGCACTGTAAATATGGTTTGTATTACCAGATTCAGGGTGGTAACAAAATCCTCGAAAAAAGTTTCCACAATATTTTTCTGATAGTATTACAAAAATTTCTCTGATTTTACAATTCCCTTAAGAAATGTTGTGATCTGTGATTGGTATCAATATACAGTATCCCCATTTTAAAATATTTAGGGTAAGATGGGGTAAAAGGATAATTCTCCACAAATATTTTGTATTTTTCTCTTCAGATATTTTAATTGTAAGGGTTGGAACCCTTAATGGAACTCTTACAACATCAATTGATAAAAATTGGAGAAAAATACAATACATTTTGATTATGAACTTATTGCACCCAACCTTACATTATCATACTATACATCAAAATCAAATGCAAATATACATAAAAAATTCTTTAAAAAAAATGTAATTGCAAGCAAAAAAAATATAAATTTAATGCAAAAAAAAAACATTAGTTACACAAATTTAAAATTGTATACTACAAGTTGTATCAAAGGCCTCACAGCAATGAGACGCTGCAGTCGCATAAAGATAACTCTGCATCAGCGGTTTTCGCCGAGTTAAATAATTACGATGCCAGTGATCTTTATTCCAATTACAGAATTTTGGTGAATACTATTTATTCTTAAAAGTACTCGTAATCACGCATCTCTAAATAGGACAAAAGATAATAATTGCCGTTTAAGCTATCAAAATTTCCCTGTTTTTTTTTGTGAAATTTGGAAATTTCCCAGATTTTTCCAGAATCAAAAATATCTCAGAGAATTCCCTGATTTCTCTGGTTCTGTTATCACACTTAGATTAGTGTTCCCTTACTTCCAATTTCACAAAATTTCATTCCTACGCAATACATATTAATGCGAAAAAATTTTGTGTGAACACATGAATGTTGTATCAGTAAACATCAGACATGCACAGAAAACCTTTTTCAAGTTTCAAAGCAAATTAAAGTTTCTCGTTACCCTTTTTTCTTCCTGGAGCTTTCTTTTTTCGATTCTGTTTTCAACCTCAAATGTTGGTGACTTTGCTTCAGTTATTGGTATTACTTGCTTCTCTTTAAGACCCTGGGAGGATTAAAAAAAAAGTGTTAAACAATAAAAAAGTAAATTGAAAGCATATTGACCATGATTGAATTGTGATCTTAATTCAATCGGAACTAAGAACTACTTAAAATTGGAAAAAGACTGAAGGAAATTACCTTTTGTACACATGCACAAAATGTATTCATTCTTTTTTGCCATACTGAAATTGCTCAAAGTGCAGAAACACTCTGAGTTTTAATTAATCAACCTTTATCTTATATTTATAGGATTATAGGTCTAACTCTTATGTAGCAAAACTTGACTGTGAAGCAACAAACGAAATCTTGCATTTAAAAATTTAATATCAAAGAAGGCAAAATTTTTAGACAATGTATAAGAAACCACGACAATAGTAAAAAGTGCTGAATACAACACAAATCATTAAAATATTTTTAATATTCCTTTGTTTTTTTAGCAAGGTAAGTCAGAAAAAATGGGAAGAATTTGATAACAAGATTTGAAAAGAACACTCCTTGATATATGGAAATTACTATCCTAAAACTAATGCATTGAAAGGAAATTTTAGCAAGATCTTTTTTATTTCATTGTAGCATCAAAATATAGGAAATCGAGATTACTCACCACTGGACCACTCAAAATGTTTGTTGGTACTGGTCGAGCTTTAAATTTGTACTTCTTTTCAGACTCTCGTCTCTTGTGTTGCAATGTTGCTCGTTGACCAGTTTTCAAATAAAAGTGTTTGGCTTTTGTTGTGAGCTTGGTATGAGTTTCATCTGTAGAAGGACGATTATATATCTTGGGATCCACTGGCCTAGCATGGAACTCATATCTAAAAATTAGAAAACATTGATCTGACAGAACTGTACTATTCCCTAGTCTTAGGAGCTAAATTTGTCAAAATATTTCATTTTATGAATTTGTTCTTAAAACACATAGGGTCTTCCACATATCTAATAAAGACAAGTATATATTTTGCAGAGGCTATATTTTATTATAGCCTCTTAAAGTAATACATCCTTTTTATATACATTGCATGAAATACTTTTTTTTATGTAGAAAATGAATTGATTACATTGGCTGGTAGGTTTCAAAATTAGTCATCCAAAATAGGATAAAAATTATCTTTAAACTTAAGTTAGAAGCAAGGAGAAGAGAAGCAAAATGGTGTTTATTGGAACATTAGCAATTCTAAGTAACTGAAACTTGAAATATTTTGTATAATACAAAAGAATTGCAATTTTCTTATGTTAAAACTTTACCAGTTTCGCTATAGATTTTTCATCTGGATGGTGATGTAACCTCTAGCCTTCTGCTGTTGAACATATAATTTTGTTTCGTTCTACAATAACTTCACATTTTCTTTCTTAAAGTTTGAATTTTGGTAAAATATATTGAAAGGTCTTGGCACAATTCCACCACTTATTATTTCAATTTTTAGTTCACTTAGCGAAACATAATTATAGAATTGTACAGTCAATTTAAAATGAAATGCTAAAAAGTGATTGATACGATATTAGCCCTTAAGTTAGAAAGCAAATAGTTAAAATAGATTTTAGCATGTTCTTGTGCACTTTGCTTATATTATGCTCTGACATAATAGCATGAGCTAGAAATGGCCAAACAAAAAGCAATTAAAAAAAACTAGTTTTAAGTTTAAAAGTGCTACTGGACATTATTTGGTTTGCAACAATATTTTTCATCAACTTATTTTTAAATCTCTGAGGGCGATGCATGCATGCATTTATTCCTCCTGAAGCCTTTTATGAAGCCTGCAGTTTTTCCCAGCATGACTTCTAACTAGTTTTGACCTACACCAATACAACAATGCGGTTCAGTCGAGAAGACAGTCAACCTAGAATCCGTGATTTTTAACAGGTGTGGAGGGCAGGGCTAAGCCTAACAGCCTAAGCACTTGCAAAATAATTTTAGTTATTAAATCCTGATTTAGTTACTTAAATCAGGGTCCCCACCCTATTTCAGAAATAAAATTCAATGACATTTCCAGACAAATTTTTACAAAATTTCAGGTTATGCTTACACAATTCACAACATTTTTAAGGTGAAAAACCAAGAAATAATTTAGCATTCATAACCAATAATAAAAACCAATATAAGAATTATAAATTGAAAAAATTAATACACAAAGCACTAGTAATTTTGCATTAAAATAACTTATTCAAATAATCCAACATATTTGACATAAATCAATTTGTGATTTAGTGTATCATAAGCACGAAATTCTTCAATTTAAGCCAGTGGACGAAACAAAGTTCTCTATTTGTTAAATATTACCCTTTTTTTTTTTAATCAGTTGAAAAATTCCATTAATAAAATCAAATTATACGAAATTGTGTATGAATCTTATTGGCTTCTTTTATCCAAAGCATCTGAGAAGCCATGATCAATCATTTTCCAGGCCATTGAGTCAATTTTCCAGGTCTTAGACGAAAACTAGTAATTTTCCCGTCTTTTCCTGGACAAAATTAAATTTCCTGACAATTCCAGGTTTTTTGTGTGTTTTCCCTGACCCATGGGAACTTTGTTAAATTCTTATAATAAATAGTAGCAAGATAAATATTCCCTGAAAGCTCATCTTAGTAGCAGTTTTTTAGTTGCCCAAATATAAAATGAATGAGCTAAAACATAAAATGTGCTAATTAAGTATGAAACAAATGGTTTAACTCAAAGATATTTCAATTGAAATAATTACAAATGACTGTTTTCGTACACTTTTGTTATAAATGCGCATAAATGTGTGCAAGATTTTAAACAAGATTAAGGGTACAAGGTAACTATGTAAACAATGCACATATTTTTAGTTTTGCTGTTCTCCTGGCAAAATTAACTCTTTAGAGAACTTTAGGGCCAAAAACTCTAGAATTCACACAGGAAAATTCAAACAGTCTAATAAAATGTCAATATCCCTCTACTATAAGTTTTTGGTAGGTATTTTGAACGTCGTACTGGAGCAACACACAGCAGGTTATTCATAATGGTCGAGGATCAATCCCCAAGGGAAAGATCCGATGACAACACCACGCAATTTTGAACCATGATCAGATGACGAGGCAACACCTGATCTGGCCACCCCACCCCCGATGGACATTTGACGCCCCACCAGCATGCTCAAGCGCAAGCTTTACGCAATGCAGGTTTTCCCTTCAATAACTCTTAAGTAAATACAAACAGCAACATCCCATGTAATTTTTTATTTTAAATACACTTTTCTGAAATATTTATATTATTATAGTCTCCAATATTTTAATATAGAAAAAATAAAAAATTGGCTAGAATGGGTGTTTTGACACCAAAAACTAAACATCTTAAAACAGGATACATTACTTTAAAAAAAAAAATCAAACTTGGGAATTCAGAGGTAACAAAAATAAGGAGGTATTCAAGTTTACTCGCACATTGGCATATTTTCCTTTTTTTAATGCCTTTATTAGGAGGGCTGCCATGAGCAAAAGCGTGAGTGACAATAGGCATAGGTGGTTTCCCTGAGCCAACTCATTACCACTGCTACTGCTTATGGCACTAAATGATAAACATGAAACCAGAATCAGCACTAATGACACCAGTTGTAGAAGCACTTTGTTTTATATTCAAATCTTCTAACGAATACTCATCAAAAACCATGCAACTCATCTTTCTCGCAGCAGCTGGATGAAAAATTACTGAAATCTTGCGATGTTCAGTGGGTCAATTAAAACTTGTATTATGAGACATTATAGAACTTTACAGGAACCTTATCTATTTATACACTTTATACACAATGCAGTGCATTTTTTATTATTACAGTAATTCTGTGTTCTGCACTGTCTGTATTTAACAGATGAATCTCTGGATTTTCTTGCATCACATTTTTTATTTTATATCGGGTAATATTGTTCAAATGAAACAATGGCACAAATTCAAAATTACTTACGCTTTCATTTCTTGAACTTCTTTCTCTTCCTGTTCATCTTTGCTGAGTGCATTTACCACACGGCGTCTCTTCAGAGCTTGCAGTTCAGGAGATTTGGCGGTTAGAGGGGGAGGCTCCCAGTGATCTTGAGGCTGAAAACCTGTGAAAAATCAAACATGAGTTACAATTTTACAACTGTGTTTAGTGATCATTTAAAACTAGCAGACCAGAGCATAGCATCTACACTAAACTTAATTGTTTATATTCAGTGATGGCAAAGTATTGTTACTCACACACATACATTTCATATCCTACTTCACAATGCATTTATAATGAAGATATCAATATTCTATAAATGGATTTCATATTTCAAAATGAAATTATACATTAAATATGCAACAGCATTTCATATTTTTTCCAGTGTCAATTCTAATTTCCAAGAAAATGACAGGCAAAATAAAGCACGTTACTGCAATTAGATTCTGTATGTCTAACTTCAATTTCTGAAGAGGGATTATAATTCCCTTCCTCACAAAGACCATTCGACATATTTTTTATGTTTGTTCTCGCTCCTATTTTCTTATCTGCACCGATTTCTATCAACCCGATTTTTCATTGCTTTCTGTTACCAGACTGCTGAAGAATTTACTTGGAATGATTAGCAATACATATTAACTTTAGTAATATTATGCAGCTCAAATCAAGCAGCAAAAGTGTTGAATGAATCAAGTAATAGATTTTATATTGTATCTCTGTTGATGCTATTCAACAATACATAATACCTATTGCTGTGTCACGTACTTTAGTGAAATATATAATTTCTTTCAAACTTTCATAAAAATACACAACATAAGACTAGGATTGGTAAAACTTATTGCACCTATTCATTTAACAGAATAGTTGGAAAGTAACAAGTTTAATAAAATGACCTTATCTTTCTCAACTTTGTTTTGAAAATTAATGAATATGTTGCTTCAGTTTATTGCAAATTAATGAATATGTTTATTTCAAATTTTTCAGCCTTGAATCACAACCAAGATGTCCGGATGTTCATGTCAGTTTTTCTTAAATCAGCATGTTTATGTGTATTCTGGTTAAAAGTAGGCACTTTTTATTTGCTACGTAATATAGTAGCATATTTTTCTGATTGGTATTGGATGACTTTACTCGTATCCCAGTCATATAACAAACAAGTCATACTTTGTCTTAAAATTTATACTCATGAAAAATTTTGCAGAGCAAAAACCTTTTTTTTTACAAGCAACTCTTTCTATGAAGTATGGAAATAATGAGGAGGGGAAAAGCATGCTCTGGTCTTAAGTTTTTCAGTCAAAGTCAATTATTTTACAGAATACTTATTCCAGCAAGTAAAGATAAATAATTCGTTAAAATAATAGCCCTACAATCTCTATGTAATAAAATAAAATCTAGGAATAGTGTAAAAGCGAGAAAAATTTTTTGGTCATTTAAAATTTTTAGATCTTAAATGCTTCTTTTTCTAACACTTTCAGGCCAAACATCCAGGCCCTATTTATTACACACAATAAGATTTCAATATTGCAAACATTTGATAGGTGAAAACTGATCAATTTTACACGGCTAACTCATTTATTAAGTACGTTGGATTTTAAATTGTTACTTCATTACAAAGCTCAAGTTTTTGATAGCAAACATTTAACAATAAAATAAAGAATTCCGATAATTACTTTGCAGAAAGGATGGACCAAATTTGTTGATCTATTGTTCACCATTGTGAAAAAAATTTTACTTTTTAAATTTAAAATAAAATTATTGACAGATTACCTCTAATTTTTTAATGCAGCTGTTATTAAAAAATATATACAGAACTGCCAGCCAAAGCACTTGTGAAATAGCATAAATTATTAATAGAAGCAAAATTAGTCTTCACTTAAAAGTTTATTCTAGTAGCAGTTTTAGTTGCATCCAGCAGGATGTTTAAAAACCGCTGTGTAGAGTAGATGTAGGTAGGTATTTAATTAATGCTGCACTATAACAACATAATGGGCTATTGGTGACGGTCTGGGATCAACCCCCAAAGGAAAGGTTGAAGGACACCATGTAATTTTGAACCACTGTCAGATGACGAGGTAACAACCCAGCTGGCACCCCACTCTCCAAACTTCTTGTGTGGAGTAGAAATGTTTGGTGTAACTAGGCACATAACAGTTAACACTTTCAACAGAAAAATAAAATATGCTCCATTACATGCATGCCTTGAGGTAATCAGAATGTTTTTATTTACCAAATATTTACCTATTTAGAGCAGTAGGTCAAAGTCATGAAAGCATTTTCCAAAATTAAGCGGGAGATATGACTATGACAAACAAGGATTTGTGCTACTGAATAGAAAAAGGGAGTCTTAATATTCAAAGTTAACAAAACTTTTTGAAAGTTGCCAAATATAGGAGCTATTGAGACAATTTTGCTAAAAAAGATACCCTTAGTCACCATGGTAACAATAGCTAAAAGTTGCATATAGTAACCCTGGAATAAGTCTTTACTGAAATATTTATATAGGAAAGTCTTCTTAATTGAGAAATTAAATACATACTTTTATGAGATGTGTGGTACCTCTCAGGAGTTTTCTTTTGAAAAGCAGCTACTTGTTCAGCTAACGACTTAAAATCTTCAGCTCGTTTTCGTTTCTTTCCTTCAGTTAAATGGAAAGGCTGAACTTTTGTAACATGACTTTTCTATAATTTAAAATGAAATACAATTTTATCCAAGATGTACACTAGGAACAAAAATTAAAATGTAATCATATTTCACAATCAAAACTAACTTATAACTTGGTACACGAGCACTAAAACGAATTTTAAATTGCAGGAGACTAAATAGATCATGATAAAACCATAACAGGCACTACCTTTTCTATACATAAATTGGTAGTTAATAAACGTCGCACTGGAGCAACAAAAAATATTATGGCAGTGATCCCGGAAGGCTTCAAGGACGCTGCCTCATCGTTTGAATCATGGTGAGATGACGAGGTCAGCACCTGAGCTGGCACCCCAACATCAAAACTTCCACATCACACCGCAAGGACATTTGGGGCCATTACAAATTTAACGTGCATCAGCCCTGTGTACACCTTTAGCTGGACCAAGTTTCAAACTCGAAAACCTGCTGTTGCTACTAAGTTGCTCTTTTAACCGAGCCTACCACGGCCCTATATATAAATAGATACGACACTATTAAAACAAAATGATCTGTTAACCCTTTCTTGTATTGCAATCTCTTAATACTAAAAATATTTAAATTTAAATACAACTTAATGCCACCTCCATACAATAAGGCTAAATCAAATGCTCAAAATTAAAGGGGTAGATGAGTTCTTTTTAAATTTTAAACACAAAATCTCAAATGCAAATCTTTTCCCTGGTGAAGGCAAGACAGATGCAAAAGCCCGATTGGTGATCATAGTGGGTGGTGTCCTCAACAACTCGTTATGATTGCAATAAACTTAACCAAAATATGTGCTAAAAATGCCAGTTCTAGAACCAGATTGTTACCACCAGTCTCCTAATTTAAATAGACTTGACCAAAAACAATTTGCAGGAACCCGACTACACTATTGACTAGTTGGAGTATGTGTGCTGATAGATAATTTTTTATATTTAGCTTCTCATTTGTTGCAGCTCTAGTTGTGACTAGTTAGCTGGGGGAAGCCAAACTAACTAAGACAAAATAAAAGTCAATTCAAAAGACAGGTTAAGTCTTTTGAATTGACATTTATTAAAGTAGGGGGAAAGCAAAAATCAAGAACCTTTGACTCCTATAACTTAAAGTTCTTATAAGATATGTAAACACTGAATTAGCATACTGTCCCATAATCACACAGTTTTTAGTCAGTAAATTATTAAAAAAAAAAAAAAAAAAACATATTTGAGCACTTACTTTAGACTGCAACACTGTGTTCTGTCTGAGTTTGGATGAGAAATTTTCTTCTTTATATACAAAATTGTCTGCAGGCTTGCTCTTTACACGATTATCAGTTTGAAACTGGAAAGGTTGTGGAATAGTAGTCTTTCGAAATGTAGATTTAGCCTTATTTTGAGGCATTTCAGCTTTGTTTATTGGAAAGTTTTCTTTAGTATTTTCAAAATCTTCACTGGAGACAGTCATATCACTAAGATCAAATGAAAGAAAGTGTGAAGAAGGATCAATTAGTACTATGACAACATTCATGAAATATTGGATGATTGATTGAATAAAAATATATTTAATATACCATTAATTGATACAACTGATTCTTATTTCCTGCAGCATCTAATGATCATATTACTGATGTTTATATTTATGATACACTTATAAACGTGATGCAACATAATATAAATCCTCACATTAGTTAATTCCAATAGGCACATAGAAATTACATAAACAAGCATTGTCACAGTATTGGACCTCTCAACTCCCTTCAATTTAATGTGTTTGATATTGTAAACAGAAAATTTACAAAATCAAAAACAATGCTATTGAAATGATTTGCCATCAAAATAGTATACTGCTTTGGCTCACCAACTCCAAACGAAGTCTTTTTAATTCAATTAATCAGTTTTAATAATTTTCATAATTTTTGTTAACTAAAATATAGCATTAAGGTTATGGAAAAAATTGGCTGATATTAAGTGTTAAGGATAGAAACCGAAATTTAGGCAATTCTTAACTTTATACAAGCAGATAAAGTCAGTCTTCTGTTTTGATATCTAATTTTGTTTATTCATTGGCAATTTGGACACCAGCAATCAGCAGTCTGGAACATGAAGATTTTCCACATGTTCCAGATATCTTCAAACAGAACAAAGATAGTCAAAAATTTGAAATCCAGTTACCACAAGAAACATCAGGAAAATCAGAATATTCCAAGGATATTTTTAGAAAAATTGAAACTGAAATAAAATACAAAAAGGATTCAGCTTTTTACATCCCTGATCATTTCAATATTTGTTTAAAAAATAGCTGCTTAATCAAAAAATTAACTTGAATCATTTACATAAAAAAGTACCAACTGACAAATTATTTAAATAAAATAAAAAATTACACATCAATATGAATCCAGAGTTGTGTTCATTATCATACTTTATCAAATGCATGAAAAATTGTTTTCTTTGCCAACATAAA
The DNA here is from genome assembly GCA_947359465.1 of Metellina segmentata. Taxonomy (NCBI): domain Eukaryota; kingdom Metazoa; phylum Arthropoda; class Arachnida; order Araneae; family Tetragnathidae; genus Metellina; species Metellina segmentata. The sequence goes on from OX375878.1 coordinate 72,316,724, forward strand.
AAAAACAGGTAGTTTTTTTCCCCATTGTTGTTTTAACTAAAACCATCTTTTACGAAATTGAATGTGTTTAACACTGCATGGATAGATCCTTCAGAAAAAATACTCTGCATGGGTCGACTAGCAAACAACAATTTATCGTGCACCAATCTACTTTGTAAATCAGATCCAAGTTATTCGAAAGCATAACTTACCAAGAGTCTTCGTTCATTTCTTCCATTGACGATTGTTCCATGTTAGACTGCATATTTGCACTTTCCTCGCTTCCTTTAACCGACTTCGATTGCGTGTCTCTTGATAGTGTTTCCTCTTCTAAGCAAGAACTAGAAATAAAGTCCTCATTTATATTTAAAGTCGTCATCTGAACAGACATCGAAGCCTACAAAACACCTCAAGACGTGAAACACTTGAATGTTGTTCACGTACGTGTACTTTGAAACTATAAAACACAACAGTAACTTTACAGTGGATTTCATCACACTGGAGAGTAATGAAAAAAGTTGATTACTGAACAAAATGGGGTACTGCTATGAAAAATCTACATGAAGGAAAAACATTGGATGGGCAACAATCTATTTCTTTGTCTTATCTTATATTAATTTTTAGGGTTATTTTGCATTTATTAGTAACTTGTGTACTTAGTTTTTCTGCTTGCCATTGAAAATAAATTTTTTAAAGTTAATAACTTCATGCATACATTTGACAAGAAACTACGGATTCTTTCATCCAATAGATGCGTTTAGTTACATAAGATGTCATACTTAGTGTGTTGTGGGATAAAAGCTTGCGAAATTTTCATTCACTACTCGTGGATATAATTATCCACGAGTAGTGAATCTAGAGTGGCAACACCAAACTTGTTTACATTCCGTAGAGTGTACATGCTTGTCTAGTAAAGTTGTGTTATCTCTGCACTAAAATTCCACAGTAAAAGCAATATTTCACTGAATGGGAGAACATACACGACGGAATCAAATCCAGAGCCTGTTGAACTAACGCTGGTTCGCTCATAGTGGAGGAATAAGGAATCGCATTATCATAGCTTTTATTAAATTGATTCATTTAATAATTTTAATTAAAAGTGTTTTCAGATTAATCTACAAAAAAACTGATTTCTTTATCACAGATCAAAATCAGCAGTACAAGAAATTTAACGGAGTGAAATGTTCCGCCCTGTGGCTATTTATTTCCATCCTCTTTTAATGTAATAAAACCGTGACAAGTTGTCAAATGGTTTTCTCACTTCACATCAGCTGTCAATTTCTTTTAGTCTCTGCCTAGCTCTTGCAGAAAATAATGCAATTAGATCCTTGTTTACTTAACAGAAACTTAAAACACTCCCCATATAACTCATCACTGGAAAGAGTGTGATAGCAAATAAACTGAAGCTAAAAAGGGATTCTGACCCTGTGATTACTTACTGAATTTATTTGAAATCACATACACATAAATGAAAGTATGTACTATTCCCGACATAAATGACGACATATAATATAGGTAATGACACAGTTTGTTCTATACAGGTGTTCATTTCATCAAAAATTAAACAAATACTAGGTATTTACTTATACCAAGTACAAGTATGTAAAGTAGTATCACAGGTTAAAGAGACTGTTCAAATAAAGCTCAAGAGGTAAAGTTAACTTAATTGACATAATTTTTTAAGAACCTCCATTCTTGTTATGAATATTGTAGTGTTTAATTATTTATGTGAATACTATATGCTAAATTTAAAATTTACATTATGTAGTTACAGTAATTTTTTGAATGTGATGGTTACTCCACTTAAGTTGTCATAACTGCTTAAGTCAAAAAATTTTTGGTCCATTGAGTGATGACTTGTCAGGATTTAACTGTATATCTATTGTTTTGGTATCAAAAGAACTTTATGAACATGGAAAAATTGGTTATACCTTAGAGGTTTTGATATACGAAAAATCATAAAGGATATTTTTGGAGGTAACCAACTAAAAAATTAAACTTTCCTCAAGTTACAAAAACATGCTTAAAGCACCAATCATTTCACTTACTATTATAAAAAGAAGTGTTTGTTTGTCTGTTTATGTGTATGCAATGTCCTGACGAATCTATGGCCTTTACAATAATGGGATTTGGTACATAGGTAGTCCAAATGTTTTGCAATTTTTGTATGAAGCCCGAATTTTAAAATGTTCTAGATTGAATTTTAAAATTTGGGCTTAGTACAAAAATTTAATCTAGAACATTTTAAATTAATTTAATGGTATTTAATTTGTTTATGTTTTCTGTAGAACGGCAACACTATAAAGAGATGAGTCTAAATTTATTTTTTCAGTGCTACCGTTTCATTTTGCGAGGAACGATTTTCATTGGACGAAAAAAAAGTTTTAACTAGAGTTATGTAATTATTCTTCTTTATCTCCTAGATTGTTAAAGATAGAGTACAAATTTCAAAGGATTTGAAAAAATCTGCAGAAAAGTTCATAATAGAGATAGATACCTAAACATATGAATTTCTTCAGGGTGGCAACAAATTCCTTGAAAAAAAATTTCCCCGATTTCCACGATAGTGTGACAAAATTTTCCCTAATTTTACAAATCCCTTAAGAAATGTTGTGATCCATAATTGGTATCGATATACAGTACCCATACGACATTATTTTTACATATTTAGGGTCAGATGGGGTAAAAGGATCACACACACATTTTCAACAAATATTTTGTATTTTTCTCATCAGATATTTTAATTGTTATTGTAAGGGTTGGAACCCTTAGTGGAACTCTTAACAATAGCAATTGAAAAACTGGGAAAAAAATTTAAATATTTTGATTATAAACTTTTTACAACAGTCCCTAAATTATACAAATATACATAAAAAACAAATGCAAATATACATAAAAAATTGGTACAGCTTCAGTCTACGTTTAAAGCCGTAGCAACGATCTTGGCGCACTTCTAGTAGCGAATTAGGGCAGGTTAAGGCAACCCATCTGTTACTCATCATTACGATTATTATGGTTTCCATGGCAACCTCAGCAAGTGAAAAGTTTAACCTTTAGGCCTGGTGCACACATCCGGTTTTTCAACATACTGCGCCGCTGCTGCAAAGCAAGTGCGGTCTGAGCGGTTACAGCAGTTGTGCATTGAAAGTTATAAGAATTGCGCTTGTTATATCGATAGTCATAGTCAAAAAGTTAAATTTTCATTTTGAATCTCTAATATTATAAACGGAAGTGTTTGTCAGTTTCTCTGTATGTTTCCTGTACGCAAAGTCTTGACGAATCTATGGCACTTACATCACAGGTAGTCCAAATGTTTTACAATTTTTGGGTCGTGGCAAATTTTAAAATTCAATCTAGAACATTTAAAAATGAATTTAATGAAATGTAATTATTATTGAATGCAACAGCATATTAGATCACAGATTCTAAATTTATTTTTTTCGTTTTAATTTTGCGCGGAGTAATGATTTTCCAGCAGACTATAAAAAACAAATACACTTTTCGTTAACTGGAGAAATAAAAATTTCAACATATTTAAAATCTGCGGAAAATTTCACATTTAATCAATACCTAAAAATAAGATTTTTTTTAAATAAATAAAATTTTAAATTGAATATCTTCAAAATTTTCGCAAGAGATTGTGACATTCAGAGAGATTTTCAGCGAAAGTGGAAAAGAAAAAACATTTTGGCTGGCATTGTTTAGTTCTTTTTGTAAAATCGGTATCGTTAAAGATAGATTGAAAATTTCAACGGATTTGAATTTCGACACCAGATAGATACCTTATACGTTTGATTTTCTTTTAATAAATAATTTTTTAGCGAAATATTTATATTTTAAAAAGATATTGTGACATCACGCCGAATTCCCATTTAGTTTGTGAAGCAAACCAACAAACACCACGGGCAACTCCGTTATGGCTGTAATCCAATTTGCGAAGCAAATCATAGCTCACAATATTCATAATACCGTTTTTGAAACGTCGTTGAATTTGCGTTGAACCATTTTTGAAACGTCTTCGCAAAATGTTTGTATCGCAGGGAATTCAATCCAATAGGCTACGAATTTCCATTTGGTTTGTTTCTCAAACTGTATTCGTAGCAATCACTGGGGGTTAGCGAGCACCTGACCCCAAGAAAAGAACTGTCATGGGCAACGCCATGCTAGCCACGCAGTGGCCAGAATCAATCTGTCGGTTGATTTCATTGGTTCATTTGAAATAATTCCTTCCTTGGCAAATTTAGAAGTACGCCAAAAATGCGCCAAGGCCGTTACACCGCTAAAAAACGTAGACTGAAGCTTTACCACAAAATTCTACAAAAATGTAATTGCAAGCAAAAAATATCAATTTAATGCACAAAAAAGACATCATTAGTACCACAAATTTAAAATTGTATACCACAAGTTGTATCGATGGCCTCGCCAGCTACGAGACGCTACAGCAAAAAAAAACCATGGCGGCGGTGTTCGCTGTGTTCAAAAATTACGACGCTAGCGTTCTTTATTAAAATTACAATTTTGGCGAAAACGATTTATTTGATTCTCAAAAATACTTGAACTATCTCTAAATAGGCCACAAACAAAATAAAAAAATTTTAAATTCCCTGATTTTTTGTGAAATTTGGAAGTTTTTCTTGAGAATTCCCTGATATTTCCAGAATTAAAAAGTTCCCTGAGAATTCCCCGATTTCCCGGTTCTGTTACCATCCTGTTCTTTAAATAAATCATTTTTATATATTTTCCAATACAAATTTCGCCGCCACAAAGAATGACTTTCATTTGATTCAAGATTAATTCGTTTTGATTTTCTGAGCAACGGATTCGAGAGAAGCAAAAGATATAATTAAAGTTATGACTGGCGTTCATCAGTGTTTTTCTTTTCTTAGCGATCGTTAAAGATAGAATAAAAATTTTAACAGATTTTAAATCTGCAGAAAATTTTACACCATAAATTAACCTTATAGGTTTGATTTTCTTTTAATAAATAATTATTATATTAAATATTTATATTTTCGCAAGAGATTGTGATGTCACGCCGATTGGATCTCTTCGCATTTCGAATTTGGCTGCATTTGACAACACAGTGATGGTTGTTATATATATATAATAGACTACAAATTCCCATTTGGTTTGCAATTTGTAGCAATCACCCGGGGCTAGCAAGCAGTGGTCACACCCGAGCCCACGAAAAGAACTGGCACTGGCAACACCGTGCTGGCCCTGCAATGGCTACTGAAGAACATAATGAAGCAATTTTTAAAAACTACATAATTGGTTAATCTTATAGATTAGCAAATAAATACTGAAGGTTAACTAGAAAGAGATAAGTGTTTAGATGAAACTATTAAAGAAAATAAGTACTCAACTGATTAGAGGCATCTAATGAATCTGCAGACATTGTAGAAGAATCTAAAATGAAAAACAATTGTTAATCTGAAACGTAAAATACAAGTTGTTAATTTAAGAACAGAATAAAGTATGTAGGTAGGTAGGTGCTGATGACATGTTACAACCAGGGGTGCAGAAAATGCTTCAGGGGCCAATATTTCCCCAGAACACAATTTGTTTTGTCCGAAATTTCCCCAAAAATAATTTTACATTGATGGATTACCTATATTAGTTGTTACCAAGAAATGACAGTCTTCCCATCTCTTTGTGAAGGTTTTCAATCACCTTCGACGTCATATACGCCTTGAGAAGAGATGCTGAAGAAAACCGTATGAAATGGCATCTTCCACAATGGAAATGCATGTCCAAAGATTCTTTAAATAGTTGTGAAGCCTTATGAATAGGAGGTCCAATCCATAAAATGAAGACTTCATTGAAAAGTGTGTTGAACTGGATGTTTCGATTGTGTAGATGGTTGCCAATAACAGATCCAACTGATTACAGACAGCTTCACTGCAGATTTTTAAACAATTTTCGAGCAGATAATAATTTCTGGGATGTGGCCATATACTTCAGGGTTAGTAAATGACTCTTTTAATACTGTGTTATCCTGGATGATCAAGCCTTTCATCTTTCCACCAGGTCATGTGATGTGCTGTAGGAATCTCTACTATTATATATAAAAGGAAGCGTTTGCCTGTCGTTCTGTACTAATTGTCCTGAAAAATTTATGGCACTTACAGTAATGGGATTTGGCATACAGGTAGTCCAAATTTTTTGCAATTTGTGGGTCTAGCCGAATTTTAAAATTCAATCTAGAACATTTTAAAATGAATTTAAAATGAATAATAAAAAAAAAATTATACATTTAATTCTCATCAGTGACGAACAAATATTTTGGCTAGCAAATATATTTACCATCCTTTTTTTTCTTTGCAGTGAAGCAAATTTTCAAGTGTCAGTGTTGCCTGTGGTGTTGGTTTTCGAAGCAAACCACAGTTCATAATATTCTTTATTTGGTTTTCGAAGCAAACCAAATTGGAATTCGCAGGGAATTCATTCCATTAGCTACCAATTTCTATTTGGTTTGCAAAGTAAATCAACACCACGGGCAACGCCATGGTTGTTGTTATCCAATATGTCGTGAACATTCGGTTTGAAAAAAAGGTTGCCAAGTGGCAATTGGCGAGAAAAAGAGGATTTTGCCTAAGGCGAAAGGAGTCAATCGGGAAATTCGAGGAGAATCGGACGTATTTGTCCGGTGCTGTTGAAGATGCAGCTAATTGTTTGAATTTATATACCTTTTCATCTGTGTCGTGTTCCTTAGAAGTAATAAATGATTGGGAACCAAGGCTGATCCTTCCTTTCATAGTTAACAACATTTGGATTCGTGCTACTTCACGCTATAACGCTGGCCATGATGCTACCAGGTCGATTTCCCGACATTTGGTTTACAGCGGCGTCATGTTAAACTAGGAAAGGAACGGCGTGAACGTTCACCGGCGGATGTGGATGCGAGAAAGTGGCTGGATGAGTTCGGTTCTGTTGGGACTGACTGGTGGTCCGGTGCAAGCTGTTGCTACAGGTCTACTTCTTGTTTGGGATCTGTGCTCCAGGACCGATGAGGTTGGATGGCGGTGTGCCAGAATTCAGGATTCCTGGATGGGGCTGGAGGTATTGCCGGATCTTTTCCCTAAGGACATAGGGATGATGACCCTGTAGGATGCTATTCGGTTTGGAGGACTGGACGTTCGAGGTTGGTGCGCAGGAAGGAGACTCAACATTATTTCTGGACTTCCAAATTTATTAAACGTTGGGACAGATTTTTCTTGTGGCATATTTTGTTTCGTAACTACATGTGATTTGTGAAAGGTTTTGTAATATTGCGTTTAATCAGTGTCAAATTGCAATATGGAATGTTTTGAAAATGATATATTTTAAACTAGTGATATTTAATTATTGTTTGTTTAAAAGAAAAACGGTGATTGTGAAACAATATTAAAGCTTTTGTGACATCAGAGTTGAAATATATATATATGGAAATCGCCAAGTGGTTTTAACAGGAATGTGGTAAACCTAAAGGCTAGCGCCAGTGTGTCGCGTTTGTTTCACGTTCATCTTCTTTATTTTGAGTTCTGGGGATGTTTATAGTAACTGTTGTAAATAACAGAGTCCCAATCAGGATGGATTTGTTTTGTTTATGTGTTCATTATTTTGCAGTACTTGCTTTATTGCATGTGTTTAATGGATACGTTGTGGTTGAAATACTTTCATTGGAGTTTTGCATTACTTGTGTGCAGATTATATTGTATTTAGAATTATAGTTGTTTTATATTCTGTGTATATTTTTTATTTGGTAAGATGGCGTTTTTGCTACGAGCCAAAAAGGCTGACTTAGTTAGTCTGGCTCAAGAATTCGGGACTGATGTTAACTTAACTAAGTTAAAGCTTAAAGATTTAATTCTAGCAAATCATAAGTATGATGAGCAAACCGCTATGGACTTGCTTGAATCTATCGCGGCTGAAAGAATCGAAGATCAGGAATGCGCTGACAGAAAGGAAAGGTTAAAACTTCAGTCAGACAAAGAAAGTCATGATAGGGAACTAGAAGAGCTTAAACTCAGGCTTGAGTTGCAAAAACTTCAGTCTGAGAGGGAAGAAAAGGAATTAGAGCTTAAATTAAAAATTGAGTCCGAGAAATTTCAGGTTGAAAAATTACGCTTAGAATTGGAGCTAGGTAGGAATATTCCAAATGGAAATTTAAATGTTAATCCTGGTGCACGTGAAAGGTCGTTAGATGAAACAGTTAAAATGATCAGGATTTTAACGGTAAAACCTCCAGCCAGATCAGAAGGTTGGGATTTTTATTTTTCTAGTTTGGAAAAGGCATTTGTGAATGAAAATATTTTGGACGCGATTAAACCTAGGGTTTTATTGTGTTTAATGGGGGATAAGATATCTAACTTACTATTGGATGTAAGTGAGGAGGAATTTAGGAATTATGAATTCCTGAAGCAGTTAGTGTTAGATGAATTCGAACCATCTCCAAAATTATGTTTAGATAATTTTCGGAAAGCAAAACGAAATCAAGATGAAACTTTTGCTCAATTTGCGTCCAGGCTTTCGGCTATGTGGCGAAATTACTCTAAGGTAAGAGGAGCAAAGGATTTTGAGTCACTTAATCAACTTATCGTAGCTGACAGAATGCTTGATACTCTTGATTGTGAAAATGCCACACATATTGGGGTTTTACAGGGGGAAGGGTGGTTTAAGCCTAAAGAGTTAGGTAAGCATTGTGATGTTTTTTATACATCAAAGGGAAAGTCGTATAATGCTTCGGTAAGGGAGAAAACGAAAGATGGTGATGAGAGATTTTTGGCTGGTGCTGGGAGTAAATTCATCGACCGAAAGAAAGAAAATGGGAATTTCCATTTTCGGAGAAATGAGGATAAACAAAAAGAAAACAGGAAATTCGTCTGTTTTTCTTGTGGGTCAGATAAACATTTTAAAAGGGACTGTCCTTTTGGGAAGGAAAGGGAGAGGAATAGGGGTAGTGAGAGTAAAAAAATAAGGGTAAATAATGTGATCGCGGATCGCGAACCAGAACCGAAAACTGATACGGTAGTTGCTAGGGTTGACGTATTTGGGAAGGTGGTCCCAAGGGAAGCAATTGTAGATAAATTGAGCCAATTAAAAAAAACACCTATAAGTATAGGAGGAAAGCTAGTTTCAGCTTTGATTGACTCGGGGAGTGAGATAACTGTGGTAAAACGGGATTTAGTTCCGAAAATTTCTACGGAAGGAGCGGCTTCAATTTATTTGAAGGGAATTTTTGGTCCAGCCGTAAAGTGTCCTTTAGTGTATGTTCCAATGGGTCTCGTTTCTTGTGACCGGGGTAATGTGGTTCACCAGGAAGTTTTGTCTGCTTTGGCAGAGGCGCTGGTGGAAGATGTTTTGCTTCCGCCGGATGTCTTTAACATGTTAAGTGGGACTAAAAAGGGAACAGGTGGTAATCAGTCTCTAGTTGCTCTGGGGGTGCTGGAAAGCATGGAGCAGGAAAGGGCTGGGGAAGATACTTTGTCGGTGTTCAATGACAATGTGTCGGATACTAAAGGTGTTAGTGTACTAACTGCTGAAGGGGGACAGGGAAATATTTCTGCCGCTAATTTTCGCTCTGAACAGGAGAGCTGTACTGAGTTACAGGACTTGTGGAAACAAGCTCGAGATTTAAAGGGTAATTTTTATATCTCCGATGGGTATCTCTTTCACAAGGATAAAATTTTAGGGAAGACCGTAGGACAGTTAGTGTTACCCAAGTGTAGGCGTAAGGACGTCTTGGATTTGGCTCATAGTTCTGTGTTCGGGGGTCACATGGGAATCAAAAAGACGATCGAACGGATCAAGTATTCATTTGTTTGGGTGGGTCTAAGCAAAAGTGACAAAATTTTGTGCATCGTGTAAGGAGTGTCAGCTAACTAAATCTATTAAGGTTAGGGACAGAGCTCCGATTACACCTGTCACTAGACCTGATTTACCTTTTCAGGTGGTAAATGTTGACCTTATTGGCCCAATAACTCCGCCAAGTGCTAAAGGGCATAAGCACATTTTGTGTCTGGTCGATGAACACACCAGGTGGGGCGAGGCTGTACCATTGACCAGTCTCACTGCTAAAGCCACTTGTGAAGCACTACTGAGTATTTTTTCCAGGACTGGAATACCCAATGTTATAGCGTCAGATAACGGCACAAACTTTAACGCCGAGCTGACAAAGGAATTTGAAAGGAGAATGGGTAGTAGCCCAAGATTTTCCACTCCTGCTTATCCACAATCTAACGGATTGGTGGAGAGGTTTAATCAAACTCTTAAAAAGATGTTGCATAACGTAATAAGGAAGGAAGGTAGAGGATGGCATTCACAGATTCCTTATGTGTTGTGGGCGTATAGAGAAATTCCGAACACGACCACAGGGGTGTCGCCATTCCAGTTATTGTATGGTAGACCTCCACAAGATCCTTTGTCCATATTAAAGTCTACATGGACTGGGGAACATAACAACCTTCAGTTGAACACCACTCCCATAGCTATTTACTTGCAAAATTTCAAATTAAAACTTGAGAAGGGGCTGATGCCTTATCTAGGTTATAAAATACCAATGTATAACATTGTATTGTTATTTGTTATATATGGGTATATATGTGTGTATTGATTTGTTTATATCTGATCCCAACGAAGGAGGTCCAGGAGTGATGCCACTTGCATATCTTTGTTCTTTCACTTGTTATGAACTTGTTTGGACTTTTTATAGGTGCATTATTAGTAGTTCTCTTTTTGGTAAAATCAGCCACAGAGGGCAAATTTTACTCTCTGGTGGGGCGTGTCGTGAACATTCGGTTTGAAAAAAAGGTTGCCAAGTGGCAATTGGCGAGAAAAAGAGGATTTCGCCTAAGGCGAAAGGAGTGGGGGAGTCAATCGGGAAATTCGAGGAGAATCGGACGTATTTGTCCGGTGCTGTTGAAGATACAGCTAATTGTTTGAATTTATATACCTTTTCATCTGTGTTGTGTTCCTTAGAAGTAATAAATGATTGGGAACCAAGGCTGATTCTTCCTTTCATAGTTAACAACATTTGGATTCGTGCTACTTCACGCTATAACGCTGGCCATGATGCTACCAGGTCGATTTCCCGACACAATAGGCTACTGAATTTGCTTCACAAACCAAATGGGAATTCGTAGCAATCACCTGTGGTTAGCAAGCAGTGGTAACACCCAACCCCATGAAAAGAACCGACGGGCCACACAGAATGTCACTGGCAAAGCAGTGGGAGATAAGAGAAACTGTTGTTTTGCACATGCAAGCCTCTTTAGACAATTTCAGTAAAATATAAAGATGAAACCATTTGAAAATTTGTTTCACTGCAAAGAAAAAAAAGGATGGTAAATATATTTGCTAGCCAAAATATTTGTTCGTCACTGATGAGAATTAAATTTATAGGTTTTTTTATATATATACTTGGGAAAAAATTTCCCCACAGCCGCTTGAATTTCCTCCGAACCTCGTTCGCGTCTTCGGACATATTCTGCACCCCCGGTTACAACTACAGTGCATTCAAACTAACAGTACCTACAGGCTTCAACAGCAGTTTAGAAGGAAGGAGTCAATGTTTTCTGGCAAGGACAAATCCATAAATTAGTCAGAATTAGTGGACACCTTTCAAACTGGACATATGGGACCTTAATTAATGTATTTTTAAGTTTTAATAGGTACCTATCTAGTTACACTGTTTGTCATATTATGGGAATAATTAGGGTTCTTCTAGTTATTTGGATCTAGCAGTTGCATAAACTTAAAGATGATATCTACAATGATTTAAAACAATTACTATAGAACTAATTTGGAAGAAAGTAACAAGAATAGCTTCCAGATTGTACATAAATTACAAACCATTTTGAAGTCATAAAGTTGAATAAGCCTGAATCTTTGAGATATTTCTTCATGTAAAATTGACTACGAGACATTGTTACAGGAAACAAGTCATGCCTAAATGCAATGTGACAAGAATTCACACATTTCACATGCATAATACAAAAAAATTCAACACAGAAATGCCAACATAAACTGTTATATGAAAAGGTAAATATTACCCAGAAAGTCTCTTCCGAATGCCTTTGAATCAAATGACACAAATTGAGGACAATCCAAGTCACTAATATTCATCTTTGATTGTGATATTCTCCTAAAAAATGAATAAATCTGTAGAAAGAACAGTACACCAAACATCCTATTAAAATTGAAGGGACAAGTAGATGAAAGTGTTAACTTTCCAAGTGGTTTCAATGAGATATCTGTCATCAAGGTCTGACCAAATTTGCTAATGACGAGGGCGTCTCATCTAGATATTGCTGATTTTTTTGTAACGAGGTCATGTTCTGGCAAGGCATCAAGATTTAAATCACTTAATTTAAATCAACGATTAAAATCATGATTTTAATCAAATGATTTTTTTTAAATCAATGATTTAAATCACAACTAATCTTACATTTTTATAACTAAGTAAATACATCATAGAAAAATGACAGAAGTGGTCAAATGCTTTAATTTTTCTGCACTCATGGGGATTTCAGCACTAATGGTTATACTCAGCTCAGAGGGAACTGGGTCAATTACTGCATATGATAAAAGATTGCAACAGCCAGTTGTAACTTATTAGAATATACTATATACTAGAAACAGTAATGTAAACACACATGACATAAATCTAAATGTCAGGAAGAGTAGGGGAAGACGGGGTACAATGAAACAAAATTTACTAATTATTTTTTCCCGTCCACAATTTTGCATGCACAAAAATTTAATTAATGCATACTTTTAATCTTGTATTTTCCCCATCTAAATAAATTTTTATTAGATTCTAAACAATATCTTTATGCTTGAAAAATAACAAAAAGTAAATGTCTCACAGTGTTTCATTGTACCACGTATGCCGGGGTACAATGAAACACATACTGGGGTACAATGAAACACTCCATATGATGCAAGTAACTTTCATCCTATATAGTTTATTTTAGTCACATTCGACTTCATTTAAATTTACGATTTCTCCAACAGAATATCTTTCCTTACGTTTCAGTTCACCCTCCTTAATTATATAAAAAAAACAATCATTTATACAGATATTGCTTGTGTCACACATGTTATGTGTGGATGTCTCATTCTTAGTACCTCAGTTATCAGCTGGAGCTGGAAAATAATCTGGATCATCGTCGTCTTCAGTGTCTGTAGGAGGTAGTTTGTTTTGAAAACAATATCTTCTTAGTTTTTTTATCTTTTTACTTTCTAATTGCTTAACACGAGCATTTTTTACTAGCGTGGTTAGAACAATTTTTTTTAACGTTTTCCTACTTTTACTACTTTTTTTGGATCAGCCTTGGGGTAATGTTTTACCTCTTGAGGAGAAATGTATTTCCTCACAGGTTTGGAGCTAGTGCATAGTGTATGAACAGTTGCTGAACAACCTGCAGTCTGTGATTCTGATCTATTAATGGCAAGATCCACCACTTCTGGGATTCTTGTGTTTTGTCTGTCTGGTCTTCAGTTTCATTGATCTGACCATGGAAATAATTTTCAGTAGGACAAGGCCTATTTGACACGTAAGAACACAAATAATCTTCTTCAAAAAACTTTTTTCTATTGAAAGGTCATATTCCAGTCGCTGTAAAACCTTTTGTAATATTTTGTGGAGTGAAAGACTTGCAATAAGCATTGCCAAGCAAAGAAGATATATCATAGATAGAGATTGTACAACCTGGATTACACAGCATCCAATCATTTGCAGCTAGATTGAAGACATTTTTAAGTGACTTGAACAGTTTTGTCTAAAGGCTGCAATTTGTTACTGGTATGTGAGGGCAGGGTTACAACAACAATTCCGTTATATTTCGTAAAATTTAGACTGGAAATCGTAATATGTGATTAAAGATTGTCCATTATTTGTACAGCTGGATTTTCTTTCGAACAGCGTGTATGTGCCTGGAAATGTGTTAGAACATCAAAAAAAATATCTCCATTCATCCATACCGATTTTGTTGCATCACCCGTAGTCCCAGGTAGAGCTCCATTAAACATGCAAAACTTGAAATTTACTCTAGGAAATACAAAATAATGGGGTATAGAATTTCCAGAAGCTTTAATAAATCCACACATAGTAACAAGAACACCCCTTTCAACAGAAGTTGATTGACCTATTTGTTTTTGGTCCCTTTGACCGAGAACTTTAGGAGGATTGTGTACTGAAGCAAGTGCAGTTTAGATCTATGAAATAAATAAAGTATTCTTAAATGTTTTTGAATCCATAAAAACTAACTTACTATTGAAATCTGTACTTTTTAAGGAAAAAAAAGCAGTTTAATTTTGCATGCTTTCAAAATTACTGTTTTGAATTGGTGTTGCCTTTTTTTTTTAATGTTGAGTGTTGCCATTTCCTTAGTAAAAGTGTTTTATTTATATTAGTGACAACAAGTAATATGATATTTTATATCAATGATATTATATTTACCAGTGATACATTACTTCAAGTAAATGCATTCACCTGGGTCACAATGAAACATGTTTCATTGTACCCCGTCTGCAAGTGTTTCATTGTACCCCGTACTGAGGTTACTAAATAAAAAAACCTTTTTAAACTTCTAATATTTATTTATTTTTAATTTTGGAGGAATGAAGACAACAACAAAGATAACAATGTATAGAAAAAATAATTATTATATGTTACAACGAGGAAAAAGAAACAAAATTACTTTTAGTAAAGAAACTTACTTTCAATGGTGAAAAACCAATAATCTTCTATTGCTAATGTTGTAAAAGTGCGAATGTATCCAAATCACATTAGTAATTGGAACATATAGTTACATAACATATGTATAAATTGCAACTTTTTGTGACAAATTTTACTGATTTTAGAAGTAATGTTTCATTGTACCCCGTCTTCCCCTAATGTATAAACATTTCTGATTAACAACACTCATAATATAAACACTTAAAGGAAGAATACAACATTTTTATTCAAAATTATAAACGAAAGGGGTGACTTATTTTATTAGCTAAAAAAAAAACACAAGTGGGAAGTAAAGTTTTTGAGGCATTTGTAAGTTAGCTCCCAAAGTGTGTTCCACAGCACCCTGGGGTGCCGCATAGAGAGATGAGAAGTGCTGCGAAGCGCCGTAACCTCCAATCTAAGCTATTTCTAAGCAACAGAAAACAGGGTTACGGTCACTTATCAAAAATCGGTTCACTCCCCAACCAAGAGCATGATGAAGGTAATTTTATTTGTTTTATTTATATTTTCACCAACCTATGTTTTCTTATTAAGAAAAATTAAAGTGTTTGTGTGGGAATTTTAAATACTAGTTGTATTAATTATATGTTTAGGTTCTTAATTCTCTAATTTCTTTTTCAAAGTGCTACAAATATGAAATGTGTATATATATGTAATAATATACCACAGATAAATATTACATGATGACGAGGGTGCCACCACTTGGATAAGTTTGGGAATCTCTAAGTTTGCTTATTCTTGTAGTTAGCAATAGAGATTAAAAGAGTAGAAATATACATTTTCACACACAGCCATTAAAATGTCAGCAGGAAAAAAAGAAAGGTCCAATATGAATTAAAACTAAGTGAAAATCCAATTATTATTGCTGCTTGGCATTTTTTTTATCAGAATTTACTATTGTCTGATTATTTCTGAGTTCTATTCTACTTCTCAGACTATAGTTTAGGTCTGTCACTGACACTTACTGATAAATTTGTTAACATGATGATGTAATTTTCTCAAGAAAAACTATGTAGGATGTCAACTTGTGTTTTAAAGTTAAATAAATGTTAAGTAAATATTGATTTACCATATCACAAATTCTGATTGTTTACTTAAATATTGGTTTACATGTCATGTCACAAACTCAATTTTTTAGTTAACATTTAGTTCACTGTATATATATATATATATATTATATATAAACAGTGTTTAGGGCCTGCAGATATTTAAATAGAAAAGTCTTATTTAAATCAAAATAATTCGATTTAAAACAAACAAATCCAATTAATTGATTTTTTTTTTTAATCATGATTTTTTTTACACCCTGTGTTCTGGTTAGCTCTCAAATTACAACGAGAAAATGTTTTGTCAGTCAAGATTTGGTCATTTTTTCTGATGATGAAGATATCTCATGAAGACAACCACCAAGAGGATTAACACTTGCATATTTTGAAGTTATATGAATCAGTCATACCCTCATCTAGTTTCAATAATCTATATTTTGGGAGATATTAGATAAAGACACGAGTGTTGAGTGCAAATTATACCTTCTTCCATCACAAAGAAAAACAAACTCCTGATGGTACTTTTCCATTATAGCCATACCAATAAACTTTGGTGAAAATTTGGTACAATTTTGCCGATTTCTAGGCTCTCTTTGTTTGCATACGAGCTTTTGTTTTTGGTGCCATTTTTGCTTATTCTTTTGTAAGTGCAATGGATTTCATGGTTTGCCAAGAGATGAACAAGCAGCAATACTATTTCTTTTAAGAAAGAAATTTTCTTCACAAAGAAAGATTGTGTTTGAATGACTCTACCGAATGAATGAAATAAAAATGCGACTCGAAACTGAAATTGTTATGTACCCTTCACTCATGCAGGGGGAAAAAAGGTGTCTGAACAAAAATGTGATTTACCGGATCTCGCATTTCTTTCATTGCTGTCATAATGATTCATTTATTTATGGTGTCTAGAGCTAACGTCTATCGAATTATATGAATTACTGCTTCAAATAAATCACAACACAACGGTAGATTGGAATAATTACATGCAAGACATATGTAGCAATTACTTGTTACCTTATCTTGTCTTAACATTAAAATCAATGAAAGTCAGAAAATTGTTGAAATTGACGAAACCTTATTTACGGAGCAAAAAAAAATCATGTAATTGGTTTTTGGAGGATTGTCTCAGTTTTTCAGCAATACTGTGGTGTGGCTTTAATGGAAATGTATGTTGGAAATGCTGCTCTATGTCCGAGCCACATAGATCGACTGATACTTGTATGAAAGTTTTTCTTTTGCTATGTGGCAACAGTGCGTGGTCGTTGACTTTTGAAAAATGACTTGAAGAAATGTATTGTGCCTTTTTGTGATCGTCATTTATTAATCTGTTCTAAATTCATTTCATTCATATATTACTTATTTGCATATTTAATAAATCTCAGTAATTTGAATTAACGTATTTTTGTGGTACTTTTATTTGAATATCTAACAATGTACCCCCCCCCTGATGTATTTAGTGTCAAGTGCGCACAAAATATTTACGAGTAATTAAAATATATCCTTGTAAGAGCTGTGCCTACCTAGTCTTTTAAACAGTTATTATAATTGTAAAAAGGTATTGAGGGAAAATTCTAATTGTTTTAAGAGGAGCCAAAAGTATTTAAATTATTTTGATTGTATGTGCATAACACTAGTTTTTGTAGCTGATGATAGTAATGTGAATACAATCAAGATCCAGTGAAGAATAAACTAAATTTGGGGAAAAACAATAGAATTTTAGAGCATATTACAGTCGACGATTGGTTGGGTTTAAGGGCACAAGGTTAAAAAATAGATAAGCTGTGCCAATAACAAGACAATAAAATTAAGATAGATTTAAGATATAAGAATAACAACCAGATCAAATGAAAGTGAATAAAACCAAATGTTACACAAAAATTAAGCATGAAAGTAAAATTTTGCAACAAAGATACAAAAGAAATGATAACTAAGATGAGGTGTCCCCCATCTTAGATGATAAAATTTAATAAAACTCAATTAAAAATAAAATTCATTAAAGATATGGCAAAAATCCAGAATGATAGAAAGATAAAAAGTAATGAATGGGGAGGATGACTCAACAGGTTGATAAAATGGGTGATGCGATAAAAAAATTGACGGTAAAAAGATTTAAGAGTAGGATAAGAGGTTAAAAGCTATTAGCAATGATGTGGTGTGGTATCCCCATTAATAAATGTCAATGCAAGCTTCTTGAATGGCCGATAAGACAAGTAATTAAAACATTCATTCACATTTGTTGAAACTAGTCTTTGTGCTTTATATTCCTTACAATGCCCATACCAAATGATGAATATCACTATATATGTAATGTGTATATTTCGAGAGGCCACTTCATTCTATGCTTTGATATTGGTCAATTCATTGCCAATTCCGATGTGTCCTGGTATCCAACAAAATGAGATGCTGAAGGCAAGTCGGATGAGATTGTTATAAAGTCTGTCAAAATATCATACACTAATGGGTATCTTGGACAGTCTGATATCAAGGACTTCAAGACACTTTTAGAATCTGTATAAAAAATAAAATTGCCAACTTTAAAATAAGAAATATGCTTTAAAGCTTTTTATAGAGGGCTACAAAATTCAACAGTAAAAATTGAAATGCTTGATGATAGTGAAAAACCAAAAGTATCTTGGTCACAAACAAAGGCACAGCCAACATGGTTCAGTGATTTTTATCCATCAGTATATAAGGCTGTATTACCAAAAAATTCTGGTGATGGGAAACAAAAGGTCGAGGACAAACAGTACGATTAGTATTTGATCTCTTGTAGCTGGAGAAAAGGTGAACGAAAGCAAATTTTGCGAAGGTTGACAGGATGAAACAGAATACAGCAGCAGTTCACAAACTTTTTCAGTCACGGAGCCCTTTTTAAGCAAAAGTTTCTCATGTAGCCACAAGAAATGTTTAATTCTATCTGTGTTCTATGAAGCATATGGGTCATTCTTGTGAAATAGGAAAAATTGGCTTCTTAAAATTTTTTCAATCGAAGGTTTTTCAAACTTTATTTTTTTGGCCTAATAATTTTCTACCATATTCATTAAGTAAATTAAAAATATCAGCAATCTAAATTATTAATATTTTGTTAAGGAAAAAAAATATTTCAAAATATTGGAAGGCAGGACAATGACGAGCCTGCCAGGACAATGATGAAAATAGAAAAAAACATATAAATTTCTTGTTGAACATTTCATATGACCATGTATTTTTAATTCAGCTGATTAAGTACATAAATAAAATTACTAGGAACATGACACTTCAGGAAATTATGGATTCCCGAATATTTAAGTATTATTAGAAAGTAGGAACATTGTGGATAGCTATTACTGCAACTTTTATGCTTTTTTAACAGATTACGTGTTTTGCTGTGTGGTGTTAAATTACTGCAATCAATTCTCAGCTATTTTTGATCCGTAGTATTTCTTTTTGTATTTTTCCATTTGCCTTGTATATTTTTTAAATTTTTCTTCCAGTTTCTTTATACGAATGTAGGTCTCTGCTCTATCTGTTCTAACTTTTTTCATTAACTTTTTTTCTTAACATTATCATCTCTTGTTGTGTCTGGGTTTGAAGAACCTGAAAGTTGAATATCTATACCACTTTCACTTGGTTTGGGTAGCCAATTCTATCGGATGACAATTTCTTGTTTGATAGAGTTTTGAATTTTCTTTCCTATTTTTATAATTCCCCTTTTCTGCCTCGAACTCATTTTAGCTATAGGCTTTACCACTCCTTTCTTCTTTTGGTTAACATATATTTCACATGCCTCTTCAATTTATCTTGTATCAAACGTTATGGAATTTTTTTTAATATGCTCCTGACGACGTTTCTCAGCTAACCTTTTCTTTAACCTTTCCTCATATGTTTGTTTCTTTTTACCACTCATATCTGTCCATATATTGCTTACAACTTATAAAAAAGAGCATGCTATAAAGGATATTTAGTAATATCTAGACATTTTTAGGTGCAATGACAAAAACATTGTTTTAAATAAAAGAAACAAATAAGTTTCAAAATTTCAAGCCCATTATAAGGTATTTTACTATTAAAAAAATTACAATGGATAATAAATAATCAAAAGTTAATAGTTAAAAGTAAAGAATATATTTGTCTTCAGTTAATAATTTAAATATTTATAAAATACTGAACACAAAACATCATTTTCCTGTCTTGACATCATTGACTTGGTATGTTAAAGGCAGGACAATGATGGCCAGGATAATGATGAAATTGGCTTGTTCAGGGCTTAATGGATGAACCCTTAAAAATTTCAGTTTGAATTTCACACACATTTAAGAAATATCTTTTATACACTTGATAATAAAAAAAATTAAAAATTTACTACAAACATATAATTTTTATCAAAGCCAGGAAAATGATCTTCAATAAACATAAACCTAGAACTCTGAACTTGTATGTGCTGACCAAAAAAAAAAGTTGATAACTTTTCAAGATGGCAGTTCTTTATTTAAATAATCTCAACCCCAGATTACTTGAAAAGTATTCTTCTAACTCAGTGCTGTCATCTATTAATTGCCCACATAATGATATCCGAGATGCCAGGAAAATGATGATATTACTTGGGACAAATAGTTATTGAAGTTACTTTTGGAAATTTTTGCAATATTATTTCCATTATTGTAACTAATAACCTTTCAAATGTATAAAGAAGCAGAATAAATTATTTTTACAAGAATATATAAATAAATATTAAAACCCTAATGAATGAAGAAATTGTAAAATTTGACTCAGGGACATGCCAGGACAATGATATTTGATATTTTAAAGTTTTAAAAATATATAAAATAAAAAAATATGTCATTAATTTTCTAATTCTGTAGATTATAAAAGTGATCCTAAACTATTCTTGAAAGTTGACAAAATCTTCAGAGTGATAGAATTCTATAAATTTTGAAGGGACATGAATTTTGCCTATTTTGCAAGAATGACCCATATAACACACAATACATACAGGTACAAAAGTATGAATAATATGCAATTTTAAGGTATAATATTAATAGGAAAGAATAATAAAAAAGAACGAAACAATATTTAAATCTACAAAACGATATAACTAGTTAAGATATTTGAAAAATGTTAAGTGTATACCCAAAGTTAATGTGCCTGCTTCTTGTGGCAGTTTGTAAATGTCCGGTGTCACAAAAGTCAGTTGAAGACACTTATCGTCTTCCATCTCGATATTTAGTTTTTGCAGCCGTGTACCTCTAAAAGACGGTTTCACAAAGGTACGTTGTACCAATAGGCAGTTAGAGCAATTCAGCTTTTGAACTAAATACCCAAAGATCCTCTCCTAACTAAGCCCAAAATTTAGGAAGTGGTTTGCTTTTAAATGGAAACAGCAATTTAATTTTTATTATCATAACTGACACAAACAGAGCCCCCGAGAATCACTTGCGGAGCCCCAAGGGCTGTATGGGAAACGAAGAGGAGTTACCCAAGATATTCCTCATGCTCAACCTGAAGGATGGTATACAAGATGGACATTCCTGAGCAGCAGATCCTATGAATTGCTCAGAAGTGAATTTTGCAGTGGATGATCTGGTGACTTAAATATGATAATACAGTTGAAGGACAGTAAAAGACGTATTGGCCAAAAATAGTTCAATATACAGGCTTTTGTTGGGTGCAGTGTGAAAGGCTCCAAAACAGATCCACAGTGCAGCATCATGCACCATATCAAGTTTTTGTGGCAAAGATTAACGGGCAGTCATAAGCTTTATAGCCAGTCTAATCTGGAAATTATTGCTTGGTAGATGTTTTAGCATGGAGGATCATTCCAACTCTAAAATGTATTAGTACTCTTAATAGATTTAATATTCTGTCACGAGACATCAGCAGACGCACAATGTGGGGTTGGAAGGCAAGTTTCTGGTCAAAAATAAAACCAAGAAATTTTACCCTATCAACCATCGCAATCCTGCTACCATCTAGGAAATCTTCTCTGGGTCAGGATGCAGGTTTCGAGGTTGGAAAAAATGAACGCAAGATGCGATTTCAGTGGAAAAACTGGAAACCATTAGTAACACTCCAACTCATCAAGCAAGAAACAGCAGCCCGAACTAGTCGCTCGACCAATCACATGTTTATTCCCCTGGCAGGGAATGATCCAAATCATCCACATACAAATAACACTGGACAGTTGGTTTTAAATATTGTTGATTTTGAAGGAAAATAGAGTTACACTGAGAAGACTTCCATGGGAAATGAAAAATACATATTCCCAAAAAAGAAAAGAGCAAGAAAAATAGAGCATTTAGCTCATATATTTCTTATAATAGGACATAATTACCAGCGAAAGTTCCTACATTAGAAGTGCTATGTAAAGAAAATTGAACACCCAAATGTAGAAGAAAATCATTACCATGAATAAAAAGCACATCTTAATGGATTATACAAAAGATGGACAATAATGCATTCTTGGCATAGCCAAGTCAAGTGTATATAAATAAGCAAAGTACAGGAAGAATAACAAATGCAAAACACCCTAAAACTGTTTTCTATATGTTCACTACATTCCAGCAATTTAACTGCTGTTCAAGCATTCAACCTATAAAAACAAAATAAAAGTGGAATATAAAGTTTACCACCTTGCTGCAATAAGATATCAAAGTAATTAAATTATTTTAAAATCCATTTAGGCAACAAAAATTATGTAACATGGCTTTTCTCTCAATAACACAAAAAATTTTGGATGATAAAACATTAAGTAAAAAATTTTTTAGGGGGAAAGTATGAATGCATAAACAAAACAATAAATAAATAAAAATACCACTAATGTTAATAAATACAACACATAAAAAAATTAAATTTTCTAAATTGCTCAAACTTTTTCTTAGTTAATTTTTTTTAACTACACTAAAAGTATAACTTCTGTTTACTAAAGTATACAACAAAAATCAATTCAAAATGCATTTCAGTAATTCACAATAGAATATGTACAGCATAATTCTAATTTTAAGGCAATTGGTAATTTTTAATTAACGTCATACTAGAGCAACACAAAGGGCTATTGACAATGGTCTGGAATCAATCCCATAAGAAAGATCTGAGGACAGCACCACGTAATTTTGAACCATGGTCAGATGACGAGGGAACACCCGAGCTAGTACCTCACTCTCCAGACTTCCACATCAACCCAACGCGAGGACTTTCGGCCATGAAAGATTTAAGATGCACTAGCTGCCTCTACACCATCCGTTTATAAACATCCATACATTGACCCGGATTCGAAGCAGGAACCTTCCGATCTGGAGGCTAACACCGTAACCACCAGACCGGTTGGTCGGCACACTCTTTGAAATGAAATTTATTTGAATGTGCATGAATTTTGTTTTTAATTTCATGAAAGAATGTCTAAGAAAAACTTGTGTACAAATAAAACAGGATACAAATCTGACCTTGCTAAAATTGGTTTTGAAATCTTTCTACACAACTCATACAATTATTTCGATATTCTTTAAGTCATATTTAAATTAGTTGTTTCAAAAGGAATACCATAAGTTTGGTACAGTTGTAATATAAGTTCCCTTTACAAAAGAAATACAAATGTAATATATAGGTACCTTACAATTGTATGGTCAATCGTTACACTTTACCGTTTTTCAAAATATCCTACATGTATAACCCTTAAGTAGAGTAGTAAAGTGTATGGAACAGCGCAGGTAGGTATCTTAACGTCGTACTGGAGCAAAGCAACGGACCATTGGACTGTCCGGGATCAAACCCCAAGGGAAAGACCGAGGACAACACGTAATTTTGAAACACGGTCAGATGACGAGAACACACTGAGCTGGCACCCCACCCCAACACTAAACTTCCACAACACGCAAACATGAGGACATTAGAGGCCACGACAGATTTTTCTTGCACCAGCCCCCATTGTACACGAGTAATAGGTTGGATTCGAATTCGCAGCCCTCCGGTTGCTAATCCGTTATTCTTTAAACCAAGCTACTTGAAACAGAACTAAACATGAGCGGAGTCATCAGTAAACAAATGAATCAAAAGTACAAATATTCTTTCAATGATATGGGAAAACGCAATGTGAACATTTCTGTCAATATTTTACCATCTGATCAGATTTGAGTCTGATGTGTGGCAAGTGTTTATAAAAGCAAGCCTTGTAAACAATGAAACAAATACAAAATCTCACCTTATTGACTGAGGCGACGGAACTAAAACACCCTCCTTCAATTATTTAGTGTACTTGTACTAACTTAATTAATGTATTTCTTATGTAGTTATTTACTACAGCAACCACCCAACTTCGAAATTCATACACATTCCGAGAGTAACCAATCATAGTTCGTATTGTAAATTTACATTCCTGTGAGCCAATCACATATTTGCAAATTATTTCACTTCTTTCACTTACACGCATGCTCTTTAACTGGTAACTGCTGTAACACATAGCTCTGTAATTTCAGAAATGCTAAAAACATGATATTTAACAGAAGTAAATGTATTTGATGAGGTCATGGTAAACCTGACCCCTAGGGTCCTTAATTTCAAGTATTGACAGTATAAGGTAAATCTATTTTTATTATATTCTTCGGTGTTTGATCCCGGACCGTCACCTACAGCCCGTGATATTGCTCCAGTGTGATTTTAATTAAAAATACCTGTACTTGTCTATATTCTATCCTCATAATTATTTTCATGTAATTGCTATTTAGCACAAATTTATTTCTCCATTATTTGTTAAAAATTTTGATTGAAATTAAAGCCGACTTTTACTTTTCAGGCATGTTGATTTGTCAATTTGTTTCAGTAATTCCAAACTTAAATAATATTGCAATGATTTAATACAAATAATCCTTATAGAACTTCGTCATATGACCGTGGCTCAAAATTAAGTGGTGAAGTCCATGGATCTTTCCCATAGGGGATTGATCCTGGACGCATATTAACTAACAACCTTTACCTGGAATAGGAGACATTGTTAAATTTTAAGCCCGCTGATTCGTTGGTTTCAAACTGTCGCAAGGTTGACGAAACTGTCGACTATGACGTCACCACGTGACATCCATCGACCTTAAAATGAAATAGACGGAGCATTCAACCGCAGTTTCAAGTTATTTCATTACTTGCTCGGTTTGAAGATGTGTCACACACAACCACGTACGTGGTTGTGGGTAAAAGCAAGAATCCTAAACTATTAATTGGTTAACGTGACTATCCACCGTTATTACAAACACTAGTCTGCGCTTTCATAGCCAATAGGTTAAGTCGATTGGTGATTTACCCTTCAGAGATCTTACGACAGCGACTCCCGCCCACATGATCCGTCTATTTCATTTTAAGGTCGATGGTGACATCATCATTAATGGCGTGGACTCTTGTCATTATCATTACTCATTACTCGGTAGTTTCTACATGAACTGAAAGCCGGTGGCATAACCTCAGCAACATGAACAACGAATCTATACGACAGATCCCCAGTAATAACGAAAAACTACCCTGTTTCCGCCTTCTATTCTGTTCAAGGTCCCAAGCGTCCTTTAAAGTTCGAAAATGGATTCTTTTTTAATCATGCGTTTAGAATCTATACTGGAATTAAAACTGAACACAAAACATTTACGATCAAATTACGAGTACATGGCACAAGCCGTTGAACTGTCGCTTGGTTATCATCTAAAAACTATCGCTTTCTTTTTTATTAGTATTCTATCTTCGGTCGAATCATTTTCAACTTTTTTTTCGCAAACATTGCAAGTAAATAGTGATACTTTTCACACATGCGGAGTGCGCACTATGGGTGAGTGACGCCATAGATCTCGGAAAGAGATAGCAATGAATCAGTGGGCGTAAAATTTCCCCATGTCTTCTATTCCAGGTAAAGGTTGGTAATGTGCGTAGTCAATAGCCCGTTGCTCTTGTACGACGTCCATTAAAAATTACCATTACCTTATAGAACTAGTTTAGAAGTAACTAGCGTAGATTGAAAGATGTCTAAAAGTTACTAATCACTTTGACGCTCTAGAATGCCTATAGATGCTTGAAAGATTTTTTCACAGAGAAGTTCTTAGTGAACTTTTTCAAGCCTT
This sequence comes from Metellina segmentata, assembly GCA_947359465.1. Lineage (NCBI taxonomy): Eukaryota > Metazoa > Arthropoda > Arachnida > Araneae > Tetragnathidae > Metellina > Metellina segmentata. The sequence goes on from OX375878.1 coordinate 72,342,538, forward strand.
GAAGCTGCATCCAGCTATTTACTTATTAAAAAAGTAAACTGAACTGACTGGAGCTTTGTTGTGACTCTAAATATAAACAAAGTAAAAGCAATGATACCCAAGTAACGTGTTGGAATTTTTTTCTTCAGAAAAATTATTTCGCTTCATGATTGAAGTTTAATCTGCCTAGAAAAAAATCAAACTAATTAGATTGTTTGGTTGTCATCATGTCATTTTCCCAAAAGACATCCATGTATTGTAAATTATACAGAATCAAGTTGAATAATATTCTCACAGATTACAGGTTATGTTTTCGAAGCAAGGTAATGTATTAGAAATATTTATTGTAATGTTCATATAAGCAGATTTTATGCAACAAACACAATGTACCAATGTCCTCCTTTTGTAATGTGGTTTTACAAAAATTCGGATAAATCTTTGTACAGTTCCTAAGATCACAATTTTATTCCATTTTAACTATCCAAAACGTAGAACTTTGTATTGTGTTTTTGTAAACATAGATTATGCAAAAATTTGGGTCATTATTGTTTGGTTGATAAATGCTAATGATCATTACCCTAAAATAGTAACTTTTTTCAGTCTGCCATTTCTATTTAACCATTATGTTAACTTTCAGTTGAGTCCATCATTGGAAACTATCAAAACAATGAAAAGCAATAATTATATCCATCTCAGTCCGCCCTAATAAATAATAGACTGTTAGCCATCAAAATGCAACACAATAAAAGAAACACCAATAACCTGAGCATTTGCATGATGCATAGATCATGGATGTGCAACTGATTAGCACAGCAAATCATGTTATACGGGGAAGTCTGTGTCTGAACTTGATCAGACACGCAATTGAAGGATTGGTTCAGAGGGCAAAAAATGAAATAATAATTTCATATTAATTAATTTTAAGCTACATTTTAAAAAGTTGCAGGTGGTTGCATTCATGCAGAAAGTTGCAGTTATAACTCACTTATAATACACCCCATGTAAAAGGAATTTTGGTTTTAGTACTTTACGTGCAGTGTAGAACGTGTGAAAAAAAGTTGCATTTGTTGCAAAAAAGTTGTCCTAGTCATTAACTGATTAACTTCCACATTATTAGTGGCTCAGACATTCAATCTTAATCTCAAATATGACTGACTTCTTTTTTTTTAGTAACCTGAAAGAAAGAAAATGAGATTTTTTAAAAGTAACTTAGAAAATTAGTATTTATGTTTCAGTAATGGTTTTATTTACCAATCTTGAATTTTAAAGTTAACTCATTGCTTACATGACATTTTCATTTTTACAAATTGTGAATAATTTCTTAAATTAAGATTAAAGTGTATAAACTCTAACTGGGGAAAAAATTAAAATATCATTGACCTGTTTAACAATATCACAAATTGATTGAATGGGGAAATTATTATTTACTTTGAATTAAAAGTAACTGAAAATTAATAAACTTAATATAATTTTATATAATTATTAATATAATTTCTTTAATTAATATTAATATATTGATATTTTATTTACATTAGAGTAAACTTTGATTTACTAAAATGAGTAATAACACTTATTGCACTTTATTTTCAATTAAGTGCTATGTACAGTTTTATAATTTGCTTCCTTAATAATTTTAACATTTTTATGTGCAGCGTTATTTTTCCCAAAAGTTGCCATCTTTCCAGCTATTACCCGAAGTAGAACAGCTTTTTGATTCTGGCAGTGTGAAGCATCGACGTCACCCAGGTGTGAACAAAACACCTCCTATTATCTTACCACCAACTCTTATTAGTGCTATTGATGAATTAATATCTGGTAAGTTTCTTCTTTTTTGTTTTGTAAGCCATACGTTTGATATTTGGTTTTCTACAAAAAAGGTTTTTTGCTTTAAAGATATTGTTCTTTATTTTACTTTTTTAATTGAAATGCCTTTATTTCAAATATGGTAATACTTTTTTTGCAATTTGAGATATCTCTAATTAATATGTAAATTTTATAGCACCTCAAAATACCTAATTCCGAGGCTTAGAACCTAGAGAATTAAATTTTTATTCAGTTGACGTCAATATTAGTATTTGGCTAGTCGTGCTTCATTATAAAAATTTAAAAAAAAAATACTGGTAACATAAATTCTGGGCCTGTTTTTAAGTACATTTAGGTATTCATAATTAAGCTATTAATTATCAAATTATGGCTGTCATCTATCTATATCTCTGATGCATTGCAAATTTTAGAATGTTATTTACCAAATCAGAGAACATGGTTTAAATATTATTTCACTAGTGAAAAAAGGTACGTTAATCTTATGTTAAGTTCTAAAGTGATATTTTTGTTAGAACCTATAAAAATTAAAAATTGTCATTTAAAAACCTTAAACATTATTTGTAAAAACCTTATCTCAAATTTTTTTAAACGAAAAATCTTGGTCTTATTAAAAAAATAATGTTGAATTGAGTAAGTATGTACAGTTTGAACTTTTAAATTAGGATTTACTTTTTTAATTTGTATGCAATGCTGATAGTTGGTGAAAATTTAAAGTTATAATTGATTCAAAAATATTTATTAGCAGCTCTTTTGAAACTTTATCTGCATTTTTGTAGATCAGCATGAGAATAGTCTCCTCAGAGAAGCTGATGAATTACTGAAATGTCTCATGACTAGAAGACTACCTATAGAACACGATGAAGTAGAATGGAGATTAAAAAATATTGTTCAATCCTATAAAGGTAAGATTTATGCAAAACATTGAAAATTTTCCTCATGACTTTAAAAACTTGAAGTAAAATTTCAGCTTTCTTTTATTTAAAATTTTAAAAATTTCTAAAATTATTTACAGCACTAATAAAGAATAAAATACACCCATAAGCTTTAAAAAATTCAGCACATTCCAAAAATATATTTGATGTCTGGCATTTTTAAGTCTTGTATATTATACCTTAGGAATGAAAATATAATTTTTTACAATATTTTATCATACTTATTTAACACATAAAACATTAAATGTTAATAACATTTCATAACATATCTAAGGAGACACTTTTGGATAGGGCGATATTTTCTGGAATGAACTTGACAAAAGAATCTAGATCATAGATTCATCATCTGTGCAATGTCCTATTTTAAGGATTAAAGCAAATTACACAGATAAATATGGAAAAATTGCTTGTTAGGATGTTTTGATTATGCAAAGCTGTGATAAAAGCATGAAGTAGATATTTTGAAGAATCAAAGATTTAGACTGAGATATATTAGTAATTTCCCCCTATTTTATGTGTATTTCAATAAAATTACTTTTATTTGAATCATTTTATATTTTATGCTACATTACATCATAGTTGATATTTTATTATTTTTGAGGAAGGTGTTTCCAAATTTATATGAACAGTAGTGTAAAGAAAAACAGACTGGAACATTAACTTTTTTCTTTTGAGACAAGTTTAAATTTTTCTGTTCCCCTGCATTTTATTCTATTTTCATGCATGTAATTTAATATCTTTATAATGATTTAGTTTTGAAACTGAATAACTAGACATAGATAAATACCGTAAGCCATCTGTTTTCTTATTGTGATGAAAATCTATATCTTTGGTTTTTGAAAAATGCATATTATCTTTATATGAATCAATAAATATAACACATCCTATCACAAAAGTCCAAGCATCATGGGCACAATATAGTTACACAAATTGATAGAGAATATTCTAATTAATATTTAGCATTTCAAATTTACTTAATTTTACTTTAAAATTTATGTACTTGCCAATAGTTCACACTGGAATTTCAATACTTGAAGTTAAGCCTCATTGGACATGATTAATACTAGGGTGGGGACCTTCTGGAAATCATTGTGCTGTAAGCCTCCATTTATATACTGGATACACTTGCTATGTCTGGAGCCTGATAAATATTATTGGTAGTGGTATATGAGGATTACAGATTCACTGCTCTTCCCCTGTGAGTTGATCAAAATTATTGTGTATTTATTTCTATCCATAGTTGTTGAAATAGGTAAAATCAAAATGCGGATCAGGTGTTGGGAGAGTGAAATGTACATATTCAATTGATTGACAACATAAAATGGTGTTTTCTACATATGAGCAGCAATAGGCTAAAAAAATTGCTCATACACTCCCCCAAACATCATTAATAAGCAAACACCCAAAACATAACAATATAAAAGAATAATGAGGAAACGAAATCACACGCATGCAAACTCGCAACAGCTACCGGGAGACCGGCGATACCAAGCCCGAAGATCGCCATCAAATGCCACTCTTCACTTCATTCATCAAAACTTTAAACATTAATGACAGTTAAATTCTTGTTGCATTGAAACTATAGAAATAAAATAGTAGTGTTCGTATACCGAAAAATGTTATTCATGTTTAGTTTTTCAGAACCAAGAGTGTTCCGATTTCTATTTTAAGGAAGTCGAATATAAAAAGTTTTGTGTTCGTCTCCAGACCTAATTTTTAAAATAAAATTCAAATATAGTATAATAGAATTGAAAGGCAAATATGTTCCAGAATTAGTAGAAAATATAATTAATCATTTGTTACATAATTGTTGATATTATTAAATCTTTCAAGAATAGTATTAAAGAAAGTAAAAAGGTATTTATTATTGAAAAGTATTTATATTCGACTTTCTTAAAATTGAAATTGGTACACTCTTGGTTCTGAATAACTAAACACGAAGTATATCTTTTTGTATATGAACACTGCCATTTTTATTTTTATAGTTTCAATGCAACAAGAATTCAACCAACTGTTATTAATGTTTAGGGTTTTGTTAGACAAAGTGGATAGTGGCATTTGGTGGTGATCTTCGGGCTTGGTGTCACCATTCTCCCGGCTGCTGTTGCAAGTTTGATTTTGTTTCCCTTCTTATTCTTTTATATTGTTGTGTTTGGGGAGTGTATGAGCAATTTTTTTAGTGTATTGCTGCTCATATGTAGAAAACACCATTTTGTGTTGTCTGGGTCAGGCTCCTCCCTGATAATGCCATGACGCCAACACTTTATTTTTTTAAAATTTCCACAATTTTTTTTCCCATTTCCTTTGGTTTTTTTAAATTATATTGCTTATCTTGTTATGTCTGCAGCTTGAGCTTGCTTGCATGGTTAGTTTTGAACTTTTGTTTTCTGGTTGATTGTACCTCGGCAGCTTGGTTCTTTACTTTTTTAAATGTTTTGTGTTATAATTATATATATACAGTCAGCCTAGCGGTCCAGAAAAATCAGTCCATATATGCAGAACAATACTACACTATTTAATTATGGCAGGATTATATTCACCTATCAGAATATAGTGCTCTAAACAAATAATTAAACTTTTAAGGACATTTTTAAAATTAATACGCAAAGTACAAACTGCAGTAAGAAATATGCAATATTTTTTAGTGAAATTTATTAGCTTACCAATCTAAGTACAGTATGTATATGTACGTGCATCCAAAAGGAAGTGTTTGTTTTTCTGTTTTTTGTTATCAAAATCCTGACGAATGTACGGCACTTACAATAATGGGATTTGGCACACAGGAAGTCTGAATTTTTTGCAATTTTTGGGTAGTGGCGAATTTTAAAGTTCAATCCAGAACATTTAAAAATTAATTTAATGGTATTTAATTTATATTGTTTTCTTTGTAATGGCAACAGCATAAAAGATTGCAGATTCTAAATTTACTTTTTTCATTTCCGTTTTTATTTTGCGCAAAGGAACGATTTTTCAGCAGATTAAAAAAATTAATAAATGAAATATTTTAACATAAATGAATGTTCTTCACATGGGGCGTTTCAACGCGTGTGTGGCGAGACTACCGCCATTAAGTTTTTTTATTCCTCTAATTCAAGTTTCTATCTTCTCAACCTTAAAGAGCGGGACCTCGCTAGCCTCACCAAACGTGCATTTTACGCGCCTCATGTGAACAGGCTTTATTCGTCACGTATGATCCAAATAAAACAAAATGTTCCTTTACTATTTTCGTATCAATTTCAACGTACTTTTCAAACAGGGAGAGATAACTTCAACCAATAAACAGACAGATGCCCACCTGTTGTGCTTGGGGAGGAAGAGAATTGAGGGGGGTAATGGCAACGATGATTGAACGCAAAAGAGAAATGGGCGAAGGGGAGGGAATCAAAGGCCTAAATTCAGGTCTTGTTTGGGGTCGCAAAGACTTCTTCTGGTGATTCCCTGTGTTGCTCCCCGCCTCATGAAATGTTACAACAATTACCATTTTTCAAAAAAAGATATGACAACCTCATTGAAAAGATAAAAAAAATGACCATATAATTGATAACCAGGAAAATAAAATTACAATATTAGTGGTGTGCTTTAACACATATTCCCTATTAAATTAGACAGGACTTTAGAAAACTTACCCTATAAGTGGGGTGAC